>CM036598.1:8970045-9282545 GCA_020745705.1 Hemiprocne comata
GAAGAGGTCATTCAGCTGGTAGAAGTTCATGGGATCAGCATGAATGTGACTTCATTGCTCCTGTGAAGAAGAGCTTCTGCTGGTGTTGGATTTCCTCTCTGCTTTTCACTACTGCAGCTAAATACAAGCCAGATTTCCAAGGAGAAGGTAAGAATGTTAAATGAAAATACCCATACTTGAGTCAATTGCGGTTCCATCCAAAGAGGAAATACCATATAATGTAGAGAGCACAATGAAGACCAGAGGCTTGTAGCAGAGCAATTTATTTATTTTTAATCAGTCTAGCATTTGATTAAACACATGGATTCCTGTAAGCTGTGTAATAGCTAGCAACAAAAATGTTTCTGCCTATGTAGGAAACAACTGAATAATATTCTTATGTTGAGAAGGTTTCAGTTGAGAAGGAGCTTCACAGCTGACCATGTAATCTGGTTGTTCAGATCTTATTCTTCTGCTATAATGAAAGGGATCATAAGGTGTTTAAAGGTACATTATAAAGGAAACAACATCTGGAAGATGCCACATAGCAATATAGAAAGCAGTTGCCTATCTGGTGGCTTAAATAACTGAGTGACACAGGGAGCAGATAACTGTCGTAGCACAGGTGTTAGTAGAGGCAACAGAAAACATGTTTAAGTGTGCAAGATGGGCAAGAACAGTTTTGTAAGTCTTTTGCACCAAAGTATGTGACTGGGATATTGGGGTCAAGAATATGTCCACAGGTTTCATGATCTGAAAGTAGAGAGGAGAGTTACTGTTAGAAGGTGAAAAGGAAGCAAATACTGTAAACAGTGATTAATACAGTTCTAGTTGAAAAAAAGCTTGTGAGATTGCTGCTGCATAAACAGAAAGATACAGTCTGATTCAAGTAGGATAGAAATTTAACTGGAATGTGGCACTACACTCTCTTAGTCCAGAATTGTTCATTGGCCAGCTGCATGGTTTTCCCAGCTGTAAAATGGCATAGAATGAATATTTAGATTGTGAAGTGCTATAGTATCTTAACCTAGCAAATCAATTAGTTTGATCTGCTTAATACTAAGCATATGGAAATAACTTCCTACTATTACATGTAAGTATCTTCTCAGAGGTGTTGGTGGGTCTTATCTTCTAAAATGGGGGTTAAAGCCAAAATGTTCAGCATCTTGGCAAATCAGCCTTACCAGAACTACCTCCTAAATACAGATACTATAAGTAGCAGAATTATGGAAAACTAAGGTCGTAACTGTGAGATAAGTAAAAAAAATCATTAGAATAATTCTTGAGTGCCACCCTTTATTAACTACAGACTGTATTCAAGAAAGGCCATTTTTAATCTAATGCAGGTTGAGATGTATCTGCATTTTACAAAAGTTATCATGAAGTTTTCAACAGAGATACCCTGAAACTCTAATTTCTCAATCTCCTAGCAATAAAATTTTATTATAAACTGCAGATATTCTGAATAGAAAGTTTCTTGTTTGAAGAGCATTTCATAGAATAAATGACTGCTACCGTGTACGAACAGGTAGAGCCAAAAGTGCCATTTTTGTAATGTATAAAATGTACTTTGTAATCCATTTGCAAGATTTTTATTGGCATTTAAAATAGACAGTATGTTGGACATCAGTTAAGATGATGATTGTTTACATATAGGTTATTGATTTTTAATTTTTTAAAATCACTTAGGAGAGTGAAAGCAAACTTTGCAAAACCACAGACTATGGTCAACCATTTGAGGCCTTGCAGAGTTTGCAAAAAATCTAGTTTGAGTCAATGGATATTCTTAATCTGTTATTTGAAGAGAAGTGAGAGTGCTTTTCTGGCCAGCTAATGCTATCCACCCTGTGATCTGTAAGGGAGAGAGGCATGACACAGAGGTGCTCTGATTCATCTTCTTCAGGTGCCCCTCCATGCTGGTTCTACAAGATCCTAGTTTAGATGCTGAAAGTTGTCACCTCAAACTAGATGGTATGAATTAGTCTCTAATTAGTTAACTTTTTCAGTATGTCTGCATAATTTTTTTTTTTTTCAAGGACCTATCCCATTATTGTCTTACAGGGCCTAGTATTGCTCCCTTTGATATGAACAGGAGGTGATGATTTACTGTTAAGGCATTCAGACCCAAATACCTCTACCTGTTACAGTTGTATCTATCTTTGCTCAGGAGAGTTTTTGTATTGATATAAACTGGTATTTTCTGAGTAAACTTTTTGGTCACAAGTTTTACAAAGTTTGGTACAAATGGTACTTATCATGGTGCCAAATCTTGGGAAATCAAAAATAATTATACAAATTGGAAAACATAATTACATAAATCCTTTGAACTACCTAAATAGTGTAGTATTTTTTCTTACCTGAATCCAAAACCTGGTAATTATGTAGCAGGTTTGGGTTTTTTTGAGCAGTTGCCTTCTGAACTCAGAAATGCTAAAGAACTTGAAGATTAAATGTTCAAAATGAAAAAGTATATTCTTAATGAGAAAAGAAAAACTAATAACTGATTATTTAAGCCCCCCCAAATTTGGAAGGTCTTTTAATAAATTTTCAGTACTAGTACTGGCTAAGGAAAATTCCAACCATGAGAGTAATGCTAGATGTGTCCATATGCCATCTTGAGACCTAAGAAATATCTTATGCTTTAGAGGGGATTTTCAATCCCCTCAGTTCCACAGTATTATGTCCTAAGGTTGAAAGAAAGTCCACCAAACATCAGCAAGATTTTTAAGTGCATTTTTATTAAGCATTTTTTCTCCAATTGCTCAATGCAGTGTTCTTCTTCCACTCTATAACTTCAACAATCTTTTTCTTTAATTTTTCTTTCACAGTCTTAGATTTATCAAAAGAGACCCCAGTGTTGCCTTGGTCAACTTTCAAAGCCACTTGTAAATTTGTAAGCATGAAATTGAGCCATTAATATTTATAAATTTGACTATTTAAATTAATGCTCTCACATATAGGTATTTCCTTTTAGCATCATATTCCCACTTCCATTCTCTTTCTTCTGCCGCCATTCTTTTTAATATCAGGACTAGCACCTTCTTTGAGTCAAGATTCCTTTATCTTGGTATCTTCTTTCCTGGCGTGAAATCACTTGACTTGTCCATCAAGTTTCTCTGCCAGTCAATGAGTGTATTACTGGTAACAGTCTGTGTCTTGCAAATTAAACATGCACTGAGATCATAAACTTCCTTTTTACTCTCTTAATTCTCAAATTATTGGTTATTCTCAGATAATCTTAAAATAATGTAATGGGAACTTTCAAAAATTGAAAAGGTGTGATTCTATTTAATATTTTCTTTTAAAGGAATTATGTATAAAAAGGTTATGAAAGGTTATGAGTGGTTTATCAACTCTTGCTACTGTTTCACCAAGTGTCTTAAGCCTGACTTTGGTTAGTGAGATTCCCTGATTGATTCTGCAGAGGAGCGTGGCCATCCTCCTTTTTTAGTCTAGAAAGCCAGCTTCAAAGCAGTGCAGTGAAATTCATTTGTGTTCATGAACTCGTTGAGTTGGTATCTGGTATACTGCAGGTGCCATGGACATGCAAAATTAATATTAGATAATTTAAACTGAATTGCACTGTCTGCCTGCTGCTTCCCAGCCAACTAATGCTTGTCTCCTGTACTTAAAACAAGAGGTGTTCTTTCCCACTCTGTTTCTCTTGTTCTACTCAGCTAAATGCATACATTAACAGTGGTACCTGACTAAAATAAATGATAGCATGTTATTTGAGAGAAAAATCATTGTCTCCAAGGTGTCAATAAAATTAAATTACATCCTTCCCTTTTTTTCACTTTTCTTAAGCTCAGGTTTTCCTGTGTTCTTTAAGCAATGCTTTCAGTGGGCTTTGCCTTCATCATGTTATTGTGTTGAAGATAATCTCCATATGGTGAAGGTGCTGCCAGCCCTCACAGAAGGGCATTGCTATTCCTTAGTAGCTTGAAGATTTTGAACAGAGTAGTAGCCAATGAATTTTAGGAATTACAAACATAGTTAAGTCCCCATTTCCAAAATTATACACACAATTAGGAATACTGCTTGCAGTGTATTGTCATTTTTGAAGATATTGTCAGAGCGTGTACTCTGTCAAAAAGAATCCTCCTGGGGATAGTGTATTAAATGAGGCTGAAAATGGATACCTTAAGTGTGAATATATTGAAATTAAGTAGCACATTACCATGATTGTAAAGATATTGTTAAAGAAGTTTTTATCTTTTTATATTTGAGGAGTATTTTTCAAAGTATAATTGAACCAACAACCGTGGCATGATTTTAGGCATATGTGATAACCAAAGGTCTGATTGCATTCATCTGAAAGCATTCTACACAAATCCCTGAAGGCATAATGAATTAAGGTCTGCCTAAATAATGTTATAATGAACCATAATTTCTTTATAATATTTTTTTCTGGAAAGGGAAACCTCTTTAAACTTCAACTTTTTGTGCCAATATTTAGAAAATTGCTCTTTTTTTATATTGCTACATGGAATAGTTACTGTGCTTCCTATAGTTGTCTTCCATTTCATTCATTTGTTCCATAGTGTGAACTTGTTGACATTAGCAAGCTGTTAATAGTGTACTACTCATATTCTGAATATTAAATATCTGTAGGCAATTTTTACTCTCCTGTGAAGACAAAGGCACTTTTGACATGACCCAAAGCTCTTTTGAAATCCCCAGGGAAGTTCCTACTGCTATTAGTGGGTCCTGGCTCTTTTACATGGTATTTAGTGACTCCATTTAATAGAGTTGTTGGCTGAACTGGAGTCATCCCTGTATCAGAATGACAGAAGGAAAAGGCTAGAGGTGAGGCTGGCATTGCCCACCAAATGCAGCTGGGATACACCTCAAAGTAAGATCCCATGAAGGTGAGAGTGGCCACAGAGCTCTCTGCATTGTGCTGCTGGCTATCAGCAGCCTTGCCAGATGGAAGGAAGAAGGCACAGAGTCCAAAACCACCTGCATTGCAAAGACTTCAAATAAGGCAAGGGAGAAAAATAAGCCAAAATAAACAAACAAACACCCTAAAAAGATGTTTTAAAGTGCCACTCCATACACATGTATTCATGTGTTTAATTTTACAGTAACAAGCAGCTCCATGCAGGCTTTAGGGCTGAAAGGGGTGAAGGGTTGACCCTGGCCTCACTGTGCAGTGGGTCCAGGTTGACCACTCTTAGCCGTGCCTTGAAAATATTGTAGGCTGAATACTGTCTGTTTCCCAGGATAAAACCAAAATTTTTTAGGTTGTTCTGTAGTTTCATGGGTTTTATTTTAATCAGTAAAGGTGAACAGTATTATGACACTCCACAACACCCATTATTTCAGCATGTAGAATCTCCCTCAGTAAGTGGTACCTGAAAACACATTTCTTTGGCAGACAGTGAAAATGATGGCTAAAAGGAGTCCTTCAAAACAACTATTTAGCAGTCATAAATCTTCCTTAGAGCACTTTTTTTAACAGAGCTGTAATTTCATAATCTATGATATTCAAATGCAGTTTGGAAACCATAGTTTTGATATGTAGGACATCAGAATGGTAAAATAAAGAATGCTGTGCTAAGAGCTGAGCGTTATCTCAGCTTTCTCAGTTTGGCTCCCAGTAAATCTATCAAGATAAGTGACAGGTGATTTATACTAACAAGGAATTGTCTGTGAAGAAAAGAGAACTGAAAGAGAATTGCATTGAGATAGACATGAGTGAGAAGAAGGAGACACTTGCATTTCTCAGATGTGCCTGAGCATGTCATTGTATAGACAACAGCCGAGGGAGCAAAAATCACTGATCAAGCAGAGAGGCAACTGCCAAACAGGAACCAGAAAAAAAACTGTGGAGAAACCAGATAATGAGGAATGTACCTTAGCACCAATTTATTTCACTGACTGCCTTAAAATGTCACTTGTGTCTTTAATAAAAAAATTTTTAATTATATACTTTTAAATCATAGCTAGTAAAACTTTGGCAGAGGAATATTGGCAGCTGACGTAAGAGGAGCATGGCTAGCAGAGGAGGATGGAAGCCTCTGAGGCAGCAGAGTAGTAAGTGTAGGGTCCCCTCAACATCAGAGCATGGAAGAGAGACAAGGCTAATGGCTGGGTGAGCTGCAGGGGGCTATCAGCTGAACTAAGCTGATGTAATGACTTTAGGAGTGTGTTTCTTAACCTGCAATGCATTAGGAAGGGGGATTAAACTATGAGATTTGCTTAGATTTTCATACAAAGCAATGAATATTTTGCTTGTTGAGAGGTTAATTATAAAAGCTTGTCTCTGTTGCAGCTGCCATTTATTCTGTTGCAGAGTACCTTTCTTTTTGAACTGATTTTTTTTTATTAAAAAATTAATTATTTCAGGCCACAGCCCCTTTTTTCCTCCTTTATCATTTTTTAAATAACCTTTGAAATTCTAGGATAAAAAGCTAGAAGAACTGTCAGAGCAGAACAGATCCAGTTCATACACTTCAGTTCCAGCATTGCATGATTAGATCTTCTTCAAACTTAGCTAAATATTTTTTTAGTGTTTTTCAGACTTGTCTACACCTTTTCTTTCGGTTATATAATAAACCTGTGTTGTTGTTTAATTACATCAACTGTTTGTTGGCCGAGCTGACATCAGGCTGCTTACTTGGAGATGCAGGATTTAAAAGAGAGAGTGAGCATTTATTCATATTTCTTTTGCTGCATGCTTTGATGTGTGTGCTGTTCACCTGTGCTCATCTGCTCAGTGTTCCTAGGTAATTATTGCAATTTAAGACCCATTTAATTTTAACTTGTAACATTTATTTTTATAAGTCCAAAGGGTATATATTCCTCCAGTCCGTACAATGAATTCTTTATATGGTAACAAGATAAATTATCTTTTCAGTAATGATGGTTAAGTCCTGGTAATTTATGTAGCCTAATTGGAGTATTTCTTGTCACAGTCCTTAAAAATAACTGTTTGGGTGCATTGCCAGTGCATTCTAATTCCACTTATTCATGTCATTTGTCTTATTTATGCCACTCTTCTGTGACTCTGTGAGTATTAAAAATTCTGACAGTCATTCTATAGATTCTGTTAAATGTTAAAACCAGCTGGGAATGTCTTAATTGTTTAGTGTTGTGCAAACATTAGATGCAGAATGATAGCAGCAAATTCCATGTTCAGCTTAGTTTGCAGCTACTAATGTTTAAGCCGTTATGAAAACTTTCTGAATTTTGGTAAATTTTTAAGATTGATTGCAAGGGAAGCTGACAGGCTTAAGGTCTAGAAGTTGGTGCAAGTATGTATTTAACATTCATACTTAAGAAGTTTGTACAAGAAATAGCAGTAGTAGATAGACAATTTGTACCTTTATACATTAGTTACTGTATCAGCCTATGTTTTGCATGTTTAAAAGGAAAGAGAAACCCATTTGCTGCCTGGGTAATTGCCATTTTATGTTTAGATGTAGTTTACAGTGAAGAAAATGAATTTTTCTGCCCTCTAAGAGAGCTTACTATTTTATATCCATTTGCAGTTTTTATCTTATGTGCTGAAGCTGGGAAACAGTGAACACTGCACACAAAGTGTAGTGTCTGTACTGAATTATAATAATTACTTAGATTTTGACATTTTGCATAGGTTTTGATGCTCAGCAGCTTAACTGAAGCAAAGCAAGAAGCAGCTTATTTCACACTCAGAAGGTCCGCAAAAGATGGATGTCTTTTGAGGCTAATCAATAAGCAGAGTGAACATGTCCCAGATTCTCATCCAGAGGGGTTGATGGTGGTGTCTGGACAGTGAGGTGCCAGGCAGCACAGATGGGATGTGCTAGTGCCAAAGCTCAAATGTCCCTCAAAAATATCATCATCTGCTGGAGTTGTCGTCATTTACTTTTTTTTTTAAATGGAAAAGTTGCTTCCCATGACTACAGTCCTGTTTCACTCAAGAAAAGCCATGCAGTGTTTACCTGTGTTTCACAGAGCTCTGCCTCTGTCAAAATTAGAGCAAGTAGGTTGAAATTATAGCCCCAAATAATCTGCAGACACCAAAAGGGGTGCCCCTTTATAACTGCATACTTTTGGTATTGCAAGTTTGAATCATCTTGATTCAAAGAGAATTTATATCACCTTGAGGCTTTGTTTTCTAGTCTTACCCAATGTTGTCTGCTGGAGAAAATACTAGGAAGCCCTGATAACACACACACATACATGTATTGTGAGCAAAAATCAAGGTAACTGTCTAGTATTCTGTTGGTAATTATTCAAGCCTTAGGATACCATTTTCTTGAAAAAACATACACGGGAGAAACGAAAAATAACCATAATGAATTATTCATTTCAAGGAAATTAATATGCTAGCTGCAAAAATAATCACTCTGAAAGGCAAACATGGGTAGAGTGGTTTAGCTAGTTAGATATGCTGTATTGATAATAAATATTTATGGAAGCAGAGGTTGTCATGAAAGTTAGCTTTGGGTACACAGCTTCTTCCACTTAAATTCTACATGATTTTGGTAAATACAAATTGTGCTATTTCCGACAAACATTTTTAGACTCTAATTTTATTTTTATTTTGTTTTTAATGTTTATTCTGTTTATATTTGTAATTCTCCAAGGTATAACTAGTGTTTCATCTGCTATACAAACAGACAATTTGCTTATTGCTGAGAAGGAAACCTTTAAATATTTAACAAAATCATGTTATGATTGCAGAAATAGAACAGGAAAAAATTGGAAATAAAAACGCTGACTAAATAAAGTTTGTAGTCTTAAGGAATGTGTGATTAATTAAAGCTTTCTCACATATCTGTGTGTTTTGAGTATAATTGTCCTTTGGACTTCATTTGTGCTACAGCCCGTGGGTAAAGCAAATGAGTATTCTTTTAATTTTTCCCTTTCCTATCTACTCTTCCATATTTAACATCCTTGCCATTAAAAAACTTACATTTCAAAGCCATCCAGGCAATTATCTTTGACAAATTTTAGAATAAAAAATACTTAGGAAAAGTTACCCACATTTCATTATTGTAATTGATTGTAATATTTAATGTTGGAAATTCAGTATTAGAAATCTAATGTTAAATGGTTTGGACTGGACTGACTGCAGATGAAAGAACAGTTTGCTTCATCAAACAGATAGAAACAGTTCTGTATATAGACACAAATAGTTTTACTGTGTTGGGAAAAGTTAAGTTTGTGCAAACATATTCTGCAGCTGCTATATTACGTGTAGCATTAATAACCTTGTTCTGGTGGGAGATGCCAGTAGGTATCACAGTGTGGCTCCTGTGAGTATGTGGGTGAACTCTGTGCTGCCAGGTATACAGCAGTGCTGCAGCAGAGCCCTTCAAACATGCCACATTGTGGTCCTTGCCTCAACCAAGACAGCAGTGAGATCTTTAAACCAGATACTTGAAAACCGAAGGGTTACCTTATTTGCTTCATTGGTAGTTGAAGAACTTGCTATTGGACAGTAGATCTGAAGATGGTTATCATGTGGGTAACTAACTGATAATTCATTTGATCCGTGTTCTTTAGGAAAACAGTTTTTATTTGTTTGGATTCTGACTATTAGGAATAACAGGAGCACTCTTAAAATGGGATTCAAGTTCTGGGATCTTCAGTTTTGGTGATAAAAAATGCAAATGTATAGATCAGGTATTTAATTAAATTAGGAATTGTTGCATTATGTTATTCCGTAGAAAGCTTCTCTTCCTAGTAGCAAGTATTTAGAGATACTTACAGTAAGGATAGATGGGAAATATTTTGGTCTACTGAGTACCTTGGTTTTAGTCTGCTGAATCCTTTCACTCAGAGCCCTGTGTTTTAAATTCACAAATGTGTCTCTCAACAGTGTCAGAAGATTGCCCCTCCAGATAGTAAAAATGAAACCCAGAAAAGGGAAATTATTCACAGCAGTGCCCTCAGAACTTGAACTTTCAGCAGTTCACCTGTGGATCTGTTTAATGTCTTGGCATGGGACTTGTTAGGGGACTCTGGGTGTTGTATCACTCATTACCATAGGAATCACAGCCACCCAAAGAGCTCATGGACTTGGCTGCATTAACAATCTGACTGAAAGCAAAACAAGTATCTTACTCGGGAAGAAAAAAACCTGTGTTTATAAATCTTCAGCTTAGAACATGGAACCTTATTCAGTAACTGCTGCGTTAAACTCCTGTGTACTTCAATTATGATAGTCATCCAAGTGATGGTTTCTCCAGCTGCAGGGTGCCATACCATTTCTTGAAAACTACAGAAGCGTGCTAAAGGAATGGAAAGTAGTAGGAAAAGCTTTAAAATGTTCAAAATATTCTATGAACAATCTCAGACTTTGCAAGCAGATAAAAACAGAGAGCCAAAAGGAGGTTGTATTTTCAGTAAGTCTGAGAAACCCTGATGGAAGGAATTCTTAAGCAGCTCCATTCCTTTCTATATTCAGATGGTTAAACAGGAGTATTTGAACTTTCTGAGCATAAAAAAAACACCACAGAAGGAGTCTGCTAGATATTTCTATTCTAATTTGAAGAAGTATAGTATATCAGGGAACAAGTGGGAAAGCGATATGAAAGTGTGTAACATATTTTTAGCTAACCTTTAAGTACTGTAGTATGTAAAAGAGTGAAAAAGTAATAGCAGCAGTCTCTGAATCACTTAACATCAACACTGGCTTGCATGCCTTGAAATTGTACATTCTGCCTCTGCATCATCTACATTCTGCCTCTTTCCTTGTCTGTAGCTGTAATAAACGTCTGGGTAATACTTATTGATGCAGATGATAGTGGGGCCACTTTACCTTTCATTTATGTTCTCCTTCAAGCTGTGTTTTATGCTGATCCTTTACTTTGCCAAAATTCCTTCCTTCCTTCAGTATATTTTACATGCAAGATGGCAAATACTTGCCATTTTCCCTGTGTTTTGTTTACCTGGCCTTACTCTGTTTTGGTTTTGCTATAGTAAATGATACCGTAAATTAGTGGGAGTGCAGGGGATGACTGATGTTCATCTCATGCAAAATGTAGCCTTCCTTGTCTTTCTTTTCAATTTCTGTTTTTCATTTTAACTATATTTCTGGCAGACTTCCAGTTAGAATGAATTTGCTTTTTTCTTATTTTGTGACCATTTCAATAATTACTTTTCTGGGTTTGCACTTTGTCTGGGAAGTCCTGCATTTGGGTTTCTTTCCTTTATTTGTGCAAGCTCTCTCACTGCCTTCTTTGCACGTCTCTGGAGCTCCTGGCTCTGTCAGTGATAGATTTCTACCTAGGATGGGTTTGTTTCTGGCTCCTCTGACTCATTCAGTGTCTTTTGTATTGGGAATAGGAGTCAAAGAATAGCAACTGGTTTGAGTGTGTGACGAGACAGAAAACTGCAGTTGAGTACAGTTAGCCTTTAAAAAAATACAGGGGGCAGGGGGAGCAAGAGAGAGGGATTACTCTGGAAAACCTTGCAGATTATCCATCTGCCCCTGTAATTCACACTGGGATTTAACTCAAAAGCAGTGAAGTTCATTGAGTAACTTAACAGTGGCTGAATAATCTCTCTTTTTTCAGTGTTGTGTCTTTGAAACTCTTCCTCACTAACCACCCCACCCCCTCACCCTCAAATGTTTGTATGATGCTTACTGTACTTGCCAAATATAAAATTAAATACCTGCATGGTTGTTATGTACAGCTGTACCCATCTGCTGAGCATGCCACTTGCCATTTGCTTTGATTAAGAGCAGGTTAAGAGAAGCTTTAATTAAAGAAAGTCTGTAACACAGTTAAGCATCCACTTCTTCAGCCTCTTTCCTTGATTATACATTTTTCTGCTTTTTTTCTTTCAAAAGAGAAGGTATTGGCTCCAGAAGGGATACGATTTAATAATAACAATAGATAGTGACTTTTTAGCTTAAATATAGAGCATCTAGACAGCATGCTTAGACTGACACATCAGCTGTGATATTTTTGAACTGGTTGTTCTTCCTGAAAGTGTGATATGGGGCTAACACACTGCTCTTTGACAGGCAGACCCTGTTTGCTTGTTGTAGTGCTGTCACGTAGTATAGTCATACTGTGCTGGTCCTGTGTATAAAGAGAATAGTTTTCTTGAAACTGTGGTTATCTGTTATTAGGACAGGAAATAACATTAAGAATACTCCATAGAAAGGTACAAAAGCCAAGAAAAGATTTCCTAGAACTGTCACAGTGGGGACATTTCCCATTGGATGCAAGACAACCAAACAGTTACCCTCTCTTAATGGTACTTGAAGGCACTGAAGATAATGACCTTGGTCCAATCCCAAATAAACATCAGAGCATCCAATCAGTATGTGCTCAGGAATCACAAACTTTCTTCCTTCAAAGTGGTCTGACTTAGTCAATTTGCATCGTAGCTATATTGAAGTAAACAGTGATAAATGTGTGCAATAATTGCTATGTGCAGTTAATACAGATATTCCCTCCGTAGCGCCCTTAGCCTGATTGCAGTCACTACCCATGATCTGTAGTTTGCAGTAAGAGGAGTAATCAATGCTAGGTGTAAACAAAGACAAAACATATCTCGTGTGCATATGATTATGAAACTCAGTGTGGGATCTGAGGCCATATGGTCTAGCTTGCTGTTAACATCCTGAATTTTAAAAAATTAAGGAAAAGATAATTCCAAATAATTAATGATGTTAATCTTCAGGTGATTCTAATTGGTTCTTGGTGGTCATTCTTCCCTTTGGAGTGAAATTCTGAAACTTACAAGCACTACTACTACGCTCTTTCTCTGGTATTTCCAAAAATGTATGAAAAATGTATTTGGATTGCACCAGAAAATTGCTGAGTAGTAGTTGTGGGTGATATTAATTCACACGTTATTTTGCTTGTTTTGAAAATATTAGGGAACTTCCGCAGTCAGAAGGTTTGTCCAGAGTAATTTGCTGGGACAGTGCTAAGAAAAAATACAGTGTATTAACAAGTCAAACCCTACTAGGATTAGAGAGGAAAGACAGACTTAATGTCCAGTGTAATGGCAGCCAAATTTTTAATTAATGTCATGTTAAGAGAATATGTAGCTCTACATTTAAAATGTATTGCTTTTTACCTCTTTGTCTTTTGACATTAATTTTCCAACTTAGCTTGTTTGTCTGAATATTTTTATTTCTTTTCCTCACGCATTTTCATACACAGATCTCGAAGACAAAAGCTAAGATTGAAAGTAGGAAAGAACAGGTTTTGAAATAATCTTTATGTAAAAATTAGGCAATATGTTGAGACCTATTATGATTTTATCTAGCTACTTCTGGTCCAGAACTTTGAGATGTATTTTGGATGTGTGAGAGAGCACATTGTTCAAATCCTGCAATAAGCATTATAAAGAATGTTAAAATTGTGTACATGCATTATCAAGTAATGCATGTACCCAGTAAATCTTCCTCAGTAAATCTTGATATCTTCCTAGAATTTCAAATTGGATTAATGCTATAATAAATGTTGTCCTTTTGACCTTGGTCTACTAAAATAGTGCTTTTTGGATGCATTGTATTTTTATTAAAATTGTTTGACTTTTAGGAATGTTTGGCTTCGTCAAGACTCTAAAAAATTCCTAATCACATAAAAATGAAAGGGGGACTGTTTTTTCCTGTTTGTTTTGGGAACTTGCTAAAACAAGGAATAGATAGGTTCAAGTATCCATGCTGAACAACACAAAAGGTGGGGTGAGGGTGATGTTTAGTCTCAGGTATCTCTTATCTTAGTAAGCATGGGGAACTTGTGAGTATTGTAAGATATCATTCTGACCAAAAGTTTTATCTCAGACATGAAATTATTTCAATGTGAGAGGATCAAAATTGATGGTCTCATAAGGATTTGATTTTGATAAATCTGCGTTTTCCAACTAAAAGAAACCATTTTATCAGAAGCTGGTTTTGAAGAACATTGAGCCATGCATGAGAGGAGCCAAATGAACTGGCATGTTCCCACGTGGCAGGAGTTGCCACGAGGTATTGCTGAGCAGCAAACTTGGTGCTGCGCTGGGTGTTCAGCAGGAGCACAGTGGAGACACTTCCAGTACCTGTGGTGCCCACAGGCTTGTGTGGCACAGCAGGAAGCCTGTGTGCATGGTTCCCTGGCTGAAAATGTAAAACAGGTCCGAACTCCTGCAGAAGCATTTCAGATTGCTGTTTGCCAGTTTCTTGGTTGCCTTCCTGAAAAGAAAAGCTGACCTGTAAGTGGTAACTTGATCTGTAGCCTGAAGAAGAGACTCCTTAAAGCTATGCAGGCTGTGGTTCCTTTCAGGAAGGACAGTAAATCTCCCTTCTTCAAGGCAAATGTTGATAGTCCTCATCCCTGTTTAGTGCTGTTGCAGACTTTTAAGTATCTCAATAATCTGGAGGAAAACATCCACTGCAAATGACTACATATTTCAACAAAATTATTTATTAAAAAATTACATTAGAATATCAATCAAGATGACAAGTTTTACAAAACTGACCTTTGTAAGCAAGAGAGATCAGGGTGAAAGTCATTTTGCATTCTAAATAATACCAGTAAACTGCAGTGCAGATACGTAAGCCACTTTGACAGTGTGGGCACAAATGATACATGGTATGATTTAGATTATAAGAAGAAAAGTCTATTCTTTCTATCCATCCTTAAAGCTCTATAGACTGACCTCAGAACTGAGGTTAAAAAATAGTCTCTAATCTTAGCACCTAATTATATTGTGATGTTACCATGTTCTTTGAAATCACATTGGAAGTGTATAGCTCTTTGTAGTGATTTCAAATTGATTTAGGATAGAAGTTATAAAAATAGAATTATAGGAAAAACCCAAAGGTTATGTCCTCTCAGCAAGACAGGGTCTGAATTTGCTTCTTTATCTTACTCCCATCCACTAGCAAAACCCTAAAGTTCTGCAGGTTTAAGTGCTTTCAAAAACGATGTTGTGAAATGATCCAGATTAGGGGAGCAATTGGTCTAGAATTTATAGTAAGGTGGCAATAGGAAACTGCTTAGCTAGCATCAGCAATAACAAGTTCATTAGACTGTGCCCAAAGCTGGTACAACTGATGAGGTGAAACTAGAGACTGCAGCTGAGTTTATGCAATTCATCGTCACTTAACACAATTGTTTGGTGCTGCAAATAGCATCACTCAGTGGTCCAGAGCTATGCCTGGCTGCCTGGATGAGGCTGGTGTGAACACGTGGTTATGGGAAGGAGTAATTCAGTGAAAATAAGCTCCAGAAGGAGGGTCTTTAGGGTTTAGCCTAGTCCTTGTACCTCCTATACGATGTTTCCCAGTTGATCATTTCTAACTCAGAACAATTTTTGTTTTGATTGATAATCTACTGTTCAAAAATTAACTATATACAGCCCCCTTATCTGCTTCTTTGCATTTTTCTGTGATTTGCTAAAATTATTTTGAAATACCATTTGTCCTGGGAAGTCTAATAATGAAGAAAGCAAGCAGACTTAACAGCATGTATGTCCTCTAGAAAAAAACAAACAAACAAACAACAAAACACATCATTAATATAGGAGGAGGAAAAGAAGACAGGATTGGGAGGACAATAATAGGACTGAAACTTTTATTCCAAGTGCATTTTGCCTTCGTACTGTGGTTCAGCTAACCATCCGAGGCTCTGCTGTTTGTTTTCTGAGATCTGCAGGTGAATGCTTGTCTGATATCTTTATATGGCTTTCTGTGAGTAGTCCTAATTTTGTTTAAAATTGTCTCTGATAGTTATTATACAAGCTGCCAAAGAATTGATGTATGTTGTGATGTGGCTACAGCAGGAATTCAATAAATACCATCAGCTGTGTCCTGAATAGGAGAGGAGCACAAAATTCAGTGATTTATTTCTCTTACGCTTTCACTGCCTTCATTTTTTAAGGCTTTCGTCATTCCTGCTGCTTTTGGGAAGATCTAGTACCATTAACTCTAGGCCAAACTGATGATGTTTCACTTATATCAACTGTAACTATATCTGCTGAGGTTTTTCTTTTCCTTATGGACCAGTTTTTTTCTGTGGTGTCATAGACAGACTACATGTTTTATTAGTTTTTCAGTTTTATAGTACTTGGATTCAATAAATCCATGTTTTTTTGATGGTACCAAAGGAATATATCTTTGGGCAAGAATAAGATAATACGTAAGGAGGGAAGGACCACCAAAACTCACAGAATTGTAGAGTGGTCAGGGTTGGAAGGGACCTCTAAAGATCATCTAGTCCAAACCCCCTGATAGAGCAGGATCACCTCCAGTACTCGTAGGATATTCAGCAGTAGCAACAGGGCCAGTGCAAGAGTTAACCCTATATTCAGAAAAGCTTTGGTTAATGATGAAATACCTGTGATACTGCATTACACTTCATATGTTTGAGCAGACAACTGACAGAGGACGGGATTACACCTATGGCATGAACTTGGTTATATTGTATCATCTAAATGAAAATGAAATCCAGGGAAAACATGGTGTTTTTCTGAAGTAAAGTCAAAAGAAAGAAAAGGCTGTATTGAAATCCTAGTGTCAAATATATAGCAATGTCTAAGTCACAAAATGGGAGAGGTGGTTCATGAAGAAATTTGTTGGTTGACTGGAGTTATTTTTGAGAAATGGATAAATAAGTATCCATGTGCTGAAAGATTGAAATCCAGTTGTCCATGACCAGCTCCTAGCCTGTTTCTAGCCTGCTATGGTCTGAGTACAGAAGAATAGCATTCCTTTCACAGAAAGGTAACTTGGTTGACAGATGAAATTTCCTGGGAGAGACGTTTCTTCAGTCAATCCCCATGTTAGCAGGAGTAGGAGAGCAAAGGAAATCATGCAGCCCAGAGCTGAGCTTGCTGTGGTATGGCCATCATAACCTGCTGGTAAATGCTGCATGCTGCCTCATGGTGCCTTGTCACCAGCATCACCTATGTTCATGCACAGGAATGAAAGTGAATTCCACTTGCTTGTCACTCCACAGCTGCCAATTCTTTTCTGTTGAACTGCTAGAGCCTGTGTTGCTGCTACATCTCATATAGTGAGACACTAAGTGAAGACTCACTAGAACAAGCACAGATTCAGTTCACTGGCATTATGTCCCCATTTTTTGCTGCCTGTATCTCATTCAGTCAAGGTTTCCTTCAGAAAATATTTGGAGCTGACATGAATATTAGAAGCAGAATTTCAGTCTCCATTTTAATATATTAAATGTGATGTTACGCTGAGAAAAATGCCATCAGTGTTCTTTCAATAAACAAATAATGTCTGTTCCTCTGCCCAGTGCAAAGACACACAGTGTCAATAGAAACAATTACCTTGTTGTAATTTAATGTGAAAAACTACTTGCAGAGAAACAGGCAAGCAGTTTAGCAAGAGTGATGTAAGTGGTGGTTTATTTAGGATAACTATGGATCCAATCTAAAAACAGGAGGCTTCTCCTGTGCATCTGAGTCTGATGTATATGTTAAGAAAGATTTGAATTAAGGAAAAGAAGGTTTATTTTCATAAAACATCTTTATTTATAAAGCCTGAAATTAAGGTGGAATATGACCCAGAACAAAAAATAATCATAGTCATTTTTTTTTCCAAAACTGAATTCAAGTGCTGAGTTTTTCTAATACTCAGTCCAGTTTTGCCCTTAACTTTGCTCTGGGAGGTCTGGAGTAGGATCTCTAACTTAATCATATGTAAAAAATTTACCAGTTTTAACAACATTGGGACTTCTTGAAATGATAATCCAATTTTGCCAAGAGATTATGTAATGGGATATCCTCTTATTCCAAGAAACACAACAAATTGCTTTAAATAACTTGCCTTAAGGCAAATATACAAAGGTGAAAATGTCTATAAATCCTGTAATGACTTTCCCAGTGTTATTCTTTCATCAAATAAGGTCTGGTTAGTCTGTAGTTACAGTATGTAAATGATTTGTGACCAGTTTTCTTTGAAGCAGTTCAATGAATATAAAAAGTTTTTCCTGAGCCTTAAAGGGCAGTAAACTTTATGGCACCTCATGTAGCAGCCTGGCAACGTTTTTTCTTCTTCCTACCAAAAACCTAGCTATAAAGCTAGTATTTTAAAAATGAAGCAGTTATGCAGCTGACCTAGCTGTAAATACAGAAAAACGGTGTGTCTTACTTGCCAAAACCTACAGGTTAGTGCCAGACATTGAGCACTCCATGTAGAGTGTGCTTGTGTGATTCCTAGCAATTAAGCATATGGGCATTACTATTGCTTTTAATGCTAATTTGGTATAATTAGTATTAGCTAATTTTAGGCAGACTGTGTTCAAGGAAACTGGGTATCTTGAAAGCTTATCCTTGGGTGTGTTGAAGTCTGAGGAACTGCGATGAAAGTCATGGGAATGCTTGCAAGTCTGCTTTCTCTTTGGCAGTTTGGATCCTTATTTTGTCTTCAGGGCACAGCTTAGGCTGCAGTATGAAGATACAGATGACTAGCACTGTTTCAAAGTGACTTTTCTGCAGTGTCTCAGTTTCCCTTTTAAAATGAAGTATAAAGACTTCCCTGTGTGAAGAAATTAGGGTGAAGTGAGATGAACTACAAATCGGTGACATGCTTTCTTTTCTGCTCTTCCTACTCCTTCATGCAGTCTCCATGGTTGTGGTTAAAGACCTTCCCTTTTCCCCACCTCTCTGAAATGAACTAGTTGTAAATAATGGAGAGATGTCAACTAAACCTGAAGGGAACCTGCTATGATAGTTTGGAGACCTGCAAACTGCCTTATTTACCCTGGCCCAATGTTAATCAGCTGTCCAGTGCAATCAGTTACATGTCATTCTTGTTAATTTAATTATCTGTATGAAAAAGGGAGGGAGAGGATGGCACATATCTCTAGTTGACTGTGTGACTTCTCATTTTGTGCCACTCAGCCAGGACTGTTTCTGCCTTCAGCGTCAGCACCACCAGGGATGTCCAGGTGCAGTCCAGGATGTACATGCTGACTGGAGCAGGCTTTTGGGAGCCTGTATGGACTCAAAGAACTTACTGCAATTCACATGCACAAGTTTTTTTCAGCTGTTATCCTTTCGTTATATCCACCTACAGCTATACAAATATCTGCATTTACCCCCATTCTCTGCTTCCTGCTTAAAGAGTGTTCAGTTGTGCAGTGGGAAACAATACCTTTAAGAAAACAATTGCCTTTCTGAACCACAGCTGTAGGTTCAGTTGAACTGTAAGAAGTGGTGACTTTGCAGGCCAGTTCTTAATTAATTCAAACAAAATTATACCTGCTCTTAATACAAATAATGCTGTTTAGGTGGGCAGGGTAAAGGATCCCAAGTGGGATGAGCTGAAGGGAAACATGAATTAATGAGTTCAAATAAATAGCAAAAACAGTAAAAAAGGGCAAAATGAAAATATCCAATGAGACTAGCAGAAAACATCGGGCATTCATAAAACGGCAGATTTGAAGGGACATGCAAAAAGGGGTTGATGGCTGTAATAGCAGGGGGAGCAGCATCTGAGGCAAAAATGAGAGAAATGTTAGTAGCTAGGAAAGGAACAGATGCCAAAACAGCAATAGCAGTAATATCTCCACTCTATGCACCTGAACCACCCATTTAAGCAAACAGACCATTATGGTCTATTGTGCAAATATGTATTTGGGTAAATGTGCAGTGGTGTGGTGAAACAGAAGTTGCTGTGTGTGCTTAGCAGCCCCAGAGCCGTTCTGTTGGTTACAAACAGCCCATTCTGCAGACCTGCATTTTTTCCTTTCTGTAAGAGACAGTAATTAAACCGCCTCACAACTTCCAGATATGCTTTTAGTTTTTTAGTCATTTGTTGTTAGTTTAGTTTAGTAATTTAGATTTTTTTTTTAAGGGAAAATACTTTAGAGACACCAAATCTGTCTTTCTTAAAGGATGGATACATTCCATAATATATTTCCTGGACTCCAGGATGGCTTTCATAGCCTCTGTTGAAAACCAATGCCTTTTCCTTTTAGAAGTTGCATTGGTCTCTTAGCTATTGCAACTATACATTCTCTCTTTGAACTACATTGGGCTTCAGCAACTTGTAACAGCAGAGTAACTAGCCTCTTGATATCTAAGCATATTTACTTCTCTTTGGAAAAATGGTACTTGAATTCTTTATTAAAAATATGAAATTACAGTTATGTCAACTGGTGTTGCAGTGGGTTTGGTTTAGGAGTGTGCATGTACATACATGTGCATATGCAGGATCATTAGATTTCTGATCCTCTCCTGTAGGATGTGTTCATACATCTTAGAATATCAATTCATTGGTTGTCTTGGAGAAAATAAAATCAAAGCTTCTTGTTGTCTTTCAACATAAAATGGACAGTAATAGTCTGAATACTCTGTGTGAAATAAAACTTGCTGTAAAGAATAATTCTTAGAGGAGTAGGACCTTGTTTCAGCAAATTCTAAAGCAATGCTTAGTCCTGAGCTTAGGAGCTTCCAGACTGTGACAGGAAAGCACTTGCTTCAGTGTTGTGCATGACTAGTCTTCATAATTTAATTATCTTGTTAATCAAAATTGTTTATCTGTGCTGTGGGCATCTTCCAGTACTTGCTTCCATGGGCCAGACTCTGACTTAAAGGCATATATGCAGAGCTCCACTGTCATTGTTTGGTGTGTCCACAAGTTTTTGCCCACCAGTAAAAATGTCATTTAATAGTAATGATAAAGAAATCTGCCCTCATGCAAAGATGTCTGATGGTGCCTTTAACCTTGGAGCTAAATTGTAGATCTAAATTCTTAATTTCTAGTAAACTCAGGATTAAAATTGAGATATTGACAGAGCAGAAGTGCTGCCATAAAGAGAGCAAATCACACACTTTATTGTAACAGCTCTTGATTGCCTAGCAAAGAAATGCATGAAGAATAAACATTATTTTAAAAGGCTTGATAGCACAATGAAGTTTTCCATGGGAGAAACAGAAGAGAAAGTATTTAAAAATACATGAGTTTCATGTTTAAGTAAGTCAAGAAGGAGCAGAAAGAACCAAAAAATCCTGATTGCGATGGCAGCAGGCTTTCAGTCTTGAATTAATGAGGTTATTCATAATAAGGAGGGAGTGACATAGTGATTAGTTAATTACTGTGCAGAAACATACAATTAATGCACAACTAGAATGAGTATACAATGAATTAAGCTGCCACATAACGCAAGCAACAAAAATTGAGAAGGAAACCTTGATTGCTGATTGAAGTTACTATTACAGCAAAAAGTCTATTGAAATCACAATAGTTTAGCTATCAAACAACATGTTTAACTTGTGTGTTCTGATAGAACTTCTGCAGCAGAGAGTGGCCTGTGAATTAATTGCAAACTTATATGCATATAGGGGCAAGTGAGTTTTAGCCCAAGAGGGTACAAAGGTACAGCAATAGGAAACTTGCATGCGTAGTAACAGGAATCTTCTACAGCTTTCAACAAAACGAACAGATGTTGGGCCTGGCTAGCATATCAGCTGCCCTGTCACCAACCCGGGGGTGCTGCATCCCAGGCACCAGCTGGCAAGGACTGGGCAGGCACAGCAGACAGGTCTTGGGGCCCTCTTACAGCAGCAGCCCTATGGCAGCTGCTCCACAGGGGTGGGAGGGTTGGTTTGCTCTGCCTGTAGGAACTTGTACGAGTGCAGTGGTAAGGACTGACTTTGCAGATGGGGTGGGGGTGTCTATTCTGTATGATCACGTACCACAAAGCATATGGGCAGCTGCCAGGTCAGGAGCAAATGGCATTTATTGAGCCAGTCTCTTTTCCTTTTGAGAGAGTAGGGGTTGGTAAAGCTTCTACCCTCTAAGGGAAGGAAATATCTCAAACTATGCCACATCATAACTTAGAGCTGCTTTGCGTCTACTCTAAAATATGTCAGTGCAAAAAGCCCTTTTATCTTATTTTTGTGTGTATATATATCTTATATGTATCTAGTGATCTTGCATGCTGCATGCAAGCAACGAGCACCCTAAAGGTTGCATGGGAGGTGCAGGCACTGTGCAACAGCTCACAGCAACTTGATAGAAGGCTGAAAGCCTTGGACAGCAGCATGGTGTGTTTTACTCTGTTGGCAAACCATTTCTGCAGTGATTCAGAGTTTGCGAGTGCACACGTTAACTTAGATTGCAGAAAATGGAGCTGATAGTATTGAAAGATCATGCTGTCCTCAAATTTATTTTCTCTTTTTCCATTTAGCAATGTAAATAACAGTGATATTTTAGATATAAAATAAGTCCTGGTTTCTGTCCTAAGGAATTTAAAATCTGAAGTAGAAAAGTAGTTTATAATAGTGTACCTAAATGTAACCTTTAGGGAATTAGGTGAAAGAGAAAAATTAGAATAGGACCATTATGCGGAAGGTGCTTTATGCATGGAAACTCTTAATTTATGATAATTGATTTCTTTTATAGCATATTTGTTATGGTCTAGCATGTATTGCATTGCTGATACTTTATTTCAGCTCTATTTAAAAATGAGTGGTAGTGCATTTTCTAGGGACATAGTACTTTCCCCTTTTACTTCCGATGAATTATAAAGATCAATAAATCAATAGCAAAAATATTTTTAAAAGAAAGAAGTATAGTCAAGTATAATATAATATCACTTATGTCAATAAAAAAGTATTAGTAGATATTTTTGTAGGAATCGAAAATTGTAACAAATTCTGGACAGAAGCAGGAAAATTATTAACTGATAATTTTAAGTCTCTTACTGAAAGGAAGCTTTCATCTTGAGAAATGGTTAAAAGTTAGCAAAAAATAGAAATCCTAGCACTCTTCTTTCTTATCACAGGCCCTGATTCAGCAAAGTACTCAAACATCGGGGATTTAGTTACTCATAAAGACTCTGCCAGACAGGTTAAGTTCTCTGAAAGCCTTTCATTATGTCACCAGAAGCTGTTAGAAAGTCACTAATTTTTTCCAAGTCATTTCTGAAGGAGACCCTTTTTGGTAATACTCTGAAAGTCCACATTTATTAAGGGGTTAAGTCTGGCCCTATTAAATTGAGGGCAACAGTCCCAATAAATTTAATTGCCTGGCATCAGTGACTCTGGAAGCAGTGTGGCAGCAGTGAGGCTCCCAAGCTGTGTGTGACTGTTGGAGTGCTGAATCTTCCTCTCCTCATTCTACTTTTCCGTAACATATCAAAAAGATTTCAACAAAACAAAAATTTTAGAAATATCCCCTAGCACAAAGCAGCAAATTGCAGCTTTGCCATGTGTAAATTGTTTTGGAAACAAACCTGGGCTTCTTCTCTTCATTGCTTGTGAAATAATTTTCATAATCAGATGTCTCTTCTTTACAAAGATCTAATTAAAATTCATACCAAGTAAATCAGTCTGGCTTTACCAAATTAAAAGAATATTGGGGTTTATTCAGCCTTATCTTGGATTTCTGTCTCTGTCTCCTATCCCTGTCTTCCACTGCTGTTCCACTGGGAATTCAGCCCTTCAGTCAGTGTGGCAGCCAGGTTGGGAATAACAGGAAAACATCCATTACTAGGAAAGGTATTAGTTTATAATAAAGTGCTAATCCTTGAAATATCATTTTCCAGTTTGAAGACAGTAAAATTAATGGCAATAGAAAATCAAGTACTCTGTTAATTTAAATAGTTGGCTTGTTAATATTTACAGTACACTACACAACAAAAATAACTATCTCTGCTTGTAGAAGTTCATCCAGCAGTATTTGCTGTGAAAAAGCATGATTGTGTCATGATACTAAGCAGGTATGAAGTTCCTGGTGTTCTGTGCTGCATCTGAGAAGGAAGGAGACCTCCCAGTGATCTCCAGTCCCAGGCTTCTCTTCTCACCAATAAAGCAAATTATTTAATAATAGCAATTCTCAATGCTTCTGTTGAAGTGGGTGAAGGAGAACACCATGCTGCCCATCTTTTCAATAGCCTCTACCTGGCCTTTTTCTAGAGCTCTTCCTGTGTATGTTCCTTTATGGAGCTTAATGGAAACCAGTCATTCCATTGCATCTCCCTCTGTGCTAACCAGTGTCCGCTCTATGCAGCATTTGTTGACATGCACAGTGAGCAGATACTCACAAGGTAGCATTTGGGACAACAGTTATTTATGGTACAAAACATGTCTAGGCAAATAGAGGCTTGGCTCAAACCATGTTTGGAAGATACACAATAGAATTGAATGTCTGAGTGGAGGGCATCATAACATGTAATGCTGCAGTTTGATTTTATTTTTATTACCTTCTTTGTTAGCTGTTACTTAGTGTGGGAAGAGCTGTGTCTTTAAATTACTCATTTTGAAATATGTTGCTCTTCACTATTGGCTCCTAAGCACTGATGACTTTTTCTCATAAAGTAAAATATTAACATTAGTAGCAAATCCCCAAAGTTGGGATTTTTTTTATTTGGCTGGTTTTAATTATTTGCTATTTCCATGGTTGGGTTTCAGCTGAGATTAAAAAAACATAAAAAGGTTAAACACAAAGAAATTCCATCACCCTGCCCCAGCAACACCCCTGCCTCAGGGCTGGTGGCAAATGCTGCCAGAACTTCATGGAAACTCCAGAAAACAAGCGTGTTGTTTCTTCTGTGGGTTGCCAAACTGAGTCAGAAAATACTGTATTCAGTTCCCTGAATTCTGGAATTACAACATGTCATAAATAGATATTTGGGAATGTACAGCTGTACCAGATAGAGTAACAGCACATCATGGCTGCCCATGTGAAAAATTATCTACCGTTAAACAAAAGAAATGTATTGAAATCCCTGTGAATATGTAATTTAGAAAGTGCTAGTTTAGCACAACAAATTCTCCTTCAAATAACATCTAGATGTAGGGAAGTCCTCAACAGAGGTTTATGTATTGAAACAAAGTTTTGTATTAAAAATACTGTTTCAGGGTTATGGCGCACAGGGATTTGTAAGTGGGTGTTTTGATGCTGTGTGTATGTGCCTGTCTCTCATACCAGGGGGAACTGAGTGCAATAGGAAGTATCCATCTCCTTGCAGGGTAATGATGAGGTACAGCTACAGTCCAGCTCTGCAGTGCCCCCTTACAACAACAGGGAATTTAATGAAAAGTTACAAGTTTGTTTAACATAGAGGAAAAGAAAGTAAAATGGGAAAATGTTGAGAAGTACTAAATGACATTTACACAAGAGGCTTATCTTCCAGGCTCCTTGGACCACTTTTGAAAATGTGCTCAAGTGGTGGGGTTTTTTTTCTATTTTGCCCTCCATTTTTCTCCATTTCTAAATGCATCTATCGTAACTGTTGTTTTTAGAGCACATGTAACCTTAACATTTGGGTGTAAGGTCTGACAGCAATCAGATGTCATACTCTGCCATTCACATTCCTACATGTTGTAATTTATTCTACAGTGTCAGAGGAATACAGAGCAAGTTTTCTATTAGCTTTAATTTTTCTCCTTTCATTGCTGTGTGATGGCAGTATACCTCTCCCACAATATTTTAAAATAACTCCAACATTTTTTGGGGTGGTTGTGGGGTCCTTCTCTGGAGACTTTCAAGACCCATCTGGACGTGTGCCCGTGTGATCTTCCCTAGGTGTTCCTGCTGCAGCAGGGGGGTTGGACTTGATGATATTCAGAGATCCCTTCCAACCCCTATGACTCTATGATTCATTTCTGAGTGCCTGCTCACATTCTCCGCACATGGGTGTTTCAATATTGCATATTTTTCAAAGATTGGAAGGCAACATTACACAGTAAAAACAGCTGATATTTTTTATTTCTCTCTCTCCATCTCTCAGTAGAGGCGTTAGCATTTGTCATCCCTGGGCAGAGCAGCTGTTACAAAGCTTTGGGGTGAATTGTCTGTGTTTACAGTACTTCAAAATGACAATTTTGTAAATATTTTCCTTAAGCTGTTTATTGCAGAGTCTTATTTTAAACTCTGTCTCTTTCTACACACTGAACTAAATAGAGGGGCAAACTCAGCACTTACTACCTTGTAGGGAGTGAAGTCTGGTCAGAGCTCTGTTGCCAATAGTAGGGCTTTTTCCATTGATTTCAAAGGGCTGTTGATCAAACCTCTGAGTATTATGAACTGGAACTCAATTTCTCCCATTGCATTAGGTACTAAATTTATAGTATTTAGGAGTGTGACTTTTAAGTTAGGAGATCTCCTCTGCTCCAAAAAACGGTGTGAGACTTTTTCTAATGTCTCTCATTTTCATATTGATGACAGTAGCTCAGATGCATTGTATCTGCTTCTGGCAGAATGAAAGCTTTATCACCTCTAGTCTCACTCAAACAAGATTCCAATATTCAAGATTCCAAACAAGACTCCAATATTCCTTTAATGCTCCTGGCCACATGGGCACCGAGACATGACTTTGTGTTAAGAACTGAATTAGAATGCAAGCCTATTTTCTTGGTTTTGGTATTTTTCCCTGTTCCTGCCTTTTTCTGATGCCCAGGCTGTATTTCTTCTGCAGTGCCAAACTTTTCCGTTTCTTTCTCTCATCAATAGCACTTTCATTTCACTTTCAGTGAAATTAAATTAAAAAACAGATTATGCTTGGACATGATACCGATACTACTTTTGGGTGGGTATTATTTACCTCTGAACTTTAAAATTTAACTACATGCCTTGAAATGTTTTTCAGTTCTCTTGGGATTAAAAAGTTTTCATTTGGCTAAGCCAAATCTGACACATGAGCACCTCTGTGGGATGGACCTTCCTTAGTCTCGTGAAAATGCATTATTATGATTAGGAAATTTCTAAACTGAGGCCACTCTCTGCAAGTGAGCAGCATTGTGGTGGAGCCATATGATGTTTTAGATGAAGATCACACTGAATCAGTTTTATTTAACTGATTCCAGTTATTTTTGGGGGTGGATAAGGACCAGCTATCACAATTAAATTCCCATTTCTTCAAATAATGTCATTTTTCTTTCTTTATTTGCTCTTCAATAGTTCATCTTCTACTCGTTGCTGAGTTGCAGTATTCTTAAGTGTGGCTAGTGCAGATGTACTGATTTTCATCTGTTCAGAGAGGGGAAGGTGTGAAGGAGGGTTTCTGAGGAACTTTGGCTTCTCCATAGCCCACAGGATGTCTGGGGTAGAGTGGAAGGCAAATAATTTTTTGTCTGCAAGGAGTGGCTATCTGTGACACATTCTATGCAGATAAGCAATAAAAGGTTATGCTAAAAAGCCACGATGATGAAAGTCTTTGTGACTATTGGCAATTTTCACAGAAAAACAGTAATGCAAATATATCCAGAAATGCCACCAGTTCAAACCTTTGCTCTAGATACTAGACGATCCAACATCGAAAGGTTTCTGCTGGTTTGAGGTAGTTTAGTAGGAAGAATGTCTTCATATCCCCAGGCTACACTCAGGGTCCTTCTTCTTTTCAGGAAACATTCAGACAGCCCCATAGATAGAATGATCAAAGGCTTGAAGGCCTCTCTCAGGTAGCAAATTTCCTTGTAGAAAGGCTGTCCTCTTCTGCAAGTTTTGCCCCAGAATATTTTTCCTTCAGCTTTGTGGTACATATTTCTTTCTTCAAACTGCTCAGAACCAGAGTGAAAAAGCGAGAAGCTGCAGGTGGTGCTTTCAGTAGTTTCCAGAGACATACTTGTCCACCTGAGTGTACATTCTCTGACTCCCCTAAAACCCATTAAGCTCCACACTCAGTGCAGTGAAGAGAATGATGGTCAAGCAAAGCAATCAGTGTTCTCTGAAGCCTACTGAGTCCTGCCCTTTAGCCAAAGCTGTCACTGTACCATCAGCCTGAAATGACTGGTGACTGCTAAAATATCTATAATCTTTGCAAACTGGAGACACAGTGAAGTTTCCTGACTTCTCTGCAGAATCCAGCATTTCTGCAGTACATAAAAAGCCTCTGTGAATGCTCACAAAAGGGCTAGTGCCTCAGCTGAGGCCTATTGGCTTCACTGGAGCTTTGCCAGCCTCCACCAGCTGAGAACCTTTTTTCTTGTATTTTCTAAAGATACTATTGGGAAAACACTTTTGAAATCTGATGAACAGAGTTCAGTCAATAAAAGTGAGAAAAAAATATGTGCAGCAGTGGAACAAGTTAAATTGAATTCAGAGGTGACCGAGTGGTGCTGGTTGGTGAATTTTTTTTTTTTTTGATATATTGATTTGGCAAAATGGGATTGTTTCACAAAAATGCATCAGGTTTTATCAGAATGCTATTGGAAATTATTGGAATCATTTTTGTCAAAATTAGAACATAGCATCTTGTTTCAGCTATTATGCAATGAAGTTTGAAAAATCCTTCTGAAAACAAAGCCATTTGATCCTCCTGAAAGAAAGTATTTCTGAAATCTCATTTTGCTGTAAAGCATGATATTTCATATGGCAGGAAAAGAAATGCCAAAATTCCTCATGGAAAGGTGATGTAACACAACTTTAATAAGAAGGTATTTTGCTAGGAAGTAATACCTTGGAGAAGTGTGAGTGAAACAGATACCCTTGTTTTTAGCAGGGTATGCATTACAGGTGAAACCCTCACCATCACTTCATAGTAGAAAATTATATAATATTCAATAGTAGCTCAGCATTTCAAGACAACGTGTCATTTTCCTCTGCCTGTGTTTAGCCACCACAAGTTTCACAAGCTTTCAGTCTAATTGCAGAATATAGATGTTTGCTGGACTCAGAGCATCGGCGTAAGCATATCTGACTTTTCTTAACAAATGTATAGGTGAAATCTAAGAAGGTAATAGACAATGTAGCATCAGTCAGAGGCAAGAGGATGTATAAGTTTGCCAGCCCTGCTAAGAGCTGGGACAGGAAGAGGAGGGATTGATCACTTAAGCAGCCTCTACTGCCAAATTTGTGGGGATTGTTATTTTGAGTATTCAGTGCTTGAATTCCTGGTATTTTCATGCTGTTTCCCCACAGACTCTTTTCCTGTTGGTAAACAGTTGTGGGAGGAGATAATGCATCACCTCTGTAAATGTATTGATGCTAGAAATCTGATCCATTCTCTGAGATGGGCTGTGCTGGCAAGGCAGGTATATTTAGAGGTCTTATACTGCTAGGATTTTTTTTTTCTTTGAATAATGTAAACCATTTATCTTTTTTCTCCCTCTGGAGAGAACATTTTCTGCAACTTAAAAAAGGCAATAAAAATACTTATCTGAGAAGCACACTGCACCTTGGAGGTGTGTAAAGTTTTCCTTGTCCCAAAGCTCCTTTGAAGTGGTTCTGCTGGGAGATTTCCCTAAAAAACTGCAGGAATTCAATTCTCCATTAAGAATGAAGATAAGTCCAAAGTGCACTCTCATGACCTTGTATTTTGAGAGCCTCTATTCACCCAATATTGGGATTTGTCCCTCTATTCTGTATTGATGAAACTGTCTTTTAGTCTAAATGAAATACATTTGCATTCATGGTACTGTTTCTGAGTTCTCGACTCATAATGGTATTTGCATACTGAAGTAGAGTTGATTTTGTTCTAATTCCACTCATTCTATTTGGCATATTTTTTAGTTTTAAGGAGTAAAAAACTTCTTTAGATCAGAGGATCATTATGGAGAGAAAGGAGCTTAATATTCTCCTCCTGTTTCCTACCTGCGTTCTGGTGGAAAGATGAAAGTTAATCTCTAACCACTCCACTTCCTTACAAAAAGGAGTCACCGAAGCCTCATTTGTGTTTGTGAGCCCCACATGAAAAAGCAGGTGAAGCATCGGATTCCTTTACTTAGTGAAATTTTCCTAGTTAGTTTTAGGTTTGCACCTATTAATTCAGTAACATCTGAATGTACTTGGCTTGGATTGCAAAGAGCATGGAGTTAAACAGCAGTACAGCCAAATCTGCTGGGGTGTGCTGATTCTGTGGTCATGTCCTGTTCTGTTGGCATTTGTGCTAAGGGGGTATTTGAGAAACTGCAGCTTTCCCTGAGCAGTGGAGAGATCACAGAAAACCTGTGGAGGCTTTTCTTCTCATAACCTTGAGATGAGCACTGGTGTGCTGGAGATAGGGCAGACTGGGTACCTGAGCTGTTCTACACATGCTGTTAGCTTTCAGGACTTGCAGCTTTCACAGTTCAGACAGGACTCTCTGAAAAAATACCTCATCAGTCATCCTGTGTTTGGGGGTAGGAAGGGTGTTATTCATTGTGCTGTGTTTTGTGTGTGTGCTTATAGTAACTGCAAAAAATTGTGGACTTCAGTAATTCCTTTCCTGAGTCAAAACACTAATCCTGACCTCAGTTCTAAACATGTGATTTCACAACCCATAATGTCAGAGTGTTCAAAAATTATGCAGGAAATGAAAGTGCACAGAGCTTTTTTTCTTCAAATCCTTACTCTAACCTCAGAGCCTATCATAACCAGGGGAGACAAAGATTACTATCTCTATAATTTTTTATATAAATTTATGGAGTGAGCTTTATATGTATAAATCTGTAATGATTATGCAAAGATTAGAATTCGCACAATGCTTTTTTTTTCTCCATTTAGAAGGATGGCTTGTAATTTCCTGAAAAGTAAATGTAAGCCATAAAATCTTTACTTATCCTGAACTTGAAAACATTTGAGGAATATGCAAAAACGGAAGATTTGCCTTGCTGCCACTTCCTAAACCCTGCCCATAGATATGATACTAGATAAAACAAAAAGTAAATTGACCCCCGTTTGCCTCAAATGTCTGCACTTAGATTCCACTGATGCCTACCCTCACTTAATTAATGAACTCTTTATGAATTATGAAAAATTAAACTCCATGGTCCTCTGCTTCTGACTCCCTACACACATCCTAATCCCAGATTTAGCTACAATCAGGTTGGCCACATTTACCCATGAACAAAAGATAACAGAACCCCTGTAACGCCAGGTTGCATATTAACTCTTGAAGGCTCCTGACATTCCAGCAACCACCAAGTTATTTTGTTGCCCTTATACCTTGAGCCCAACCCTAAACTAGTTTTTCAAACAGTATGTAGATTTTTTTATTTCTTTTTCTTTCAAAATTGTATCCAGTTGGGTCAAATGTATTCTTTTGTCCTCCAGGTCAAATACAGCCTTTTTTAGTGATTCAGTCAGCCAAACTGACCCATAGGTTCATTGGTAAGATTATCCTCACTTGCAGTTTTCCAGCCCCCCAGATGAAACTTTCTCGTGCAGGTTGTGCTTGGTGCTGCTCTGGGTTAATGACGATGAGCTGAGCATGCTGCCAGCCTGGAGGAGCTCTGCAGGTCCCTGCCTTGCGGTGCACTGAGCACACCCTCAGGGAGAGGGGATGGCTCCTGTGTAGCTCCAGGAACAAACTGTCTAAAGGTCATTTTATAGTGGCTGTGAAGATTTGTTCCTACTGCTCTAATGCTGTACTTGTGAAAGTGTCAGAGAGTTAGTTGTTCAAGACTGCTGTTGCGTTTGGCATGTCAAACTGCCTTCCAGAAAATAGACAGTAAAAACCCAGCTATTGGGGGTGTACATCTGCATGGGAGAAGGAACACAGTGTCAGTAGCCTTAGATTATAACTGATTTTATAATTTTGTCTGTCAATATCATTTAGTTGTTTTAATTTGGGCTTAGACTTTTTCCCCCTTTACTGTCTCCTTATTCAATTTTCTGTCTCTTTTATAATTGAGTACCTTTGTCAATTAAGTGTAGAAAATATTAAGGGAGAAATGTGTGTAATACAAGAAGGTGGATAAGAGGAAAAGGGCAGTGTGAGAATGGGGTTACTTGTTTGTTTTAAAGATCTCCCTGTTTATGTAAAATTAGTGTAGGCAGAGTAAATAGTAGTTGTAGAACTGATTGATATACAGATTAGACTTTCCACAGTGCTTTGTCTTAGCTAGCAACAACAGCATGAAATTCCCCAGGCATTCAAGTGTTTTTGTCTACCCCAGGGGCTTTAGAGAGAGCTCGCGTGTGAAAAGTGTGCCCTTTTACTAGGTCCTTTTTCACAGCAAATCTGAACCATTCAGTACGGTGAATGGCTCGGCAGGAGGGGGGAGACTGTGTGCTCTAGTGAGTAAGGTGCAGGACTTTGGCATCAAGCTGCTGGATGCAGATTTCTGTGCTGCTTCGTTCTGTAAGCCGTTGTTCATGGGAAGCTGTTGAATAGGATTTTATTTTGGCTTTTAAATATTTTTTTAAAAAACTGTATTTTATACTTGTTTAAAGTAAACACTTTATATCAAGATGGTTATCTCAGTCTGCCTTCTCCTGAGAGTTGATTTTTCACCTCTTGTACCCTAGTTTTGTCCTTGACTCTTCCTTCAACTTGAGCTCTGTCACTGGATTTTGAGTAGAATTCATATTTTGTATCCAGTAAGGCCAATCCATGCTTGCTTTATTTCCTACCTGCAAATGCCCTTTTCCTGATTGCTTTTATGACTAAGCAAAAACTATTAACAGAGCAGGTCTGATGTGAGCTGAGATTTCTGTTAATCTTACAAACCTTAATAAGTTTATGCTTCAAAAAACAAGCTGAGCTGTCTCTTTTGAGACCGTCAGTAGAGATACTGTTTGCTACTTGGGTCAGTCTTGAAGAAGCCCTCAGCAACAATTTTGAGCATTGTGGCTTTATGATGATCTATTATCCTGGGAGGCTGAATGGGATAGGGCAAGAATGTATAAGTGGAAGTTGCTATAAATTATGCTTACAGTGTGCTGATATGGCCTCTGCTAGTTAGCTATGGGCTGATCATTACAGTGGCTACTTTCAATGTCCATTGGAGCTGTCCAAGGCTTATTGTTGGGTGGTTGTGCTAGATGACCTTTAGAGGTCCTTTCCAACCCAAGACATTCTATGATTCTATGGTTCTATGATTATTAAAGGGCTAGAGAAGCCAGTGCTGTTTCTCTTGGCAGAGTAAATGCGAAACCTCCTGTGTGTTTAGTTTCCCATACTCTTGGCAGCTTCAATCTATGTTAAATTGTTTGACTCCAGGTGAGACCAAGAGGTACATGAATGCACTTTGCCACTCTTCAGGAAATAACGTTTTATTTTTGTTCCTTGTGAGAGACTGCACATCGTGTGTCAAAAATAACAGTTTGGTGGTATAGAGCAGTGTTGCATGAAGTGGTTTCAAACTCCTTTGATTTAAGTGCTTTCCAAAGGAATTCAAGGGACTGCAACCAGCCTCCAAAAAAAACATGTCTTCATAAGCAAGCAAATGAAGTCAGGTAGTCAAATTAAAACAATTGCAATGTTTGTTCTGTTTATGAAAGAAATAAAATAGAATAAAAAGAAGGGGGCATTTTTGTTTTACTTCACTGTTAAGCAGCCTGTCTGACCTCTGGCTGTCATAAAAAGGTGCAATTTCACTGCAAAATAACTTATTTGATTGAAAAATGATGAAATTTCATTGCTGGAAAAATGCAGGAAAGATAGCTTAGGACAAATTCTGGATGGCTTGTGTAGGGCAGTGATCCCAGATGGCGCTCTCCATTTCACAGTAGTGTTCATAGAGGGGAGCAGGGATCTTGACATCTTGTGTCAGCTGCAGAGACAAGTGCATCTGACAGACAGGCCATTCTCTGAAGTCTTGCAGTAAGTCATTGCTATTTTAAAATTCCTGGAGTTAGCTGGAATTGCTAAGCATCCACTACTTGATAGGCTGGCTGGTTATCTGCAGTTTAGCTGCAGACATGCTTTGATTGAAGTATGTCAGCACTGAGTTGTGAACTGCTAGAGTGTGTGGTTGAGACAGACCATCTCACATTAATCAGGTTTTTTTGGAATTGTCTAAGGGGACCAGGCCATTTGCCATAGCCCTCCCAACTGCTGCAAAATCCTCTGGCTGTTTACAAGATTTAGCCCTTCTAAACATTCAGGCTATGGCCACTCTGCTTTCTCTTCTAAGGACAGCAAAATGAAATAAATACTCTTGTTTTGTACTTCTGTGTGGACAGTGATCATTAACTCACTGGCTTTTCTGGGCTTGTGTTTGGTGTATCATAGCAGCTCCTGTGCTGCATAAGTGCAGTTGTTTAAGGCAATTGATGCAAGAATGCTAGAGCAAGCTTTTGTAGATGGTACTCCAAGCTGCCTGTCTGTTATCCAGGCTTAATTTTTAATCTGGTTCTTTGTGTCAGAGATGAATCTTGGCCTCTCCTGCTAATGTTGTTCATCCCAGTCTCTCTCCCTGAATGTGAAGTTGGGCTGCCTCAGACTTGCTTCTTTTGCCAAAATTTAAACAGAGAAGAGGATGCCACAGGCACCCAGGAGACTTACTGCCCAGCCTAGTAAGCATTTCTGGTGTGAGGAAGGCTTGAGAGCTGATGATCAAACAAACATAAAGTGCAACTGCAACCGTAGTCTCTTACCTGCCTTTCTTTAACCACCAAGATACCTAAAGAAGAAATACCTAAACTCTGCTAGTAGATTAAGTAATAATTCTTAATATTTAGTTTCAAAGCATATTTACTGTGATCATTAAAGCCAAATCATTGAGACTTGACATATCAACTGACTATTATTCAATAAGCCAACTGGCTTATTTCTCACAAGGCCAAAATACGACATTTGCAGACGTTGTGAATGTTCAAGCAAGCATGGAAATGGGAAAGTGCTTCCTTTCCAATACTCTTCAGGATCCAAGTTGAGCATTTAGCATTCACACTGATCTAGATGGTTGCCTTTTGTGTGTCTCTCACTAAATTTCCTGTGATTAACCAATTTTCTTCTTTTGCTGCTCATCACTTTTCCATATATCTGCTTAGCACTGCATTCATTCTCTGCAGTCTGAAAGAGCAGTGACCATACCATCATCCAAGGAAGTTTCAGCATAACTGCTGAGGCTGAGAAAAAACTTTATTAGAGAAGTAGTATATCCAGTACCCTTCTGCTACACAATGAGAATTTGAAAGCTTGGAGCACCTTCTCATGTTTGTTCTAGTTATTGGCTTGGTTATTGTTTTTTAAGCAGTCTCAGAAAGAGATGGAGACTAATACAAATCGACAGGAGGCAGTGGAATTACATCAATAGAAAAGAAATCTGAATCAGTTCTTGAATGAACAAGAATTTTTTTGCAGTAGTTAAGAAGTGAAATCCTTCATCCATTATTAAATCCAGCTGGGCCATATAAAGGAACATATTGCTCACAGGTAACCACTAAAATAAACACCCATTTTCATGGCAGTCATGGATTGTTGCCCCATGAAATCTTCTAACAGTCCAGATCTAGAAGCACACAACCATAAATAGTTCTATTGACACTACAAGTAGCAGTTTTACAGATGCACTTAAACTGTCTCAAATAAAATTTTAATTACCTGATTCTGTGGAATATATGGGCCCAGATCCAGGAATCTACGTCTGCAGTGTGGGATTTGGAAAAAAGAACTTATGCTTCATTCTGTAACATTAAGAGTACTCTGAATTTCAGTGCTCTGCAGTTGCTAAGTCAACAAAGTTATAAATCATTGAAATTCTTGGGAATGAAGGTTGGGGAGCTTAGAGAAAAAGTGTCTGAGGGAGTGACTACGGAATAACAGATTGAGCTTCCTTGCTTTGCATCTACTCCTAACTGAACAGTTTTGCTTCCACGGCTGTGCCTTGGGGTGCTGATAGTGTATGTTTCCTGCTAATGTTGATCAGAGGTAGAGGGAACCTCCTTCTCCCAGGTGGATGTCTAGAAACTCATTTCCCTGGCCTGTAAGAGGATTTTTACAAAGCAGTTACTCTGTCAACTTGTGTCATAGTGATTTCCAGCAATTCATAGTTCATTGTGCATGGAAATAACTGCTTACCTTCAGGAAATTAATTAAGGTTGAAAATGAACACTCACCCTTTTAGATGGCTTTGTTTTCCCTTCTTTCTCCCTCTTCTCCCTACTACCTCCTCTTGATCTATACTACCACATTTTTATGGACTTGCTACCTCTAGCAGATTTGTGCAGTTCCCTTCTGTGGGGCTTCTCTGAAGCCTGTGTGGACACTCAAAGGTCATATTTGGAATGCTTTCCTTAACACTTAGACTTAAATGTTTTCATTTTCCAGGGCATCCACTAGAACAGTTTTCCCTTGGAGGAGTCTCTCGTTATTTGTGCTTGAAGTGTGAGAAGTCTATTGACCCTTTAAGGCACCAGTATTCAGCTATTTGCTTGTGGTTCTTTACTTGATAAATTACTAATTTAGGGTGAAATCATACTCTTTAGTGGCTCCCTGTTCATAAATCACAATTTGACATTTTTTTCTCTGGGGGAAGATTGCTGTTTGCAGTATGCTCTGCCACCAGAACAGATGACAGTATTAGTTTATCAGGAGAAACATATATTTTAAAAACAAATCCTGATGCAATAAATTCCCAGCTGTCTGTATTGCTGCTTGAATGTTCTTTTGCCAGACCATCTCTGTGATCTTGAGCTCAGAAGTTTTTTTATAGAAAACAGAGAAATCCAAAATGGAATGTATGATCAGATGGACAGAACAGGGAAAGCAGTATTTCAATTTGACAATGCTTTGACAGCCTGTACAGGTATTATACTGGATTATTTATGCTGATGAGAAATTACACCACTTTCAATTAAGCAGCATTTAATCAAGAGTAAGATTTTACTAAACTGGAATCCAGAATTTTCAATAGTCTGTTAAGAGGTTATTGCTTTAAGTTGCTACCACAAAATTTGAGGCTAGATTTTTAAAGGCATTTTAACCCCTGATTCTTGCAGAACTGGAACTTTTTGTTATATATTGATGGCTTGCCTTTCTAACTAGCATATGAGGCACACTGAATGTACAGTCCCTGCACATATGACTTGCAATTGCTCTTTGCAGGAAGAGTGAGACAGAGAAACTATAGGACTTGTCCTCTCTCTTAGATGGCAGAAATGGAAATCTCTGTCTCAAGCCCTTGTGTTTAATGACAGGACACCCAACCTACCTTGCTGCTGCCAAGACAAGCAAACTAGCACCTCAGCCCATCTTTTTTGGTGGACTGTTGGTGGCCATATATCTGTGTTTAGAGCAGTGGAAGAAGCTTCTTTCCCTCCTCTCCCATGCAATATGTTTTCACCATCTGTGGCTGTGTGACCTTGCCTCTCCTCCCCTTGACTTACACCTTGCCAAAGTGGCTGGGAGGTTGTGAATGATGTTTGCATACAGGTGTAATGCACTGAGTCTCCTCTGTGTTCCCATGTGGGGCTCTCCTCCCTTGGGCCACCAAAGCTTTGAGCAAGCAGAGAGAAGCCTTGGAGTGAACCCATGAGTATTCTGTGGGACCTTGCCTCCTGTTTCTTCACTGTAAAATAGGAGCAATGGGAGAAGCAATACTCAACGCTTCATTCTGATCAAATTGGTGTTCTCTGTTCTCCTTTTCTCAAACACTGTTTTGGAGAAAGTTGAAGAAAAATTACTAAAAAGCAGGAGGGAAGGAGGGGCTCTACCCAGAACTCTAACCCAGTTCTGCTCCTGGCACCAGCAACTTCTACATTCGTTCCTGCACTTACTGTCCCTTTCACTGTCTGCTAACTGATGTCAGAGCTCTGTTTCTCACACCTTCCTCTTCTACCATTATAAGTGCTGCTGATGTTGTCTACAAATGAGTTGTCTGTGTGTGCATCAGGTTAGGGAACACTTGAGTGAGGTGGTCTCCACATTCCCTGTGCCCTCATCCAGGGAGTGACAGGGACTTGGCAGCTGCAGCAACAGCACTAGGCTCTTCAGTCTTGCTAAATGCATTTAAAAAAAACCAAAACCCACGAGTTCTTTTGTATTCCAGTAGAGTACTGCTGGCCTAACATCATTGTTCCCACAGGTCTGAAAATGTCTTTACATCCTTAATGTGTCTTTACTTCAGAGAAAACAGGTACATACAATTAATTCTTACATGTATGCTACTTGAGACTATTTGAAATCATGTGTGTATATATGCAAGGTTATTAATTTCCATTCTTCAGAAGTAAGGGGGTGAGAGAAGTTTTTTCCCTTTTGCTTTTTGCAGTGGCAGGGTAAGGATTCAAACTTAGTAACTTTTTAAATCCCAGTTCTGTGCTGTGGCTTCCACATCAGACTGCTTGGGAAAGTAAAGTCCTCACACAGAGGAGCTTCAAGCAATAAAAAAGTAAATTATCAAGAAGGATGTATTTGAGAGATTATCAGCATGCAGCACAAATCAAGGAAAATCAAACAGCAATTTCTGATAATTCACTTACTTCTGGAAGAGAAATAATCTTTCTGAAGGATGTTATCATGATAAGAGCAATAAGAGGAATGGTTACCTGTTGGAGCTAAGACTCATGTTCTAGTGTCAGTTGCCTCATAAAATTAGTTTTCAGTGTAGTTCATGTACACTGGGTTTGGTTTTCTCTGTGGTTGCGTGTTTTAAAATGTCCCTCAGGATAAAACTTAAGTGCATAGCTTTAGAGTTTTCAGATTTTATTCACCAGCTAGAATCCTCTTCAGTGTTCAAGTAGGCAGGCATATGACCACTGGCAAAAGGAAATACAGGCAAAAAAGATGAAGGAAGACCAAGTGACAGACTCTTCTTTGTGCAGTATCTTCTTTAGCTTTGCTCAGAAAAAATAATTTTAGCTCCTCAGAAACAAGGTTAATGCACCCAGGCAATTTGATACAATTGCTTTTCTTTTCCACTCATGATGTAACTCACAAAATTGTCTTGCAGCATTTATGCAGAGTCTGTTGTACTTGACATAAAAAGATAGAATTTGTTTCATGAAGACTGTAGCATGTTCCTCTGGGAGTCATGAAACTCAGTTTTCCCTGAATGTAATTAGTATCTTGCCCATTATGAACTCAGGAAAGGTCCAAGCAGCCTGAAATGACAGCAGACTAATCATCAGAAGAGACACAGGGCTGAGAGAATCATATGCTAGGTATTCATTTAGAAAACTAACTTCAGGAAAAATCACAGAGGCACTAGTTTCAGGTTTTGTGGCTGTGCTCTACCACCTGTGCAAACAAAAGATGTGACTTTCACTGACCTACAGTAGTTGTTTTGCAGCACAGTGGGTTGTTTCAGGAGCACCACTATTACATTCCAATTGCACATAAGGGGCCAAAATCCTTCCTTGGTGCCATCCCCCTCACTTTGCTGAGGGAGCACCATAGCTGAATTTGGCTCACGTTTTCTGTGAATTGGAGCCTTTTACCAGAGATGGGGCTATTAAAAGGAGAGGTCAGCACAGCATCTACCCCCTTCCTCTCCCTTCCAAAATATTTGCCTCAGTAATTATGGACCATGGCATCTATCACCAGGAATTGTGCCCATCTTTTTGTCAGATGTAATGCAGGCTGGCCAAAGCCTTCAAGAGCAAAGTGTCACTGCTAGCTGACTGAGGAGGAGCATGGCCTGGAGCAACTGGGAAATCCAGGAGGGAGTTTTTAACTGTTACCTGCTAGTGAAAAAGGGAGAAATGACCAAATGGGTCAGATGTGGTTTGCATTTTGTTTATGTGACATTGTGTGGTGACAAAACAGTACATGGCCTTTGATTAGCTGACTCAAGCGACAGTGTAGTTCCAGGGAGGAGGTACTGCTTGATCATCTCCCAGAACCCGGAGGAAGTTAAAGCCAACTTTCATTCTTAGCCATTGAAACATGGCCATGGCAGCCAGGCAGAGTAGCAAAAGGCTACCCTGGATTGAGAGTTTCAGCCAGGACATAGTGAATCTCTGGGGCTTTTCTGTTTATTTCCCAGTAGTTCTCTACTGGGCAACTTAAGTATCACATTCACTTTCCCAACACTCAACACACAGCTTGTCCAGATTTGAGTGCAGTGGAATGGGACTGTGCCAGTCATTCTTGGGCTCATCTGCTGCCTTTGAACATGCTCTGCTTATCATTTCCAATTCTACAACCATTTTCTGCTCAGGGACATTGAACAAAACATTCTTTTATGTTCCAACACAGTAAGTTCTCTAAAGAGGTTTCAAATTTGTGTCTGATGTCTTCAACTATTAGACTTGATCTCTTATAAGAGAGCCTCTTCTCTGTTTTTCTGGATGAACCACTTCAGACTTCTTCAGGAATTTCATGCTCCTGACATCTCTGAGCAAGCATGTGGGAGCTAGGTGATGAGTTAGATGTAGTTAAGCCACATTGGAAAGCTCCCCCAACCCTGAAAGTCACTTCAGTAATACACAACATATTTACCAATGAAGGGAGAAATCAAGGGTTTCTCTGCATTTTCTGACCCAGCCAGTGAAATGTTTTAATCCTATGAAGGAGACTGACCTGTGACTAAGAGTGCTCTAAGCCAACAGCCTGAAAGTGTCTGTGGCATGACATCAGCTGTGCTACAGCAGACAAGAGCTCATCAGCATGCAAGGGGATCTTTGGGAGGGACTGGTTTGTGAGGGCACACAGGGCAGGAGCCTGGTATGGAAGTACATGGTATTCTTCGTATTATAGCCACCTCTCCCTCCTATGAGTTAATTTTCTAGTTACTACAGGCAGTGAAGTGTCAAAAAATTGATAGGTTGTGGCATCTCAGTGTGGAGGAGGATACTAAACATTCATACCTCCCATGGAAGCCAGAGAGTTCAGCATGTTTTAATTCTGACTGGCTTCAAAAATTAGGAAGAAGTCCTTCATTTACCTGTTATCTGCACTTGTCTGGTGAAGATCAGGTCTGCTGGTGCTATCCTGTTTGTTTAGGTCAACAGCATTAATTGGTTTTCATGCATCTTGTATATTGAGCATGCAAATCGTAGACTAACTTGCCAAGAATAGAAGCAGAAGCAAATTAAAGAGTGCTTATTTTGGGATAATCATAAGATGCTGGCAGGTAATTTTAAGAAATCTGTTGTTCAAGTCACTCAGGTAGCACTAAATTACAATGTCTAGAGCAATGTGCTGTGTTTTCTATCAGTAATTTTTTAGGGTTTTTAATTATATTTCCCCTGCTTTAGCTATTGCCTTCTCTGTGGAACCGATATACTTTAGCTGCAGTAGGTACAAAGATTAGAATACAAACAGTGTGTTTAGCTCTCAGCAGGAGACTGGGTTTGAGAATCGTTCAGTGACTGAGTGCACAGCAATTTTAAAAGTGGAATGTACCACAGATCAAGGAGTAGTTCTGAGAATCTTGATCAGCTGATGCATGAGGAACATAGCCAGGGCTAGAGACTACGCAGATGTACTGGAAAAGACAGCCCTGGATATGTAGTGGGCTATTTTTGTGTAGATAATGGAGGCCACTTGGCTTTTACTAAACATCAGAGATTAAAATTTTTTAATAAATTAGTTATTTTCAATCTAGCAGAGACTTTCATCTCTGCACAGTGGTATTATCAGAAGTCCTTGCAGCTACAGAAGCCATGGGAAATGTCACTTGCATGTTCCAAGGACTCTCTTCCTCTTTCCCTGCCAGTGGTAGGTCAAGAGCAATTCTAGTGTAGTCCAAGCAGTCAGACTGACAAAGAACCAGTCCTGATTGTCACTGCAGAATATAAGGCCCCGATCTGGCAAATCTGGCCTGTCTTCACAGAACACTTCTGAAATGCTGTGCAAACTTACAAGTAACCTGCACTGTGCTCCTTACAGAATGGCCTTCTCCAGTAGCATCTTTCCAAAACTTTGTCTCAGCATGCTTAAGCACTTAAGATAGGATTTCAGGCTCTTGAAACAGGATGTTCAGCAAAGACTGCTGAACCATATGGAAGGTACTGACACAGCTCTATTAGCTCTTTCTTACTTCTGGAGACAATGACTTGGCAGGCCTTATGCAGAGAGATTTGGAAAAAAACTGGGAATGCAATGCAGAAGCCCTGGCTTACAGCCATGCTCATCCAAGCCTGCAGTTGGAATACATTTTCTTTGGGTGTACTCCAAAGGGAGGGAAATGTCTGATATACTTGGGGGTGGGGGCAGGGGGGATGTAAAAGCACAAAAACTGCAAAATTGGCACAAATGTACTGAAGATAGGAGTGAGCAAATCACTCTTAACCACTAAAATTTTTATGATGGAATAGGTGCATTTAATTTCTTCCTACTTTTCCATGCTTTTTCTGGGCTTTCTTTCCCTTTTCTAAATATGAAATTTTACATGGTTTTAATTTATAATTATGTTAACACTAGACTAGTGCATCCTTTAAAACAAAACCTACATGTTGGCTGAGCTACAGCAAGTGTCCTAGTTTTTATTGTTTATGCACAATGTCAACTCCAGTGCTGCCTGAGTATTAATGTACAGCCCTACAGTTTGGAATAACTGTTTGCATTTCCTAATTCACTGTGTATTTACATATGTTCTGTTGGGCAGTAGATACCTAGCAGAATTGTCTTGCTGTTTGTATATTTAATAATCTGGCTAAAGATAGGATGTATGATCAGCCTGTAGCAGTCTCAGTTCTTAAAAAAATCCTGTTGAACAGTGCTTCATTTGCATCTGTTTAATTCAAATGTTATGTTTTCAACCAGATTGCATGATGGATGTTTAGGGAAGCCCCAACCTGGTTTCAGCCAAAGTGCATCCTGAGTTTGAGTTTTCTTTGCTGTTTATTCTTCTTGCAATGTATTTTTTTTCCATTGTATCACTCTGAAATATGTATGAATACTTCCAATCATGATCTCTGGTGATCTGTACAGTCTAGTGGGGATTTCATAGGCTATTTCTATTAAAATGTATTATTTCTTATACATTTTCTGGAGGACAAAATTTGTACAGGAGATACTGGAGGAATGCCCTCGTGGCTCTGAAGTGCTGAAAGAAGAGCACATAGATAACAATACAACAACAAAAAAAGCTTAAGTGCCAGAAGATTGTCCATAAATAGCTGATTAAGTTGCCTTGCTTTCTGTAAAGCAAGGCAATGTGTGCCTTGTATTATAATTAAGTAGACTATTTAAAAAGTAGATACAGGTGATCAAAACAAATATTTTAAAAGCAAGATCTGCTTTATTGGGAAAGCCTCTCAAGAGAAGGGGTTGAAGGTTTTTCACACAGATCTTCGTAAGATGCGATTGGTCAAAACTAATCAGTCTAGGCTCAGTGCTACACTAAGTAATGGAAGACAGCCTCAGGTTTTTTTCTACGTCTAATTATGCTTCCATGAATATTCTCCAAATTCAGGTCACTCAAATCATTAGGTACTGATCACAGATGAATATTTCCTAGCCTATTTGCATTTTTCAGTTTGTGCTCAAAGGGTTAGCAATTGTGGATGCATATTTAAGAAGACTTAAGAATGGAAGAGCTGAGCTAGTTCTGCATTTCATTGACATCCTAAGGCCAGCAATTGTCCAATGTGCCTGAAGCTCTTAGAAACACAAATCCTAATTTCCCATAAATTAATTGTAAATGTTTAAGTTTGAAACAATGGTTCCCATCTTTTAAGGGTTCTAAAATTTACAAGTTGTCCTCCTAGAATTTCTCATACTTAGCAAGAATAGACTGTTCCTACAGGCACAGTATTCACAGCTCAGCATAGTAGCTGTTTCATGAGTAGCAATGAAACTAATACATCTGTTGTTAATCTGACTGAAAAAGGGAAGTTTTCAAAGTAGAGTCAACAGACCTGCCATTGCAGTGTGAACTTCCTAAGAACCCAAAGTTTAGTTTAGTATTGTACATGCTAGCATCCCTTTTCAATAAAGGCTTTTCTTCACAAGGAGAGAGTTAGGCATTTGTGATATTTATCTTCTAGGAGATAACTGTTAGAGTAAAATTCTCCTTTGAGAGTGCTTTTTGGCCTGTTCCAGGTTGGGGATGAGCTCTGGCAATCCAATGGCAGATTATGAAATGCATATGTTTGGTTTCTATTTCTCATTTCTGTACTTAGTATCCAAAAAAAATTTTGTATCCAATTGCTATTGTAGTTGATTTTTAATTTCTTCCCTGCTATTTTTTTTTTTGTTGTGAGAACCAGTGCCACCACAAGAAAAAGCTGGTGTTGTGTATTTCTGATCTAGCCAAAACCATCTTTCTGCTAGCTTTTGAAGTTTACAGTGAGGCCCTTGTATGAGAAGCATAAGAGCAGTTTATATCAACCAGGATATCCAGGGGGCTTTAGGATATTTTTTGAAAGGATCTTGAAGTTTTAGTTTTGCTGTTGATCTCAGAAGTCTCTAGTAATTAAGTGAATACAAAGAAAGCTTGCTATAATAATCCATGGTAACGTGGTCATGCACTAGAGTGAGAAGATCTTCCAGAAAGAATATTTGCACTGTGGTCCTCTGTGAAGCCACATGGACAAGGGAAAGCTGTGTAAAAAGTACAGATGTGAAGCTGTAAACATTCATCAAATGTTGACCTTGAGAGTTCTGGTGTTGAATTTCCATTTATGAGGAAAAGAGAGGTCATACAAGCAAGAAGAGGTTTAAAAAGGTCCTTGGTTGCTAAGGCTGTGAGTGCAGCTGGCTAAAAGTCTCCTGAATGCCTATTGCAGTGTGCAACCCTCATCCTCTTCCTCTGCATTCAATACAAACATGCCAGCCTGTATTTTCTGTTTAGAATAATAATCCATAAAATGCCACAGGTATCCTTTCCAGCTGCTCTGCCGAGCTCAGCTATCTTTTCTGTGACCCTCACAGGGCATCATTCACTCCAGTCATCCACAGCTTGCCAAAGCTTTTATTTCTGTTTGTGACAGGGTTTACGGCTTCATTTCAGACAGATGAGACCTCCCCGGGACTGACTGAAACATCACTGAATGGTCTGAAAAGCAACAGACAGGTCCCCCAGCTTCCTCAGCCAGAGCTCCAACATCTGACAATTACAAAATTTCATTATGCAGCAATTCTGCAATTGCAGAGCCAGATGATGTCATGCACTGAGTTGCTGCCACAAATTGAAAGGATGCTTTGGAAAATTAGGCTCTGTAGAAGTGGGTACTGATGATGCCTTGGGACTGCAAAAGCTCACGTGCCTCTGAGATCTAGCAGTGAGAAATAGCACAGTATCTTGAACGATGATCTGAGCTTTAAAAACTAATACAAAACTCATGCAAGATCCATTTATTAAAACTACTTGAAACATCATGTATCAAAGTAACTGGAAGCTAAACTGAGGAAAAGCTTTTTGTTTTTTGCTAAGCAAATTCATTGAAGCTTAACTGGGAAAAGTTCTCAGGAACATTTTTCAGTGCAAGACTGTTGCCTAATTTGTCTCGTTTCCTGAATGTGCTGTCAGGATGAAAAATGTCACCAACAAATCAGCTACAGAAATTCAAGAACGTGGAAATTGGTTAGTTTTGGGGGGGTTTTTAACTTTTTTTTACTTTTTTTTTTTATTTTAATGGGAGAAGGAGCCAGGGTTTTACGGCTTCTGAGGTTTGTGTCAGCTTCTTCATAGTTCGAATTTGGGAGAAGCAAGAACAGCCAAGTCAAGCCTGGATTCAGGCAGCATAGGTAGTGTTCTGGCTCTGCTGGAATCAAAGGGGTTTATTTCAGAAGAACCAATGTGATTATTTAGCAATCTGTCTGCATGTACCACCTAATATGTTGTAAATCTCATTGTATTCCCAATACTGTCTGGGGGTAATGAAGGCCTGGTTTAAAGTTAGTGCTGTTCTTTGGTACCTACTTATGTTTAGTGTTTGCCTTTAGCTCTTTGGTGATTTCACCAGAAAAAGAGCTTGGAAATTCACTCATTAAATGAAAGGAATTTTCATACTGGCCTTCAGTGAGGGCGGTGGCAATCTGAGCCTGCTGCAAAATCCTCCCCAGGGAAGAAGCTGCTATAAATTGCAAAGTCCCATAGGATACTCTGAAGGAAAACTCTCAGCATTTTTTCCACCCCTGAAACTACTCTGTAAACTTAAGCATCTTATAGCCTATGTGCATGTGTTCACACATTGACAAGACCCACTGTAAGAGAGAGATTTATTTTAGATGGGTTAAAAATGACAACTAGCATATACAGTCTCTTAATTGCTGGTGACTGTAACAAATGAGAAGGTTACTCTGCAAAGCTTAGGTATGTGGAATCAGTAATGGTATTTATATTTAACTATTGGGATTCTTTGTATTTTTCCTGAGAGGCCATTTTCCCATGCAAATCTCTCCCATCACTGTGAAAGCCAGATCACATCAGGGCTGAGGGACAGAGGACCCTTCACTCTAGAAGCTGAAGAACAGATCCTATTAGAAAGACAAATCTGGCCATTTTAACAGGGACTTTGGACTGAGTGGGGACGGCACCATTCTGTACACTGACTTTGAAAAACCATCAGAAGAATATTCTCCAGTTATTCACTGAGCAGCAACTTTTCCTATTTGTAGTAGCTATCATGTCTTTGACATAAAGCTATGAGAGAATCATGTTATAAAGTTCAAGCATCCTATGCATATTAATTTTTTCAGATTTGTTTCCTCTAACTTCTGATTAAAATGTGTAGCCACTGTGATAGAGGTGCACTGCTGCAGCTTCTTTCATATGAAGGTACTGATAATGTCAGGAAAACAAATGGAGGAGAAAAGCTGTCTGATTGAAAGTAAATACTTAGAGCAGTTTCAGCAGTCCTTTGGGTGGGAGCTAATATAAAGTTGCTTAGTAAATCAGTAAACAAGTTAAAATGTGCACAAAAAAGATAAAGAAGTAGAATACTGTCTGAAATGAAGAGCTCCTAGGAAATAAATCAAACAATCAAATATGTGAAGAGCTGGACAGAATCTCAATCCCCTGCACTGCAGAAGGCAGACACTACTTTCCTCTCACACTTCCACATGTCTCAGGTTATTGGCCTTGATTGTAAATATTTTGTAGTTCTGTCAAGACTTACTTAACCTTTATGGCCAGTGTGCCTTGAATACAGTGTTTTCACTGGAAGATTGAAGAGAATTTGCATCATTACCATTAGCAAAATACCAGTAACTGCTACAAAGCTTATGCCTATGTTTGTATAAGTCTACAATAGGTGGAGATAATGACAATTATTTTAAGGTTTTCAGAGCTCAGCTTTTCCAAACTTTACAAAATATACTTGTTTCCACTAAACAGGTAAAGCTGCAATAAAATCCTGTCTCTAATAGGACTTAGACTTACAAAAGGCAAGAAATCTGTAGCTTAGTTACTGTGGAAACTGAGCCCTCAGAAACCCACTGTGCACCTTTGAGAAATCTGTAATAATGCTTAAGCTGCTACTGCCCCATTTTTTTGCATGCCTGGCAAAGTCTCAGTTTGCATTGGGTTTATGTATATCTTCTGGGTTGTAGGAGGCATGTAGTTGAGTCTTATTTCAAGTGTTTGAAGGTAGATGTCATTTCCCATATTTATCTTACTAGAATATTCTCTCATTAATAGTCAAAGCATTATGGTGGAGAAACATTTCACACTCATGGGTTATGAAGTGGTTGCAGATAGGATGATACTTTGAGGAAACACATCTTCAGTACCACAGCAGTTTTACTTGGCTCCCATGGATCAAACCAGTACCATGGGAAAAGTAAATTCAGGTTTTAAATAGATTACCTAGGTGTCCTGTTTGAAGACTTAAACCCAGCAGTTTTGACCAACAGCTGTTCTAAACATAGGATGTTTACTTAGAAATTAAGACAGATCAGAAAAAAAAAACCAACTCCAGTTGTGAGACAACAAACTCCAGTTGTAAAACAACAAACTCCATGTGTGTATGGTCTTACCCAGTCTATTGCATCAGTACATGCTGAACAGGAAAGGCCTTCCTCTTAAATTTGAGAAAAGGTCTAGGCATATTTGCAATCTTCTGGGGCTCACCTGCTTACTAGTAAGAGTTGAGCTAATCAGTGCTCCCAACAGAAATATTGCTGCTTGGGAAGACCAAATAAACATAGTTTTGCTGATAACACTTGCCCTCACAGTATCTCATTAGACTAGCAAACCGTGTGTCATCCCTATGTCCCCAGTGACCGTGACCAGATACCAGCTTTGAGGAAGTGTTGGCAGTAAATAACCTTCCGTGCAGTCCCAGTGCTCCCTTATCATGGAGGCTCTGCTGCAGCATGCAAGTACTGTAGTTTGGATTTGACACATTAACAATCCTTCCCTGTAAAAACAGTTTAGCTGTCCATTTCCTGTTTTGTCCCTTGTCAAAATCCAAGTGTTGTTTTCTTTTTCTTTACTGTTGGTGTACTTCATGTATCTTTCACACTGCAAGCAAAAGTAAAAGTTGTTGGGCTGCTTGTCACAAAATGTTTCACTTTGCTCACTTGTATCCTGACCAACCTGGCGGGGATAGTGCCAGTCCCTGGGGGTGCTGTACTTGCATCAGCTCTGGACCCAGGCTTAATAGTGATTAGTGACCCCTGCGCTCATCATATGCATCAGAAACTTTTTCTAAACCATAGAATTAAACCTGTCAAGCACCATGTGAAGCAATCAGTGTGGCTGAACAATTCTGCCTGGGTAGCCCCTAAGTATAGACAAGGACAAATATCCAAGGCCTTTCAATCAGCCAGGACCACACTTCGTCAGGGAGTCAACAAGAAAGTGACTGTGGCCAAAGCCTTTAACCAGTAATCCAAACCAATATTCTCCCTTTCTCAAATGTTCCATAATTTGAAAGCTTTTTGAACAAGGAATAAAAGTTTATAAAATATACCCTTTCTAAATGAGTTTGACAAAACTCTCACAGAAGGTATAATGAGTTATATACTTACATCTTCTAAGTCAATATGGCTTTGTGCATAAAATTTTATAAGAAATTTAAATCTTCCCAACTTGAGCTGAACTTGAAAATGTTATAATTACAAATGCTCTTTTAGATCCAGAGACGGGGAAATGTATTTCTTACCACTTACAGTCCTTTTTTTTTTTTCATCTTGTATTTCAATAAGCATCAAGTATCTAGATAATGTGTAAAAACTATGCATAGGGTCTATAGGTGAATGGTATGTTCAACACATCTTGCTTTCAGAGGAGCAACAGAATCATAGAATGTCTTGGGTTGAAAGGGACCTCTAAAGGTAGTCTAGTCCAATCCCTCTATAATAAGCAGGGACATCTCCATCTAGAACAGATTGCTCAGAGCCCCATCGAGCCTGACCTTGAATGTCTCCAGGAATGGGGCCTCCACCACCTCTCTAGGCAACCTGTTCCTGTGATCCACTGCCCTCATATTAAAGTACTTTTTCCTAATGTCCAACCTAAATCTACCCTTTTCTAGCTTAAAACCATTACCCCTTGTCCTGTTGTTACATGCCCTAGTGAACAGGTCTCCCCCAGCCTTCTTATAGGTCCCTTTCAGGTATTGGAAGGCCACTATAACATCCTCCCAGAGTCTTCTCTTCTTCAGGCTGAACAACCTCAACTCCCTCAGCCTGTCTTCATAGGAGAGGTGCTCCAGTCCTCTGATCATTTTTGTTGCCCTCCTCTGGACATACTCCAACAGGTCCACATCTTTCTTGTGTTGGGGGCTTCAGAGCTGGACACAGTACTCCAGGTGAGGTCTCACCAGGGCAGAGTAGAGGGGCAGAATCACCTCTCTTGATCTGCTGGCCACACTTGTTTTGATGCAGCCCAGGATGCTGTTGGCCCTCTGGGCTGCAATTGCACATTGGTGGCTCATGTCCAGCTTTTGATCCACTAGTACCCCCAGGTCTTTTTCCACAGGGCTACTCTCTAGCATGTCTTCCCCCAGCCTGTATTCATATCTCTGGTTGCCCTGGCCCAGGTGCAGGACCCTCATGAGGTTCACCTGGGCCACTTCTCCAGCTTGTCCAGGTCCCTCTGGATGGCATCCCCTCCCTCTGGTGTATTGACTGCACCACCCAACTTGGTGTCATTGGCAAACTTGCTGAGGGTACCCTCAATGCCACTGTCAATATCATTAATGAAGATATTAAACAACACTGGTCCCAGTACAGACCCCTGAGGGACACCACTTGTCACCATTTTCCATCTGGACATTGAGCCATTGAACACTACTTTCTGGATGCAACCATCCAGCCAATTCCTTATCCACTAAACAGTCCACCCACCAAACCCACATCTCTTCAACTTAGAGAGAAGAATGTTGTGGGGACCGTGTCAAAGGCCTTGCAGAAGTCCATATAAATGACATCCATAGGTTTTCCCTTGTCCACTCCATTGTAGAAAGCCACTAGGTTGGTCAGGCAGGATTTGCCCTTAGTAAAGCCAAGCTGGCTGTCCTGAATCCACCTCCCTGTCCTCCATGTGCCTTAGCATGTCTTCTAGGAGTATCTGTTCCATGATCTTCTTGGCACAGATGTGAGGCTGACAGGTCAGTAGTTCCCAGGGTCCTCCTTTCTACCCTTTTTAAAAACGGGCATAATGTTTCCTTTCTTCCAGTCACCAGGGACTTCACCTGACTGCCATGACTTTTCAAATACCATGGAGAATGGCTTGGCAACTATATCAGCCAATTTTTTCAGGTCTCTGGGATGCATCTCATCAGGTCCATGGACTTGTGTATGTTCAGGTTCCTCAGATGGTTCGCTTATGGTGGGAGGGACTTTGTCTCCTACAATCAATCATAGATCATGAAGAGGTGTGTCCAAGGCCTTGAAAATTTATTCTGAGCATATATGGATTATCTAATATTGAGCATACAGACTGGACTGTTGCAGTTTATCTTCTAGTTTTTCATGTTGCATTTATTTTTGCTGCACATCACTGTCATTGAGCCACATCACTTTGTTTCCTTTTATTTCCTTTGTTCATTCATTAAAATAAAATGAATTTAAAAACAAGGAGAAAATAATTTTGTCATAGAAGAACTAATTGTAAAGGATAGTGATAATTTTCACAAGTTTTATTTGCTTTGAGATTAATGAAATGTTTGTGAACTAGTTCCACAATTTCCTAATCTATTCTGCCTTCAGAAATATTTCATAAATACTGCAAGCAAGCAAAAAGCTGACAAGCTATGCGTTGTTTATGAAGCAAGTTTTGAAATTCAGTTTTGAGACTCTGCATGTTTATTCATGAAAAATAGTTCTTTCTGTTTTTTTAATTAGTCAATGAGATCAATCACATTCTACCTGTTAGGCATAACTTAATCAACAATCACATAAGGAGAGAAAATATGCTTGGTCAGAGAAATCTGCTTGTCCCTGCTGTTGCTTCTGCCTGAAGCTCTAGGCAAGTTTTATAGAACATTCCGATTTCGATATCACCTGAACATTGAATTACCTACATTTTCACTAGATATGAGCCAAAAAACTTCTCAAAATCATAAATGGAGGAGAAAAAGAAATTTCTAGCTATGTATTGGTATGTTTAAATGGGCAACAGTTTTCTGGATGTCACATTTTGGGGAACAGAACTTAATTTAAAAATAGGAATTTGTTCCCATAAGTTCATACTGTTTTATGAATTCTCATTAATTCCTACTTTCTTTGCAGATCTGTTTTTCTGGCATAAGACCTCAGTTTATTAACATGTCCATCCTGTAATGAGAAAGACAATTCCATTTGATAGTTACTTCTCTATATTCATCCTATCTGTTTCAGAATTAATGCCAGTTTCATAGATCTGGGTACGATGTTCTGACATACGTCTGGATAATCAACATTCTGAGATAATCCTCTCTGCTTCAGGCCTTTCATTCAATAATATGCAGAATGACAGAGAGCTTGGTGGTTTTACCATTGTCACTTTTTTATCTCTTCCTTTCTGATGACACACTTAACCCTCCTGTTACTTTACTGAGGTTTTAATTGTGTGTCTTGCCTCTCCTCCCCTGACCTCTCTGTTTTGGGCTACAGTTCTGCTTGGCTTCTGGCCGCAGTGCTGCAGAGGCTGGGTGGGCTTGGCCAGAAGTAGGGCAACGATTGTCACCTTCTCATAGGCCAGGCACAATGAGAGCTGCTTTGCCTGTTGCACATTAGGCTTTTTGTTTGCATGTCACTATAGCTTAATTTCATGTTTTAGGTCTTTAGAAATGGTGGCGTGTTTAGTGCTGATCAGATTAACGTGACAAAATTAATAAAGTACTTTAATATACAGGGAGAAGAGACTGAAAGGATTTGAAATTAGGGAGACAGATGAACAAAGGCAGTTCTTAAATGAACATTTTTAGCAGTAGCTTAACATTATAAAGATTAATATGAATTAATTTACATATATAATACAATGTACAGAACACAATTCAAACTGATTACTATTTCTACAAACACTGTTCTTGTAAAAGAAGAGCTACATAAAATAGGTGTATCTGTTTTCTTCCCCTGGCCCAGTAAACATGCTTGACTAAAATTACAGCAGGAGCCAGTCATTCTCAGACATTCTCTTGTCATGTGCCTTTGTCTTGCACTGTACAGGCACAGCCATCCCATGTGTTGATTCTAGTGTATTCTTATTTTATAGATGATCAAAGCATACATAGTCATAAATAATGATAACACCAATAATCAACATTTACAATAATGTTGAGCCAAAACAAGTTGGTCAATAATCTACTGGTTGGTTGCTCAGGGAAGTAAGAATAAAGAAGCCTAAGGAAGAACCAGAGAGTAATGCATAAGAACAGAAGTAATGTTATGCAATCTGGCTTAACTAAAACTGTCTTCTAGCACATGAATGTGTAAGCTTCAGCCTAGAATATAGACATTGCATTGAGTATGTTCACTCTGTGATTTCTCTGTTCCTCTGGGCATTCCCTGCTCATCTTTTCTCAATGTAGTGTGTTGTAGGGAAATACCTGTTATCTGTCCTGTTGCAATGTTTATCTGTAGTGCTATAGGAAGGCATAGGTCTGGGGAGCACAGCATGTAAGTCCAGAGTGAGAGCTCTCCTAAAACCCATCAGCTAGCACTAGGATTAGCAAAATTGATGTGGGATTTCCTGTATTGTCTGACTGAATATTATGTATTCAAAATCATAACAAATAGGATGGTATTTCCTGTACTTCCACAACATCTGCTATTTCCTTATGTGTAGACAAGTACCACATCCTCAAGCTGCAAACCCCCTTGACACATATACATAAGAAATGCCACTTCATACCTTGAATACTGTGGATGATCACTGGGAAAGGGGAGAGAGATTTGACTGAGCATTAAAGGTAGGAATAAAGATCTTTTTAAAGGCACAGTTGCAACAGATGATGACACCTTCCCTGATCCCCATGCAAGTTGCATGTCATGGAACATGTATTGCTGTCTTACTCAGCCCAACGCAGCATGTCATTTAGCTCACTAGGTTGCACTATTTTGCAGCAGCTGCAGTCTCCTGTCACTCTAGGAAGTAGATGCAGGGCTGCTTGTACTGCAGAGCTGCTTGTACTGCAGGGCTACTGTTCATATACAGCAAATTCAGAATTGCCAGGATGGGTGTCCAATGCATATTTGTATAAACACACTGGAGAGCAAGTGGTGGGCCTGCTTTTGTTTGTAGCTGGCCATCTGTGATTGTGCTCGATTGCAACAGTACCACACTTATCATTTGTCCTTTCCACATGGCTGCCTACTGTTTCCAAGTGCTGTCAGACAATCCAGTAAAGGAAGTTGGTCTTTACAATTCACTGTCTCCCTTGAAAGTAATATTTTACATGATGACTGCACACTGAAGTCTAAGACCAGTGGGAAGCCAGAGGAATGCAGACTGTAATTCTGAAATAAAATTTCAGGGAGTAGGTGTATTTTAGAAAGAGAGAGTAAAATTGCATTTTAGAGTTTTCACAGCTCCTGTTGCTTGTCCTACTCTGAAACTGGTGTTTTTAGAGCTACTCCCTTGAGTGCAGACCAGCTTGGTAGCCACTGCCTCGCATCAAGTACAGTGGTGGGAAAATTGTAGTGTTTCCCAGGACTCACTCTGAAGCCCTGCTTTAATTCTGCATCATGGAGATAGAGTGTGCTTGTACTGAGAGTTGCTTCTGCTTCCAGTCTGTACAGAAAATGTATTTTTTCCAAAGGAAATGTAAAGGAGATAATAGTTTATGCAGTTCTAGATTGTCTGAAGATGTTTGTTACATGTGTGCAGGGACAGGTATGTGCAGTGCAACAGCCCTCAAGTTTGAGTTTCTCTGGTTTCCAATGGGCCAAGGATGGTGCTCCCCTGAGGAGCCGTCTGGAAACAAGGTAGCACGGATGTTTCCAGCACAGAGTTAGTGACTTCGTCCTGTTGGCAGTGCATAGACTTCTGAGTGAAGTAACTATGTCCTCTAATATGGTGTAGTTTTCCAAATTAATTTTAGTGTCAGAAATAACGGTGGTTGATTCTCATTACAAGAATTACTTTGAATTCCAGTTTTGTACAGTAAAGAGGACAGCGGCTCTTCACTTTGGAAATGAAAAAGCTTACGTTCATGTATCTGTATGTTTAGAGAGAGTTGATTTTTAACTAAATCCAACTGAGAAGCTATTATCTGTTCCAAGTCTGGCAGTCTTGGAGCAAATCTTTACCTTCAGTAACTCCACTTTGGTCTTTTGGCTGCCTATATCAGTACATGTTGTCGAGATTAGAAAATTGGCCCAATTCAGAATCTGGGTTTTACTGTGCAACCAGCAAAATAATCCAGAGAAATTATTGGGGTCTAAATAATTATTTCTTGACCTTTTTTTCTGTAGTCCAACTGTGTTCCCTAATATCCCAGTGCACTTTGGATCAAAGACCTATATCCTACTCCTGCAGGAAGGTAGATTTACTAGCTTGATGGGTTCTTCTCATTTCTAGCTTCTGTAAACCTCCATTTTCACAGGATGCTCCAGTGCTTCTGCATTGGCTTCAACTGCCTTGTTACCTTGGGTGGAGGGTTGCATAAAGATGTTTCATAAAGAGCAATAGAAGGGAAGCTGGGCACAACCTCAGGAAACTTCTGGCTGATAAACAAGATGGCTAATTAATACAGCAAGAGACATGCAGATAACCCTAAAGGTTTTGAGGCATTTGGTGTTCATAAAGATCATGGTTTAGCCAGGTGAAGGCTGCTGCACCTGTTTGGAGTTACTGTGTGTTTGCTTGCTTTACAACTGTATTCACTGGTCTGTGATGTAGCTCACTGTTTATAGATAAGAGCTTCTTGAGCAAAATTTCCTTTTGGATCAGAATACATATGTCCACAAAGCCAGGAGTGCCCAGCCTCTGTGTACAGCATCACCTGGAGTGGTGGCAGCTTCTTCCTTTAATTTTAGAGTTTTTTTGCATTATTTATCACCTTAGACTACATGTGTGGGTTGTGCAGGTAGCATGCTGCCCTCAGCCATTTTCTCCTCTGGAATAAGGAATCTCCCAAATCCAGGCAAATACAGAGTCAGTGGATTGATCCAAGTTTGACCAGGCCATTAAGGATATCCTGTCATTTACAAAAGAAAGTTAGAGATTGGTTTGTTTGCTGCAGCTGGAAACCTTCATTTCATTACGCAAATTATTTCCCTGAAAGCAGCTAAGAAGGATTGTGGTCTATAATTAGAATAATACCCCACAGGATTACGTTCACAAATGTAATTATATAATCATTTAAAACTAAATTGTGCCATGAAGCTACAGGGTTTTTCAAAGTGGTACCGGCATTTCTAGAGGGTCGTTTTTAAGAACTTCTGTTGTAAAGTAGTTGCTGCAAGCCCATTAGAAAGATTTTCAGATCAACTGAGAACTTCTCCCCACCCTTTTCTGTCAAAAGTTTTAAGATTAATCAAGATTGGGATTTACGTTCAAATATCTGTTGTAATTCAGAACCAGTTAGTGGCAGTGAAATCAGACTCAGGTGTTTAGCTTTAGGTTTTAGCTTAGTATGAAAGGCGAGATGGTGTACATAGTGATAGGACAAGGGGTAATGGTTTGAAACTGAAGGAGGAGAGATTTAGGTTAGAGATCAGAAGGAAATTCTTTAGTGTGAGGGTAGTGAGACACTGGAACAGGTTGCCCAGAGAAGTTGTGGAGGCTCCGTCCCTGGGGGCATTCAGGCCCAGGCTGGATGGAGCTCTGAGCAACCTGGTCTAGTGGGAGGTGTCCCTGCTCATGCAGGGGAGTTGGAACTCGATGATCTTTAAGGTCCCTTCCAACCCTAACCATTCTATGATTCTAGGATTCTCACATCTCGAGCAGTGCAACTGGGCAAGAAATAGGATGTCAGAAAATGCAAGCCTGTACTAGCTGGGCTTTTACCATACCAGCCCATGTCAGGAAGAATAAGAGGATCTCAGGAAGCAGTGAGCATGGCAGGATGACCATCTGCTTTGGGAGGCAGAATCCTTTCCCTTAACCTTCCATGTGAAGGAGTCTGTGGCAGCCAGAACAAGACCTGGAGCTGTAGAAATAGGGAGCACAGGAGAAGTGTGTGGAGTGGTAGGAAGAGCTGGAAGTGTTCTGTTACCTTAACACCCCAGGGAATAAAGATGAAAAATACAAATAAAGAAGTGCTCGCTTCTGATCAGCAATGGTAACTCTATTTATTTGAGGTTTTTTAAAGCAAGGACAGTAGAAATTTTTACTCAAATGGATTTTGCCTGTGAGGTTAGAATGTATGCAGATTTGTTAATACCCAACAGAAACTTGGAAAGGAAATAGAACTTGAGAACATTCTCCAATCCAAAAGTCTGCACCATGATGTAACCCATTTACAAGCATATGTTTATAGGAAAAAAAATCAGTCATTTAAAAATTGTAAATTGACAGCCAGTATCCTTTCTAGTTCCCTAATCTGCAGCTGTACTGAATTCAAACGCGCACTTTTGGATGCTCAGGAGATTGGTACTGGGAGATGCTCTTCCACTTTTACTACCTCCTGGCCTTAAAGTTATACCACCTGGTTGTATGTGCTTGCAACTTGTATTACACAGTTTTGTAGCACAGATGAGTTTAGTATTTTTGCAATCACGCTAACACCCTCAGCTGAACTGTAAGTTCAGTTGGGGGACAAAACACTGAGAGTCTATTGTTACTGTATGAGAATCAAAATTGCACAGCTGAGATCTTAACTAGTGTCTTTGTCTTGAATGTAATTAGCATAGAGATAGCCTAAAACAACTGTCTTGAACCTGGAGACTGAACTGACATGTCATTCCTGCTTTGCAGTCATTCAGTGGCTGGTGTGAGGTTTGGGTGGCACTGCAGCTCTCAGTGGCAAACAGCTGCACAACAATACCAGCCAAGTCACCTCCTCTCTGTCTCTGCTGGCTGAGGAGAGCCCTGGGAGTTTCAGTTCTCATGAATTAGTGAGAATGTGAACATTTTGTCTAATGTGCAAATAAGCTTCATCCAGCAATGCAGCAGCTCCAGGATTTGCTGCTGAGAAAGTTCAATGCTGAGAAGGAGTTGGAGTGAGCTTAGAGTGCCACGAGGTACCAGCTCAGAGGGCTGGTGTTGGAGCCAGCAAAGGCAGCAAACTGGGAAAAGTAAGGAGAAAAATAAATACTTATATGAGTGAAGCATTGTTCCTGTGTATAAAACCTTAGCTGTAATCTTGGGATACTTGTTCTTGTGGTTTATGATGGCATTAGGCTCTCTAAAGGTCTATTATGTACAGCTGGATGTACATTAGTCTATTTATTAGTCTTCACAAGGTTGTTGACATTATTTCCACAGTGCTTTTATATTAAGAGCTTACTGAAATGATAGATTTATGTTAGGGTACCAAAGTAATTTCCTCATATCAAGACAGCTTAGAAATACAGGGGCCTAAGCTGTTGCTATAATGAATTTTCTGTCTCTCACAGGGATATTTATCCAATCTGTTCTGTAAACAGAGAAATTACTTCAGAGTTGTGCAAATGCTTTAATTACACTTAACTAGATTAATGGCTGAACTCTGAGGAAACAGTGTTTCTTCAGACAAAACAGTTTGACCAGGTCATCTGTGAGTACATCATCAAAGTACATTTCAAATTCAGCCTGGTGATTCTGGACAAAGCAGAACTAGCTGGGCTGCTGGTGAAGCAGTTGCTGGCACTGGGCAATTGGGTTGGGATGTGATGATCTGCGACATGAAGAGATGTTTGGATTTGGAGCTTATGCCATCTTCTCTCTTCAAGCTCAGTCCTCTTGGGCAGAAGTCACTCTTTGGAAAATGATCCAAATTGTGGCAGTTTTACAGTCTCTTTCTTCCTGCATGAGTGAATGATTGGCTCCAAAGGTTTTAGAGTGACTGTATGCTGATCAGTTATCTAAAGGTGGATGCAGCAAATTGTGTTAAAGGCTTCAGGTCTGCTTTTCTTGACTCTATTGTGTTAGTCTGAGCAGATTGCTCAGAAATGTTATTATTTTGGAGAAATGCCAGATGCTTTGTTGCTGTGGTGGCATCTGCATGCTGTTCCCCTTAAAACAACCTCATCTATGTCCTGAATAAAACACATATCCTCCTGTGCACTGAGGATGGACTCTAGGCAGCTCATCCCAGCCAAAACTTCCTGCATCCTTCAAAAACACTCTTTGGCCCTGAGAAGGATGGGATTTCTAATTCCACCTTCTGCTAAGCTCCTTGTTAAATTTCTACATTCAGCTCCCTGCTCAGCATACTCCTTTCAGTATGGTGTTGAAACACTCCTGTTTCCTTTTTCACCTTCTTGAAATCAAGTACATCTTAGGGGTGTAGGTCCCACTGCTCAGCCAGGACCAGTGACAGCTCTAATTCTCTTTAGTCCCCAAGAGCTCAGTGTCCTCCTGGCCCTCCTGTGCACCCCTCTGAGCAGGTGCCTGTGTTAGCCCTTGGCAGAAAGTTACTCACTGGTGTTGACAATAAGCCCTGAGTGTAAAGGAAATGCCTCCTTTCTTCTCAGAATCCAAAATGGTATAAAAGTTAAACTTCATTAGTGTGGTGCAATGGCTTGTGGACATAAGAAAAAATGACACCTTGCACTTGCATCCTTTCTCACCTTTTCTGGGTTCTTTATAGAGGAAGTTTCTGTGCTTTCCACAGATAAGCAAAATGTCAGCACTGTCACCTCTGTTATTTCTATATGCTCTAAAATTTACTTGTCAAATGGTAATGTTCAGCTTTCCTTCTTCTCCAGTTCTGTGCCACTGCAGCCCCAATTCTTCCAGCTCTGTAGCCATTTAGAGGTAACAGCTTGGCTTACATTTTAATTGCCACTATCTGAATCAGAAATACTGGAGAGCTGTGGAGTTCCTCTTATTTGCTGGAATTCCTGAGACCAGAATTCTTTCCAAATGGCAACTGCAACGTAAACTTCTTCATGGCTATTTCAGCACTGGCCTTGAAATTTATTCTGATTAACTCCTTCTGATAAAAACATGTATGTTTTAAATATTATATACACAGGTAAATTTCAAGCATAGGAACTGCAAGAATTAAAGTGGTTGTATGACAGAGGATGAAAAAAACTGTGCAAATACTCTGTACAGACCTCCTACTTCACACAGTGTCTGAGAAGCTGTGTACAGTACACACAATTTTAGTACATCCACATACCCACTTCCATGCAAAGATGAATGTTGACTATGATGATTGAGAAAAGGAAAACAAAAAACTGAACTTTTCTTTTTCTCAACATTGGAAAGATACTGTTGCTACAAGGACAGCTGTGAGCTCAGTTCTGTTGAAGGTTTGAAATAGCTGTATGCACAAAATGAGAACAGGCCAGGATTGTCAGATCTATAATCAAAGTGTGGCACAGCATTACATACCTCACCTCACCTTGCAGACAGTGCAGGGCTAAGCAGAATCTGTAAATTCAGCATGTGTCAATTCCATGTAATTTAAGAGTTCAGTGCAAGTTGGCCCTGAGACTCTTTTGTTTTAAAATATTCCTGATTTGCACTGGTTCACCTCAGGAGAGGGAGTTTTCCCCAGCTTTTTAATATTAACAGTGAGTGGAAATGCCATCAGCATTTATCATACAAACTTTCCTGAATACATTACACTGCAAATTTCATTGCTCTTTCCACAGAATGTGAGAGGAAGTGAATCGTGTTAAATACCCCACAGTTGTGCCAGGCTCTCCTGCTGCTAGGAGAAGCTCTCCCCAGAGCAGAAGTCCTCCCCACTGTCCCTGCAGTGCCAGGCATGGCCAGACACTGCAACAGGCTCCCCAGGGAAGTGGTCACAGCACCAAGCCTGTCAAAGTTTAAGGAGTTAGTCATATGATTTAGTTCTAGGAAGTCCTACAAGGAGCAGAGAGTTGTACTCAATGATCCTTGCGGGTCCCTTCCAACTGGAGATATTCTGTGATTTATGATTCTGTGAACAACTGGATCTCTTGTCTTCAGATCTTTTATTTTCTCTGGGCTATGGCAGCCAAACAGCAGAGTTTAAGCTGGTGCAGAGAAAGGACCCAGTTTTCTTTGTGCTGTGTAAAACCTATGTGGACATTACCTTAGCAAGTTTCTTGGTGCTCCCCAGTTTTGGCAGGGAAGTATCTCTGGGAATAGCAGAGACGGCTAACCACCATCTGTCACGTAACGGAGTGAAAGGGGGGTTGATTCTCCTTCCTTTTATGTCAGCAGGAATAGGAGCAGTTTAACACAAGTCAAAGGAACTGCAGTGGCAATAACTGGTCAGAACAGAGAACTGTTTGAGGGTCATCTGCATTGCTTCTTGTCCTGGGCCTGGTGATAAGGGGAAGGCTTACAAGTGAAAATTCATTTTGGACAAGTTGAGGATTTTTCAGCACTTGTTTGAGTTTACAAAGTGTAATCACTTGTATTGTTACCATAAAACAAATATCAGGAAGGTTTTGCCGGTTTTTAGAGGGCTACTGAAAGCTATATCAGAAAATTGTGTTATTGAGAAACAATACCCTAAAAAGTAAGTACCACTGTCCATTTGCACAGAGACAATGGCAGAAAGAGCTAGCTATTAGTTTTCATGGCAAAATTGCTATTTGTTGGTGAATCAGTTTTATGCTTATAAAGAGTGCTTAGGGATTTTGCTCCCATGCATGTTTATTTATGAATGGAAAGCAGAAATTTTGAGTAGTCCCATGGTATAACCCAGAACTGGAATGTGAAGATACAGTGAAAAAGCCAGTGATGGTAATAATAGAAATGCAAGGTCTCTGAGACAGTGAGCATGATCAGTAGAGATTGCCAGTGCTATTGTAGACAGGAAAAAAAGGATTCTTCTGCTTCACTTCTTCCCAAAAGTTCAGGACAGCTTTTTCTTTGTTTTAAACTTGTCCTTCACAAAATCAGACCTGAAGGAGCAGTGCAGAAGCAAACCACAAACACAGCAGAGCTGAATGTTTGGGGGCAGAGTGAGCAGCCAGGTTTTGGCTTCATGACATCCAGACACATCTGGAAAATGTTTTCTTTCTAAGTTGGTTTTGATTGTGCCAACCTGCACGAAATGAAGGTGTAGCCCTCTGCTAACTCTGTGATAGAAAACTGTGACTTCCCCTAACTGATGACATGACCAGTGAACAAATTTACTGGCCCAAAGCATCCTGCAGCTCAGCAGCAAACTAGCAAAAATGCAATGAAGCTCCCCTGCAAGGTGCATTTCACCCTCCCTCATTCCCTCACAGTTGGACCAAGATAATTTTGTCATATTTATTTCAAATTCCAATGGCTTGTGTGCACTTACACATCATATAGTTTTGCCACTGGAATAGCTTCTGTGTTTGTTTGTCCCTCCAGCAGCATTTAATGCCTTTTTAAAGCTTAGTTTTCTCTCATTTCCCCTCTGTTCCTGTTAGTTCTTCAAGCAGTCTACCATGTCTCTCCTCCAAAAGTGGCATAAGCACCTTAGCACGCTAAGCCTGCATGGGTGGTTGCTCCCGTTTCATCAAGTGGAGGCAGAGATGATAGGGCCTCTCCTTCCAATCCCATTACCTCCTCCTGCTCTTCTTATAAAAAGTGGGCAATGGGGGTGACTTGGTCATGAACAGGGTTGTGCAGGACATGAGTAGAGTCATGATTTAACACTATCCAGCAGATATAAGCCACTAAAGCTTTCAGCAAAGCTGTAAGGCTTAACCCAAAGCACTCAGAAACAAGATAAAAGCTTAAGCATTTCCTCATCTCACCTTTTCACCTGAAGATATGTGTGTACTGACCTTTCATATTGCTGGAATCAGTATGTAGTGAAAATCCCTTTGTAATTTAGTGTTTCAAGGAGTGCAGACTGACTCATCTCTGAAAGAACATTTTGTCTGCCGCTTAGGGTCCAGAGTGGCTAAGTGTATTACTTGTCTATAAAAAAAAGCCACCTAATGAAAATCATATTCTAGTCAGGAGAAGCAGGCATATTTGATCCACGTGGTTATTTTTTCCACAAAACATAAACACTGAAGAACTGTGAAGCAGCTCTTGATTATCCATGCCTGCTCTTCACCAACTCCTGCTGTTGTTTCAGTCACATTAAGGTGAGGAGGAGGGTGCTGTGCATCTCCAGGAATATTTCATACCCATTATTTCACTTTTGTGGGCATCTCTGGAGGGTTCTGAAGCTAGCTTTGTTGAGAGATGCTGGGCTGTTTCTCCATCAAAGAATCCTGGCTGTCCAAAGTTGTCCATCTCTCTCCTTGGTCCTTTTGCCAAGGTTACAGCTGTATCTCTGCCCTGAGAGAAAATCAAAATCTCATCATCTTTTACAAAGGATGATAAGTACTAAATAAGGGGTTTTAAATCTGGAATAGTTTTGGTTCTCTTGCCCATATCCTCACTGAGCATTATATTTTATGCCTAATAGGGCATATACTTCTCTGTCCAAGAAAACTAGCAAAGCAGTCTAAAATTCTTTTAATATTTTCAAGTGTCCTTATAACATGTATCTCCATACAGTTACTGAAGTTTGTCCCCTGCAAGAGACAGAAAATCTTGCTGAAATTAGTCAGCATCCATGTAGAAGGGTATGACCTGGCTGATTAGCTTCTGTTCTCATTGTTGGGGTATGAACATTGGCAAGAGAAACAGACCCTGGGCCAGACTGGCTTGTCTTCTGTAACTCTCACTTCAGATAACCACACTGTATCCAAAACCAGTGTGGCAGGCTTATGGTGTTCCTGGTGTTAGTCTGCAAGGGGCTTAAGAACAGCGGGGCCGATAATACGGAATGCTGGCCCATTCCATAGGCAGTGGCAGGCTCAGCAGCCAGCTCTAGTGTCAGTCGCTCTCTATAGCCAGAACTTCTGTTAATTCTCTAGGTTGAATAACTTTTGGTAGCAGCATCCATGATAGTCTCTTTCCTGCAAGTCCTTGGCATTTCTAGCAGGGGAAATATATTGGCCTAGTCGGGTTTTCTTCTGATACACCTGTCAGTTTAAATTGTATGACCTTTTAGTGAGCTCCAAACCTCACTTGTCTAAGTCAATTTAAACGTGTCTTTGTAAGGCTTCGCAATTTCAGAGTTCTTTCAGCTGAGAAAACTAATTGAAAAAAGTTGGCAAATACTTCACTTAAGAGTAAGTAAACTTGGAGGAGAAATGTACCACCTTCTGCATGGATTTTCCTATAATGCTCAACTTAAATTCTTTTAGATGCTTCTTGCTGAAAATATTCACCCCCAAAGCAGCCCTTTATCTTTTCTACCTCTGCATTTGACTGGTTCTCAGAGACCAAGGTCTGTGGAAAGTCATTAAATTCAGTCTTTTTTCCTAATTGGATTGAGTTGGTGCAGTTGCTGTCCATTTCCTTCAGGCTTCACAATGTAGAATCAACTATTTCCTCTTGGATTTCAAGACTCCTATTTTCATTTGCAGCACCAACGTGCTATATTTCACCTTCTGATTCCAGCTGTTCCTGTTTGCTTTTTCCAAATCATGGCAGTATCCATATTTCTCATTCTGCGGAGAGAAGGTCCGTCCCTTTGTTGCTTTTTGTATAGGAACTTCAAAAAGCTCTCTTGAAGTCCTGTTTTACTTACTATAACCATGTCTCACTCTTGTCTGGGGCTTTTGGCTTGTTACTAGCAGTAGTGGTGGCACAGATGGGAGTATGTGCCATCCCTTGCCTTTGCCCAGCACCCAGCTGCTCTTGCACTCTGCTGTTCCCACCAAGGGTGAAGGTTTAGTTTAGTTCCTTCATGGCCTGTGCAACACCCAGCTCACCCTGTGGGTAGCAGAAGTGGGGAAGAGGAGTCTGCAGTGTCTTACGATCCAAGAGCACCTACTGTGGCTCAAATGGGTGGCAGGGGAGATGAAACTCCTGTTACTCCCTTTACCACTCCAGCTTCCCCAGGGAATCCTCCTGCCCTCTCTTCAGTCTGAGCCCCCAGTCCCAGAACAGGTCACTTAGAGTCACACTTATCAAAGGTGAATGGTGACAATTTCAGTTTAGCATAATTGAGACAAGAAGGGTTTAGAATTCAATTGCTAATGGTATCACCAGGCCAAGAAGAGCCCGTGGCGGCTACTTTTACTGGAAAGTGGAAATGCTTACCAAATCATTTGCTATCCTCAAGAGCCAGAAAATTTCCAATCCTAAATAAAGATGGTATTATGTTGTGTCTCAGGAGCATGTGTTGCCTCATCCTCTGTCTCTGTTACAGGCTGGGCACACTCTACTGGAAAAGAAAAGATGTTCCGAGAACCCATATTACCATAAGGGCAGAAACATGACCATTTTAACCAACCTTTGATACAACCCTCATACTTTACTACCCCTGTTGAAAAAATAAAGATTCCCATTCACAAAAGTTCAAAAATCTAGAAGCCCAAATGTATGTTGTGGGGGAAAAACAGGGGAGGGAGGCAATCAAGAAAGTACTTAAAACATTTTTTTTTAAAAAGCAAAGAAAAAAGCCATTCTTGGCATCTACCGCAGAGTTGCCTTTTTATCTTTGGGGTTGGGCCCTTCAAGGGGGAGAAGGCTTATCCAGGACCTGCTCAGCATCAGTGGTGTTACTGGTATCCCAGCATTGATGGACAACATCAGCTCTCAGTAACATGATGGAGTTAACAACCAATCCAAATCAACCTGCCCAAAGCAGGCAGTAACTGGAAAGGCTGTAACACTCTTGTGCACAATGAGTTTTCCTAGGTTTTGAATCTTCTTTTTCCATTGCAAAGCAGAGATGAGCCTGGTGTTTCAGAGAACAGTGCATGGGAACACATCAGATGAAGGCAGTGACACCCTACCTGCTGAGAAGCCCATCTCTCAGTAAAGATCTAGCAAGGGAAAATAGACTCCATGTACATAATGCAACCTGAATTTTTCAACTTGTCTGTGCATGGAAGAGAGGGCTCAAGAATTCAAATCTACTCATAATGCACTCTTAATCTTGGAGTCCTTGTTTCATAACTTGTGAGATCACATTTTGACTTGTAGCAAGTGTCCACGTGAGTGAGACTGGGAGAGCTGTGGCTGTGATGGCATGCCAGCACTTGGGATTTCACTTCATCAGCAATCCCTCAGTAGCCACTCAGCAAAGTGAGTAAGAAAAGGTCTAGTGTAATTGACAGTAAAAGGCCTCTGAATTGAGTTACTCCTGCTTTTCCTTTTAAAGATTCTGATTAGAGTGTAATTGCTGCTCAGTAGCAGTCTTCAACAAAACTTCCATTTTTCCTCATTCCTGTTTTTTTTGTTTTCTGATGCCAGTGTTAAGAGCACCTCAGTATTTCCATGCTTTTTGACTCAGTGCTGCATAGGCTACCCCCATCTGTAATGAAGTTATTTCACAATTCCTAGTGCTCATCTGGTTTAACTTTAGCAGAAAATATGGCTGTTGACTTAGAATTCATTGATAGCAACAAGAAGGATGAGGTTATAATTTTTCAACTGTGTTCACTACTGCACTAATGTGAATTTCAGACTAATCACAACACAAGTTTCTTTCTCTACAGAGGCATTCAAGTGGAATAATAATTTGTCTTTCAGGAGGATGGGAGGGTTTCCAATATACCTAACAACAATTATGTCAAGCAGTAGTGGGGGAAAAAACCAGTTCTCTTCTATGAGATCTTTTCTTGAAGGATATGATAGATTCTTAAGGTGCACAGAAAGCTTCAATAGTATATATGTGAAAGTTCTCTCTGCAAGGGTTCATTGTAAAACAAATGTGCTGCTTTAAGGATAATGGCATGGTATTATTTATGTAGACAGTTCCAGCAGTTCCCAAAGAGGAGTAAATGCTGTAATCATACCCATTAAGGCCTGCCTGCTTGCTTGCACATTATTTGGCATTAATTTTAGTACAGAATAATTATCAAAGGAACATTTGGATTTATTATCTGTAAAGGCAATTTTAAATGAGGTATGAATTCAATACAGTAAGTGTTCTCTGAGCAGTGTGAATCCAAAATAGAGTAATTGTCTTTCAACCAGTAAGTCAAGTTGTGCCAGGGCATATGGAGATTTTCATAATCCATTCTATTCAAGAATTAGAAAGCTGTAAATATTTGTGAAAGTGATAATCAGCAACTGCTCCTGGGGGCAGCGACATCGTACTGTAAGTGTAGAAATTAGTCTCTCAAGTTAGTGATCCTCATTGGATGCTGAAACCTTGGCTTGGCTATAGGGTCTTTTTGGGTAGAGAATGAGGCAGGAGAGAGAAGTGTTAAGTGCTGGGTACGGTTCTAAGATGAGCACCTGAGTTAACGCTGCTCAGAACAATGATCATCTGCAGTGAAATGTTCACCTAAAATTCCAGTGCTGCCATTTTTCAGCTTCTAAAAGTCAATGGCTTAGGAGATGGTACAAGCCATCTGTAGTGCTGCAGACCATAGGTTTTATTGGCCTACTTTTGATCTCACTGGACTAAACTCTGCTCCTGGTTTGCTAGATAGCAGTGAAAAGAAGTGTCCTTTTCCATCTGTACAAGCCAAGTAATTTATTTTGCTCTTCAGGATCGAAATGTGCTTTCTGCCCTCATCATCTCAAGGCTTGACAGTGCTGTAATGGGCATTATATGGTGCTAACCAAGAAAGCCACGTTCAAGAATCAATTCCAGTCAGCCCACTTTTTGATCAGAGTAAGCCAGCAGAAGTACAAGATACCTCTGCTTCATGCACTAGTGTTTGCTGGCACTTGCACAGGAACCCATATCACTAAGAAAATACTGCATTTCCAAGTGTCTTTCAGCTAAGCTTTCAGCACTTGCTTCTCCTTTGGTGATGCTGGGGTTTGCAAAGAGCTCCTGGGGAGAGCCAGTGGAGCCTGTTCTGGTCTTTCCCCTGCTACTGTCTGTCAGGTCATTAATCTGGCTGGCTCTGAACCAGACCAGGTATTCTTCCATCTGTACAACTTTATTTATTTACACATATTTATTTATCTATATATTTATTCAGTACGAGTGGTAGATAGTCTGGCTGGCAAACATTGCCCCTTCAGTGTGAAAAGGGCCTGCAGACTTGTAAAGTTAAATAGTGTTGAGCAAATCAAAACTGGCAAGTGCTCAGAACTCAAACTCCATTTGGGACTTTTTCTAGTAATAAAATTAACTTTAAAACCCCAAGGGGCATTATAACTTTTTAAGTAGGAGGAGAACAGTGTCGCAGTTCTGAACAGTAATGAGCAGCACTGCCAGCCATGAACTGTACTTGAAGTTTCTCCTGAGGCTGGAAAAGACAGTGACCTACCTGAACAAAATTTTTTGTTTTGTATTTTGAAGTAATTTATTAGAGTACAAACCTTGAAAACAGAGTTACAGTAATCACAATTCTAAAAGTAAACATAGCAAAGTGGTTGATAGAGGATCAGTTTATTCCTAAATTATAAATTATCCCAGAGGATCATCTATCCCTTTTCTCTGCTCATAATTTACTTAAAAGTGATTAAGTATTTTCCAAGTTCATGCCAGCTTGTAGAGCTACAGGTCTGCTCAGCTGAACCTTGTTTTTGTTATTGGAAACCTCCAGAAGGCAAGACCCTGAAGAAGTAGCTAAAACAAAGAAAAGTCAGCAGACACCCTTCTGTAGATCATGCTGTCATGAGCAAGGTACTGACATCTGTCCCTAAAAAGCAGAGCCAAGAAGTGGATTTGATCAATTCGGCAGAGAATATAATGTGACCGTGAAAGGGGCAGGGCCTGGAGGCAATTTGCAGAGAGGATGTGGAAGTCTGATAGATAGTTTGCTGGGATGGAAAGATAAGAGCAATAGGAAAGTTTAGGAGAGATGTAGCAAGCAGAGAAGAATGAGAACAACACTGCTTCAGTAAAGGGAACAGGATTCATGGCACCATTAAAAAAGAAAGCAGCACAGTTTTTTATGTGGTATAACGTGGTGCTGTAACCATGCCAATTTTCACCAGGTGAGGATGTCTCACTCCTTGTAATGGGACTGGTGGGCTTCTCTAGCTGAAAAATGTCCTGCCCCTTAGTGAGCAGCAGCAGCCTTGCTGCAGGAATTACAAGGGAGTGTCCAGTCACCAGCACTGTACTGGAGGTCAGAATTAGATGATCAAAATTTTCCCTCTGGCTTTAAAATCTATTAACAGCTATTTTATGATGCTGATCATTTATCAGTGCTCTGCAGACTGCAAGATGAGGACCACCATGATATACTTCATCCTTAATTTATTTCCATTAGTTCACAGCTAAACTTAATTTAAAAGAATTTCTAAAAATTGGATTGGAGAGGAGAAAACCTAGAGATTTTCCAGCGTAGAAGTATCTGGGGGAAAACAAAGGAATTTCTAGAGCTGTGGGGTGGTGTGGGGTCTCAGATGCAGATGTTTGACACCTGGTTGTGGCACTGATACCAGCCTGTTCCAGGAATGCCCCACATTTCCCAGCACCTGATAAGGAAGATTAACATGTGTGCCCCGACAGATGCACGCTCACGTCTCTCATCCTGGCTGAAGCTTTGCTAATGAAACACCTTTTGCAGCAAGGACTGATACACGGTTTAATTACTTTCTCTTTGTCCTTCTGGTGGGTAATATTATAACTGTTCCTAAAAACAAAGCATGTCCTGCCTCTTCTGGAAACCTGTTAGGGCTAGGACACGCTCTGTCCCTCAGTCCACATCATCTCTGGTGTTTGGAGACAGTAAAATGGGTTCTGCTGATGAAAACGAGAAAGCCAACTTGCTCTGTGACTGGTGTGGAGAGTGAATGGGGATAGGCTTGGTGCAGAACAAAAGGGTGACTGGTTGCACCGTTTGTCCTCACTGTTGAACAGAATTGCTCTCTTCTCGTTTTACGTTTTCTCTTGTCACAACCTTGCTGCAACATGGGCAAAAAGGGATCCTAGAGGTAGTGGCCTGGTCACTTCTTCAGCATAGCTGTTCTTCTCAAAGTGCTACTTCAAGCACACATGCTTCCAGGAACCAGGTGGTTTTAGCTCCAGGTTAAATCCCACTGCACGCTTCATGGCAAGATTGTCTCACAGGATGGGAAAATTCTGATTATGATATAGGAAAAAGTTAACTTTTTTTTTCCACTTGCTTATGTTACAGTGATTTTTTTTTTTCCTGATAACTTAATCTTCTGTATTAAATTAAGTCAAATAATCCTCTTGTAGGTATAAGAATAATTACCATAGCTTTTTGAAAAGAACATAGGAAAGAAAAGACTTTTTTTTAACCCCCTAAACCCAGAGCTTTTCTCTTCGGCATTATTTTAATGAGCAAAAGGGTGCTGGATTTGAAACTGCAATTAAGCTGAGAGTACAGAAATTACCAGCTTTACTTTTTGTCCATAACTGCTGTTGTTGATGCTGCTAATAGGTTCCACGGGCACAAGTACTAATTGGCCTAACAGCAGATAAAACTAGATTTTCTTTACGCAGATAATTTAAAAAAAAAAAAAAAAAAAAAAAAGAGGGTAAAATCTCCTTGTTTTTCAAGCATAACTCTGGAGACAAGGAATCAACTCCTCCAGGTCTCATGTCAGTATTGAATGTTCTCCTCTAATTTGTCATTGGTCCAGGCTCTGTCTCCTCCAGCCCAGGCTGCTCTGCTGATGCTTCAAGCACAGAAATAGTCCCAATGGGAGAGGAAGCAATGACCCTGAATCGGTCATATTCCTTTGCATCTCTCAGATTCTATTTTAGTCACTTTCCTTGTAAGATTTACTTATATTCCTGTGCTCTTTGGCACAGATCCATTAACCAAGTGTACTTTAATGTCAGGTGTATGACCACTACAAAATACAAACTGAACTAACATGACAAGGTTACTTATTGCTAAAACATGCAGGGCCAGGGTTTTGATCCCCACTGGATGAAGCTCTCTGCTCCCTGTGCTTAGGCATTTTCTGCATTGGGACCATAAGCCCTTAACGGAGCTTCCCAGCGCAATCCCCAAAAGAAGACAGATAAAGCTGAAATGTGACTGGCACCAGTGCACTTGTCCTGCCTATACACAGGGATACTTTTCAGATTAGCCAAGGCCCAAGTGTTTGTACATATCAGGACAGCAGGAATTGACCCAGTATTTGTAGAGTGCATTTTGAATTGTAAAGTTTATTTTCTCCTATAAACGCTCTTGTTTTTCACTGTTAAACTGCAAGGATTTTATTGCACTTTTACTAATTTCGTGACAGGGCTGAAAAGTATCCTAACAGAGATCAGTTCATTTTGCTTATACAGTCCTTGCTGCCTTGCAAAATGGCTGAACTGAACAAGTTTGAAGAATGACTCAACATGTGTGTTGCTTTTCAATGTCAGGACATCTTGATTTGTTCCCCAGCCATGGCTAATGATGTGTCCAACATTGTCTGTGCAGCTCTGGGATTTGTGTTTTTGCTTGTTTATAGCAGCAGCTTCAGCAAGAATGGGAGCATGAAGCACCATGCAGCTGATGTAAAGAGAGCAAGAGTCCTTTTGTAATTCCTTGTAGCTCTTTCAAGTAAATCCATTTGTTTGACACTGATGCTGTCGTATATTTTAACGAAACACACATGAACAAAGAACCCAGTCCTGAAGCCTTTGCTTATTCAGTGTCTGAGAAGGGACTTGCAGATGTTCCTTACAGATATTTAAACTCTTTTAATCTAAATTTGAATTTTGGATCTGAAAGCAGTGAGTGTAGCTCCCTACCAGAATCTGAAGCCTGATCTGGAGGAGAAAGTGTAATGAACATGTTGATGCCTGCTAGTAGAAGCTCTCCTGAGATGTTTGCGCATCCAGGAGAAGGATGCCAGCTTTGTACTCCAATTACTTTTAAGATATTCCTAAGCCTTGTCCTTCAGATTTATTGAAGTGAGGGATGAGTGACAATATTCACATTGCTTTTGAGGAAAAAAGTTTCTGAATGCAGAAGAAAATTTCCCTGTTTCTTATGCCATCATCAGTCCTCTCCCATGATTTTCCATCTGTGTGGTATCACTAATTTACTGATCTAACATCCTTTTGCATGATTCAAATCCATCACAAACACTAAACATCATGCCTGTGTGTGTGTTACTCCTTTATTTTTTAACTAGGTGTGCACAAATTAATTCTGACTTCAGGTCTACTATGCAGTTTATAGAGATGCAAATGGATTATTATGCCTTTAATTTACAAGCATGATGAACATCATTAAAAGCATTTGTGGTTTTTAGCCACACAATTGCATATGGCTTTTAAAAAGGACAATCTTCCTCTAGGATTTTTCCCCACTAATGAATGTAATGATTAAACATCAGGTACAGAGCCACTCTGCAGGCAAGAGGGTGATATTCTTGTAAAATGAGGTGTCATATGGGTTGGTAGTTGCATGGTCTGAATATAACCCTGTTACCAAACAGACCTGATTTTTGCTGACCTTTCTGACATACAGTCCTTTCTTTTGGGTGATGGGAATGTACAGAAGGACAAATGTATAACAGTCCATATACATTCCTCATTTAAGTGATCTTTCAAAAAAGTGAAAACTTTCCGAAAAATGCTTCACTACCAGATAATCTATTCCACTTCCCGTGTAAAAGCAGAAACAGCCTAAAAATTTCAATAATTTTGTGTAAAATATTCCTGAGCTAGTCATTTGTATGCTGGATTTCCCCTTGATGCAGTATGAAGCCGTGGAGATACCTTATCATACTCTGAAAGCTGACATAAGGCACTACTGAAAATATTGCAGAGCTTTGCATAGCAAAGAACATCCAGCCAAGTAGCTGGTGAGTGTCTCATGGTTTTAAACACAGATACCTTTGCTGCTTCAATACTATTAGAAGTTTGGGAGACAAGCACCTAGCCCATAATATTTATATCACTTTCAAGTGTCATAGGAAAAAAAAAAAATCCAAAAATCAAAGAAAAGAAGAAAAAAAGGAAAAAGGGAGAAAAAGCAGTCTAGCTGGGAAAGCTTCAGGGCCTCAGTTCTTGTATATTGTCATTTGTACCATGGTCAAAGTCTCTTTTAATGAAGAGCCAACAGACAGATAGATGCCTCCACTTTGGAGAGGTGACAGGCTAACCAGATGTACCAAGTGTCTTCTCACTCAATACAGAAGAGCACTTGCACAGTGTGACAGCAAAGGCAGTGTCACCAGTACATTGGTGCCCGTGGAGGCAGGGCTGCTGCTGTGCTGTGCCAGCAGGCTGCTCTGGAGCGTGGCACCCTGCTCCACAGCAGCCCCTTTCCCAAGGGAGCAACTCAGCTGCAAGGGGCATGGGGGTCCCACCACGAGGGACAGACAGTTGCCGTGGCAGTGCACGCCTGTTAGGTACCAACTTGGCTATAAAAAAACCATGAAGCATCAGGGGATGCATGGTCCTGTGCACAGTGTGGCAGGCTGAGCAGTGCTTATCTCCTGGGTCTTGTGCTCTCCCATCATAGGGGTTAGCTTGTAACTGGGTACCTCACTCACGGATGCATTTGTGACAATATACTGCATACCAGAAGTGCAGCCTGCCAGTATCCTGGTTAATCTAGAGGGCTGACTTCTCACCATATCCACTGCTGGCACAAGATCTGTCGAAACACACGGTAGTAAAAAGAGGGATAATCTTTAAAAACGGCTAGTTTTGATACAAGATGGGGATTGGAGTTTTTATGTTTCTGCTTTAAGTAAAACTAGATATTTAAATTGTGGCTTCACCAGGGAAGGCGTACTTTCAGATACCGCTTTCTTTTCCCCCTGGTTTTCCTGAAGTCTTTGGAGTTGGATCCCAATTTCACATGCAATCAGAAATAGTGGATTGCAAAAAAAAAAAAAAGTTTTCAAACATCTCCCAGTCGCTAAATCCATTGCTTGCTGATGATAAGGAAACACTTTATTTGCTAGTGGTTTACTGGTGTTTTCATGGCTTTGTAAATTTAAGCTTTAATTTTTCTTCCCATTTGTGTTTATGTCCAAAGGTGTTAAAGCTGAACTGTTGTAAAATTAATTGCTTCAGGAAACATGGTATTATTTTTCTCCCATCTCTGATGTTCATATTGCTACTGAGAGAGGGAGAGAGATGGGAGGGGAGATGTCTGAATGTTGTAGTAGACAAGCTGATTGTTTTCTTCACTGACAAAGACAGTGATTCCTTCAGAGTGGAGCAGAAAAGTGGCTTGGGACTTGGGCTGCTAATAGCATCACATGTGGCTGCACGAGGAGTGGAGTTGATATCATTCTTTGTGGGCCACCGAGTGTCTGGGAATTAATGCTTTATGATTACATTTAGGGGAGGCTGAACCAAATCTAAACAAGCAAAAGAGTGTTATATTCTGAAAACTCAAACCTTTGGAGAATGTCTTATATATTCTGTGCTAATAAGAAGTGTAGTTAAAAAATGACTCTGAAGATTTACACAGACATATAAACACATATAGATGCAAATTTGTATAAAACACGATGAAAGAGGGAAGGTGGATTTAGGTGAGAATGCAAGGAGGAAAAACTAAACATAATTGGACTGTTGGAGCCAGAAAATGAATTAGTACTGCATTTTTTTGCCAAAGACAGAACATGCATCTCATTTTTAATTGTCTCCTGAGCCATGGATGTACAGCTAAATAGATGTGATGAAAGGTCAGGGGTTTTAAACTCCACACTGAAACAATAAGAAAGACAGAAATAATTGTCCTGAGACCTTTTGCATCTCATAAGAAGGACAAATAAGGCAACCTCAGTGTGATAATTTAAACTTGATCCTCTTTCATGGAGTTCAGGGGCCTATTGTCCTTTCCCTGTCCCATAGAGGACCTGATTTCTTCCTCACCTAAACATTTATGAACTCTCTCCTCAAACACTTCCAAGGCAAGAATCAAATGGTGGCATTTTTTCAGCTCTGGTGTGTTCAAACAATTTACAAATCTATCCATCTTAATTATCAGGGTCTCCAAACTTATTTATCTCTAGAGGTCTCCTGTTTTCTCAAAATCTTAATCTAATAAATCCCATTTCTCTGGCAGTAATGACAAAACAACAGGAGAAAAAAGCAGTGCTGTGAAAAAAGTAAATTACCAAAGTCCACATAAGCATCTCTGACTATCTAAGAATTTACTCTCTGCAGACAGATTTATCCCAGTCTGCAGAGGCTCAAGAGGTGATCTGTGAAAGCCACCATTTGATTCTTCCAGTTCCTTTTTGAGGGCCAAAAATCCTCTTTTCTTGATGACCATCTCAGAGGTCAAGCCTCATGGCTAACTGCCTTGTGCTAGTCTGTGCAGTGGCCTTCTCGCTTCCTCCCTAACATGAAGCTTTGCCCTTTCTACTGCCTCCCCAAGAGGTCCTTCTGGCCTCCCCCTTTGTCCTCCAACTTGTGCCCATCCTTCTCTAGCCACAAGTGATTAGTGTTTTCATCTTTGGCAGTAGCAATGACAGCAAATCTCTTTCTCTGTTTCACCTTCCTGGCACTGGAGGTAGCTCACTGCTGTCCTGCTGGGCTGTAACTCGTTTTGGTGTTCTGCCACTGGAGAGTAAGTTTTGGTAGACTCCATTTCAGCTACATGGCAGCACTCAAGTCTTGTTCTGCTCTGAACTACTCCCACTAAAACTTATTTATAAGGGGCATCTTTTTTCCCAAGATTGTTTTGAATAACCCTGATATCTCTATCTATGTTTTTATGGACACCCACACACATAAAAAACAGTGCTGAGATACTAGACATCTTTGTGCAAGGAATACACAATCCTTTTTTTTTTTTTAAGTGTGAACAGATTCCCTGGATTAAATTCCAACACTGTACAGCATTTCAGTTATCCTGTTTAGTGTTGGAGTGGTACAATAATGAGATAAAGTTACAGAAATATGAAATTGGGCAGTTTTTATCCATTTTAAGAGCTGCTCAGAGTGATCCAAAAGTTAGGAATCACGCAGAAGGGATATACTCTGGAAAAGGAGTAGACATTTCATTGCAGTCTGTTTATTCCTCTTTGTTTGCAAAATAGTCCTCCTTTCACCTTAATAAATAGAAGAATTAATGAAAGCTTTTTTTGGCACTCTGGCTATTACTTTTATATAGCCATCAAAACAAAATGTGAACAGGATTGACAATTTCATTTATCTTTGTGATAGAAATGCAAAGTAAAGAATTTGTAGCAAGTTGTGTGCACATCATAATAAAAGGGCAGCGAGGAGCCCTTTTCCAGCCAGTACAATTTGTTTACCTCTTTTCAAAATCAACTTCTCATTGTGTGCCTACAAATCTGCTGGTTCTGAATACGCATTCAAAGAGAAAGAAAACAGGACAACTTTGAAAGGATATTACATAGGAAATTGCAAAAAGTACTTTATAATTACTTGGAAGTTTTGTCAAATTGGACAGTGTATTTCTGTGCATTTCAATAGGGTATAGAAATGCACTTGGCTGATAACCATGGAAGAGGGAAGGCAGCATGGGACTAGCATGGTGCGTGGGTTGCCTCTTGCTTGCAGCAGTATCAGTGAGTGTGTGTCCATCCCCCAGTGAAGGTGTGACTGCCTCATCTACAGAGGGTCAAACAACAGAGAAAATTATGACCCTGAGACAGAGCTGATTTATATATGCTGTGTTTAGATACTGTTACATAGAAAGGAGCATAAAATGAAGGGGCTGAAGTTAAGACTTGGAAGAGCTAGTTCTCCTTCTCCATCATGCCCATAGGATGGAGATTATTAGCTGTCTAATGGGAGTGATGCCATAGATTCTAAACCATTGGTTTAAAATATTCAATTTTTGTGTAACGGTTTGGAAGAAATTACCTAAATCTATCTTCCCTTACCTTCTCTGTCCCACCCACTCCGATTCACTAGGTATATTGGCCCTCACTGCCTCAGACAGGGGCTACAGCTTCACACATGCATCTGTGCAACACTCCTGGCTCATCCCAAATTGGAATAAGGCCTCAGTGGAGTTTGCCAATAGCAAATGACCTGAAAGCCTTTTCCTGCTAAGATGATTAGGTAAAGAAGCCACTCAATTCCAGTGGCCTTGCACCCTCCTCACTTACTAATCATAGCAAATGTAAATAAAATTTATCTAAAAGGTGAAATGGAAAGAAGGAATGGAAGAGAAATCTGCTTCTTGGGTTGAGGGGAGAAGAATCACCAAAGGTCTAGAAAGAATTGATTATGGGCATGAGCAAGGCAGGTTTTTTAACATGAATGCTATAGTGTCCACCAAGCACCTGCCAAAAAATTTCAAATAATCAGCCAAGAGAGGTCAATCATGACAATGAGCTGCTGGGTGAAAAAAAAACAGACTCTCCATGCCACTCCAAGCAGGTATTTCCATAATGTCCTACACAAGGAACAGATCCCTACCATTACTGTTTACCTAAACCAAAGGCTTATGCTGTTCTTTGTTCTGGAGATAAGATACAGTCTCTGCACAGAAGAGTGTTCAACTAAAGACTCACAAAACCTCTAATGCAAAGGCAGGCATAAAACCTAAACCATTGTTTTATCCAAGATAAAGAGGATTTTTGGCATTGAGTTTGGCAGCATTACCATCTGATATCAGGAATACCTTCTTCCTTCCCTCAGCACCAGCACCAGTGAAATGTGGAAATAACAAAACTTCTTCAGGTAGAAATGATGCTGCATTTCATGTGCTTTCTCTGTCTGGCATTTCATTGAATTTGCAAAAATCTGACAAATCTAACCAACCATTAAAATGTGTAATAACGATGACAACAAAAGATGCTTTGAGGGAACATACACGTAAATGCAGATGATGAAGAAACAGAAATAGGATTTCTGACTCATGATGAAGAAATTGAATAATCTGGTCAGACAGTTTTAGTAATTTGTCATTTATTCATTAACTTGTAGTGTAGCATACTCCTATTTATTTGGAGTCAAATGGCAAAGTACAGCTGCATAGAATGCAGGCAGAGAGCTAGCTAAAGGAGTTTTAGGACAGATGGTATCCTAGATTTGTAAGAAGGCCTTTCTATAATTAACAGTGGATTCACCACATCCAAAACATTTGCTCATGTAATGTGCCCTTATATATTACCAGGGTTATACCAAACCAAATCAATTACTTTGCAGAATTCATAAAAATATAGACACAAATTTAGATCATATATTTGGAGATTAAAAGTTGAGTCATTATCTGCATTTTTTTATTTAACAAATTTTACTTTATAAATAAGCTTTTTTTTCCCCAGGCTATCATTTCTAATTATGCACCTTTATAAATTCATGCTATGGCGTGAACATTTCATAAACTACAAAGGCAGTTTTCAGTCTGTGTGGAATATTACAGAAAAATTTCAGCGTGATATAACTTAATCTCATACAAAGTTATAGCCCAAACACTTTTCAATGTTTTTAGAAGCAGCTCTATGTCAAAAGTGAAGCTTTTTTTTAACCTGAGTAAGCCACAAGTTCAAGTGCAACTAGGTGAACTTTTTAGTCTTAGCTTAACCTCTACCATTAGACAGAGAGTCTGGAAAGCTATCAGCTATTGCTCAAGAAAAGGTCAAAAATAACTGCCAAAAAGACTGAATTCTTTGTTGTTTGATATAGAGGTTGATCCAAGTACAGCCAAAACAAGAACAAAAAATATCTTGCTAGAAAAGCTAAATAAAGATGACAGTATATTAAAAACTAATTATTATGGCAGTTACATTTATACCTGCTTTTTTACTAATCTGATATTAATCTTAAGCCTGAAAAGGTGAGACCTTTTGGAGACTTCATGAAAGTAGTGTCTGTGGGTTGCAGCTACTCACCACTCAGGAGGCCACCACAGCCTCACTGCCTGTTCCCTCATGTCCCCATGTCCCATATGTCACTCGCCTCCAGCTGCTTCCTGGGATGGCTGGCACAATGGAGAATTTCCCAGAGAGTTAATCATCTCCTGTGCTTCTGCTCTCCAGAGCCTCATTCTTCTCCCAGTGAGCACTGGTGATTAAGGGAAGAAAGAACTTTTTCTTTTTTTTTTTTTTTTTTTTTTTTTCTTCTGAACAAGTTCTCCTGCCCGTACCTCCCTGGGATTGCTTTAGGTGCTAAGAACTGTCTACACATGCAGAAAGCTAAAGATTATTCCAGCAGATCCCTCTTCTTCCCACCTCTCCCCTTTCTGTAGGGCCATGCTGCAACATACCAATTATTTAAAACATGAATTAATGTTTCATTTTAGCCATGACTACCATCACCAACTTGAGGCTTCAGGTTTCCAGAAATCTGTTTTTGATTTTATGGTATCACATTGACAAAGAAGCTATAGACAGCAGAAGAGCTTCCTAATGCAAAAAATGTTGCTTGTTGTTATTGGGATTTTCAGTATCATTAGGAGATCTCTGATTCACTGTGATACACTTGATCAGAGTCTCATTAGCCAGCCAATCCTGTGTATTTGACTTTGCATTTCTCTTCCACAAAACAAGTCCATGAAGCTGGACTTCAAAAGAAGCCTTCCCTGACAGCAGAAAGTATTTTGTACACAATCATAAGCAGCAACAAGGAATCCTCAGCCATGAGATAGAATGATACTCTACCGAGAAGATAGTGTAATGCTGATAATCAGTAGAAGAAGAAGCATTGCAAGACTACTTTGAAAGCCAGATGGGACTTTCCCACTCAAAGCTATCTTTTAAATTTTGGGGGGTAGTTTTATTAGCAAAAGCCATGTGTGCCATCCAGGATGAAAACAGAAAACATTCTGGTGAGGTTTTGGCTTTCAGAAGCAGATCTCAGAGACACAAACAGGTAGTTCAGGCAGTGCAAAGCAGCCTCTCTCCAGTGCAGTGATCATCCCCAGAGGGGTGGTCTTTGTCCCTGTGCCCATTGCCCTGGTGCCAAGAAAGCAAGGGGTGCTCAGCCCCAGCGTGCCGTGGCCAGCGCTGGCAGCGAGGAGCGGGGCTGGTGCGCCTCACTGCCCAGGTGTGCAAAAGTGCTTCTGACATTTCTCCCCATTTGTCAGAGCAGCCATCTGGCCAACGGACTTGTTCTGAGGTGTAAAGCACAGCTCAGAGAGGCTTTATTGCTAACAAAGATGCAATAAAAATAGATAAGCAGAAAACATCATAAGTAGAGCTTTCATATGCAGAATAATAATGCTGGGGAAACAGACTGAACTTCCACATACGGTGGCTTATGTTGGAAGCACTGGACTAGACTGTGAGTGCACACACAGCTGTAAGAAAAATGCTGATTTTGCTGGGATAGAAAACTCTAATCAGTGCTTGGAGTTTTTCTCACAGTGTTCATCTGCTAACACTATTGTGGCTGAATTCATTCTGGTTATCGCTGCAGTTAACATCTTCATAACTGCTTCCTGGTTTCCTCCTGAAAACCTTAACTCCACAGTAACAGAAACCTAGTCAGTGGTAGCAGGATCAGTGCTGTCTGCAGAGCTCTAAGGGAGAACACATTATAGTCAACTTTACACAGGATTATGAGGATTATCTCCTGAAAAAAAGACCAAAATAAAGCAGAGGTTCTGAACAATGGGAACGACTATTTCTAACTAGCAGTGTAGTCAATTTATTTAAACAAATATATAGTTTTACATTTTAGATTAATCTCAGATTAGTGAAGTAAAAGCCTTAATATTTAAGTAGCTGTAAATATTTTACTTCTGCCATTTTTATACAGTTGCTACTGTTCATTTCAAATACCCTTCTGCTTAGTGATGATGATTTATTCTGTGGCTAATCAAATACATCCCTTTATCTTCTTCCTGTCGGTTGCAATACGTTTAAGGTGGGTGCTGATCTGAGCAGGCTGTAGGTCCCTTGGGTTGGGACAGAACATGCCTTGGCACAGCCAGGCTAGAGCTGCAGTCCCCCAGCACCATGACCGCTGCCTGCTGGGTGGCTACCCTGCCACCAGCTGAAAAACCTCACAAATGTCATCCATACAGCCCGAGTCCCAGAAACAAATTAATTCCCAGCATGCTATGAAGCCTGTCCTTTCTAATTCACCTGGATACCTGCCTCTGCATTTGAATGACTGCCTGCAGTGTACTGGACATGGCTGAATTACAACTTGAGAAATAACCATTCTGCTCAAAATTTTTCACCATGTAGAAGGTTTAAATTAGAGCAGTCTCATCTGAGCATCAGGACTCTTACCCACATAAGAGACAAGGAAGGGAGAAACATATTTATGCATCCAAGTTTTGCCATCTATGTGTTATAGCCTAAATTATCCTCCTGACAGACAGTAGAGCTTTCAGAGGGAAGCATCTGCAGTCAGACACATTTATCCCTAACAGGAGCCACTTCAAACAAATGTGTATTGCAGTTTTTTTCTAAAACTCTGAAAAGAGAACTATTTTTTTCTTGAAACACTTTTTAGACCTATTCGCTCACGTCTGAGGATTCATTTCATAAAGAACTTTTGCTGCAGACTCTTTTCTAGGATGCTTTTGCAGATTAGTTGCTGGAACTTGTGTATTTCTACAGTGGTCATTATAATTATTTTAAAATAGCAAAACCTTATTTAAATTTTTGTAAAAGTCAAATTTCCTGAGGATTTCCTTGAATCCATTCTCCTGTGTGTTCACTACCTCACCTGAGTATTGGGCTTTGTCTATAGCCAGTATTTTCTGCCCACCCTCTTTCCACCTGATGAGCTTCTGTCTGCTGGAAATTGATTATGACTTACTGCTCTGTAATACACAACTTCTAATCCACACATATCAAATGTGCTGCTGAGTTTAGGTTGTGCTGTTCCCTATTAGAATCTGTATAAAGGGCTGACACAGAAAACCCCTTCTTGGAAGAAAGGCAGTGAAAAAGGATTATTTTTTATCTAATTTCCATGAGAACACTGAGATAAACATCAGAGTCCACATAGGAAGGATATGGAATCCAGAATAATCTGCCTTTCAGTTCCCATCTTCTTTCCTTTGCTTGTGGCAGCTTCTCCCTAGGTCTTCTGGTGTCACAACCTCTTTGAGGAATGCGGAGGGCTCCTATTCCTATGCCATTTGTGACCAAGCAAGAGAAATGTTGTGGATCCTTTGGGGCTGTGCAACCCTTTCTCCTTTTGGAAAAATTGCTTTAGACTTGTGGACTGCAGGAAAATTGCCCAAGAGAAAAATCATCCTAGCCAGGAGCAGGCTCCAACCTTCCTAGTCACAAGTCAAGCAGCAGAGAAAGGCATCACTCATGTCTCTCGGTTTCTCAGGTCACTTGCTGGAGCAGTCCCTGTTTCCTAGCTCTGAACATAGCCCTTCACAAGAGACTGCCAGCATCTGCCTGATACACCTGCTAACTGATTTCTGTCATGTTTTGGGGATAAGCAGTTCAATTTTCTACATGGATTTTTCTCTAGTCTGAGTCCCTCCTGCCACGGCCATAAAATGTTAATGTATCAACAGGCCGTGGCCAAACTTCCACGGTGTCACCTCCCAGATCAGCACTTGTTCTTCCACATGCATCAGCCCAGCAGCTTTCTAACTACAGTGAGCAGAGAGGAAACACTAGCAAGTAATTGATCCTGCTTGAACAAAATAGTAATTTCAATTCTAATTTAGGAGCCATAGTCTCTAACAGTCTTTCTTGAAACAGTGGGTAGAAGGTTGATTCACCAACAGTCTGAAGAGATACATTATTGATGAAAGGGTTATCTGCTAACCAAAAAATACACGTCCTTTCACATTCCCTTCTCTGTTCCACAAGCACATGCTGCAATGGGAGGGGTGTAGAGGTGACCCCCTCTCAGGCAGGCTGCTGAGATGCTCTGCTGGCATCTCTAGCCAGGCTGCTTTTTCCTGGTGCCAGCATTGCTGGGAGGAATAGGAATAGAATCAGGAATCTGTCCCAAAGTTTCTTTTTATTTCATATAAAGAAAAGTAATATAAATTAGTAAGTCAGAGCATCTAGTTAATCTGTACAGCAGAAGGTCAGGTGTTTCAGCTGATAAATTAAGACATCGACTTATTAGCCTAGTTTTGGCAGAATTATTAAGAGCATGTTTACATTCAGGCTTATTAAGGGAGACATCTAAATCAGAAGCATCCAAAATTAATGGATGCTTTTTGGAACTGTTGGCTTCAATAAGTTGTGTTGCATTCTTTTATTAAGTGGATAGGGCTTTGTGGTTTAGGCAGAGAGCAGCTGCAGATAGTTGCTTAAAAAATAAAAATAAAAATACAGTCTTGAGCTGTAAATGAAAATTAATTGAATACTTAGAAGCCTTTCTGTGGGTCAGCCTAGATATGGTGTGTTTAATACAAGATGTTTGTGCTAATATGATTTTCCATGTTGTTTGTGCTTTATATACAGCATAACATTCTTGTTCTACTGGAACTTTTAATTTTTCTTCCACTGTTCTTTTATGTTCTAGTATTAATTGGCAATACAGGATTTCTGCACATTTCTTGATTGCACTGATTTAACAAAGGTCATGATTCTGGCCTTAGCAAGCAGCCAGATTCAAAATGTCAACACCTTTTCTCTTGGTATCTCACCCACCCATGATTCAAAAATGTATGACCTTGGCATGCTGGGTACTTTAATCCCTAATTGACAGTTGCAGTAACTTGTGTCCCTTTGGAGTATTCCCTGATGTTCTCACAGCTTAAGTGGCATTTATAGAGGTATTTAATATAGAAAAATCTTTTTAATCATTTAAAGCATAAGTACTCTGAATACTGAGTATCTGCATATATAATACATATATAGAAATATAGGTGTGTATAAAATAAAATATATTTTATGTTAAGCTTATTAAAACGATTGGTCCTGGCAAAAGGCCCACAGGTGGGCACAGGAAGGTTACCCACTGTTACCTGGATAACCATTGCAGTGAAGCCAGGAAACAGAGGCCATTGTGCTGCAGAGGATGCTGCAAGTCCTGCTGGCTCAGCTTTCTTCCTCATTTCTTCTGCAAGAGCCGCATCCTCTCTGCCACGGAGGCTTCTTTCTGCGAGCTACCTAGCGGCCAGATCAGCAAACCTCATGCAACAGTGTTCAATCAACAAAATGTTCATGCTACCTTTAGCTTCATCTCTTGACCAGAGGAATGCAAGAGATGACATTTTAACAGCAACGGTTTTTCCTTCCAGTAGTTTATCAAGTATTTACTATTTCAAAAGAAAAAACAACACAAAACCCTCTTTTCCCCACCTCTAGTTAATCAAGTCTTATCTGCTTAGTATCTGTGATGCTGCAGTAATTACACTAATTCTCCAGTCATCCACTGAGTCTGTCGTGAAAAACTGGATACATGTGACTTGAATGTCTTTTTTTTTATTATTATTTTCTAGCTTTGTACTAGTTGAGAGCCTAGCATGATGTGATCCTGACAATGCAAATAATAAAAAGGAAAGGGAAAACAATCTCAGGGGGGGGGTAAGTAAAGCAGAATCTCCAGTTTTACATGTGGAAAACGTGTCCTTCTTTTAAAACCTTTCTCAGTAGGTTCATCTCCTCACCCTTTACATTAGAAGCTGACAGATTGCTGAGGCACTTACATTGCAGTTCACACAGAAACAGTTGCAGAACTGAGGCCTGTGCATTTAAGAGATTGCTGCAGGTCTTGTCTGATCTGTTGGTTTCTCATACGGAGTATTTTTTCCATATGAAGTGCTGGGAGTTCTTTGCGGTCAAATGTGTGTGGGAGATGTTACTAGTTTCTGTAGCCCAGTGGGAAACAGAAGGTATTGCCTAAGTCAGTGGTGTTCTCTCTTGGACTTAGTTACTTTTTGTAGTAAAATTTTTAGTAGTGTTCCTTTTGCAGTCTCTTTTAATAATATTTTGGCTTCAATTCACCATTAATTATGCAGCTTTAAAAATAAGTTGAATCAGGATGTTGGTAAAATTAGTTAAAATTATTTTGTAGAGCTAAATGTGAAGTATTTTGAGTTTTGTCAACATGTTTATCTCTTCAGAGGACAATTATATTACTTTTTCCCCAGGAGAGGGACAAATGTTTATAATCTATAAAATATAATTTTATAGTAATTATCTTTAAGATAGAAGATATTACAGGATGATGATCTCTTATGATTTATAAAAATGCTGGTGTATGTTAAACACAAACATGTTACTCAAAGGGAGTAACCACAATATGTAGGAAGCAATACCGCTCAGGCACTGCTGGGACATCTTGGAGTCAGAGCTGCTCGAGGTCAAGCTGAAGCATAGCTGCTTCCCTGTATTTAGTATACTTCTGCACAGCTGAGTGTCTTTTATAATTCCCAAGACTGAGCTGAGTTGCCTTTTACTCTACTGCTCCGCCTGTAGGTGATCCATCTCATTCAAGCTCTTCCCAATGAATTGTCTAGACCCCTTTTCATACACAGGGTTTATATATATATATATTTATATATACACTGCATATATATGTCTACTGCACCAAGCGGGGAGGTGCAGCAGCTCCAGTCTGCAGCAGGATGAGCTGCTGAATGCCAACCCCATGTGCTGAGGGACCTGACAGATGACAATTTTTGTACGTTGTCTTCTCTTGCCATTTTATACTCCTGTCTAAGTGTTAGGCAGCTGGCATTATGTATTTTACTAAAACAGGCTATACACCTTAAATTTTAGATTAATTTTACAGTGTGGAATAATCTGATTTTCTGACTGCTTTTGATTTTATTGTAAGCACGGTGTACTAGAAGATGAGCTATTGTTCCATTCTTATGAATATATGTTGCCCTCTCTTTCCGTATGTTCTTGCATGAGTGTCTCATACTCCTAGATCATTTAACAAATAAGATATTTGGGAAATATATTTCAGATAAGAAAGCTAAATAAAGTAGAAACTAAAGGCATTTAAAAATGCATTTGCTGCATAAAGTGAGAGCTGTGCCTAGCCAGAATGCAGAAGTGTGCTTTCTACCTTAATCAGTTTCATGGAAATGAAAATGAAGCTTGGTGGAAATGTCACTTGTCCAGAGTAAGGATGAATAAACCGAAGAGATAGCACAGTCTGATAGTTTTAACCCTGAATTTCCTAATGTAAGACAAATCAGTTCTTTCTCAAACACTATGTGAGATTTCTGCCTATCACCTGGGTCCTGGAATAACTTCAAGGCAGTGCAGCCCCACTGCTTGCAGACAGGAAACAGAAAAGTCATTATGTATATTGAAAACAATCCAGACATTTGAACTTGCAGCTTTTATGACCTTTTACAAACTTCTTATGGGAACATAAGTACACTGTCAGTTTGTTTGGGGTCTGATCAGGTCTGGAACTTTGGAGGTGGGGAGAAGGAAGGAAAAATACAATTATAGCTCTTGATTTGATGTTAAACCAGTGATATTTTAAAGGCAACCTGGCTGGCAGTTGCCAGCCTGTTAGGAGCTACTCTGAGGCAGAAGCTCCACAGTGAAGGTCACTGCACTGGAAGCAGAGATGTGAACATTATAGCATTTCTCTCCATTGCTTTTTTTTTGTTTGTTTACATCCAAGATTGGCTTCTGCCCCTTTCCTATTTTCTCAAGATAATACAGCTTTTAGAAGCCAATCAGCATGCTGTCAGCATGTTCAGGTTCCTGGGGGGAGGGATCCTGAGCCCCAGAGTTTGCTCAAGCACTGCCTGCAAGCAGCAGCACTGCCTGCTCCACTGAGGGAGTTGAGGGCCAGGACTGCCCTCCACAGTCATAGGAGTCTTTGCAAAAGCATTTATTTTCTATCAGTAGGACCAAAACTTGCCCCTGTGCTGAACAGAACTGACTTCTGCTGGAGGATTTGGGGCAGAGATGAAGGTTGCTTAAATATGGTAGGAATATCACATGACATCAAGTAGATTACAGCACTTTTAGACCAACTCAAAGTCTCATCACATATGCTTTGTGTGTGTAAAACTGGATATTTTTGCAGCTTTCTCATTTTGAAAGGTGACCTGCACAGTTTTAATTTCTGAATGGAGTAAGTCCAAACAGCAGGGTATAAATTAAAGGCTCCTCAAGCAGCCATTAGAAAGTATTTTGGTTATTCAAATAATGGAGTTGCTAGTAATTTAAAAAAATTACAGGGAGAAATGTTCTTAAATGTCATCAGCTACACAGTGCTGGACTCACGGGATTTCATGAGTTGCTATAAAACATGATCCAGCAACAGCCAAAGCAGTCTCCCATTACCAATCCTGTAAGTCTCAGTGGCTGCTTAAAGTGCCAGATACTCGTCCACTGTTAATTGCCATCACCTCCTGAGGTCAGTGGTGCTCCCACATGTCATATCAAAGTAGGATTCAGGCTAACAGTGGAGAATGAGAATGGGACTGAGGGATTGCAATGGTAACTGCCCCTTCACAAGGAATTCTGCTGGTTTCATGCAATGCTTCCACTAGACTCCTTCTGCCTTCCCTGGAAAGGTGCTCAAGAGCCAGGGACTTCAGAGCTTGTGAACCAGGGACTTCAGAGCTTGTCCCTGCCACCATCTACTCAAGGATGGCTTAGGGGTGAAGTCATGTGGACAAGTGACAGAGAGTTAGTTCTGTTGCCAGAACAAAGCTGCTGTGTTTTGCGTTATTCTACAGCAGAATCTTCTCTACTGAAATCTGCTTTGGAAGTTGAAAGCTATGGAAATGCCATGGGATTTCTCCATAAAAACAACCAATTTCAGTTTGCTTAGGTGTAAAATAGTTACCTATCTGCCATGCAGCTTAATATAATATCTGAGTGACAGTTACAGGAAAAAAAAAAAGTATGGTCATCAACAAAACAAAGCCTTTACTTTAGGCACCTGAATAGTTTCCCTGATTTCACTGAGAATTGCTGGTGTGGGTGATGCTGCAGGATCAGCAACTGCAAAGGGAGCTTCTCCCTGTGATACTCCTGCCATTCATCACCTGTTTGGGGTATGAGTGCAGGCAGGTGACAGCTTCTGTGCTGTAGAAGCCCCTTTTGCTGGCAGGAGTGAATCAATAAATGGCTGCAAATGTTGTTATGATCCTAAGAGCAAAATGATTTGCACAGAATACTTGCTAGTCAGTGTAGAGCACAATTGTCCCCTGTTGTAATTTTAGTAGAAAGGCAGAACATAGTGTCTTGTTATTACTCCAACTTAAGACTGTGAAAAACATGCTTGTGTTCTTAAATCCTTATTTTAATTGAATACAAATATATCAGCATTGCAGTGTTCAAGTGCTACATATAAAATCAAATTTGGTGGGTAGTAAATATAGTAGAACTGAAGGTTTAATGTTATAAATTGAGGGACACATTTAAGCTAAGACTGTCTTCACTTCAGCAACACTATTACTATAGTTACAACCTTAGATTTACTAAAATAGAGCTAGGTTTAAAGGCATCTGTCTTTCCTTTTCATTTTTGTTAGTTATTTTTTGTGTCTAAGAAACAAAACTCACCATGAATTGGGTATTTTTACATTCCCAGCCTTTAGAAATTTTCACAACACTGCAATTTCAGAAGAAATTTTAAACATCAATATTAATAAAAATTTAAGCAAAAGTTTTTCACTTTTTGATTTTTTTTTTTTAATTTGTCACCAGTAATTTGATTTTAAAATTACTATGTTTGGATTTTGTTTATCCATTAGGAGTTTTCTACTCGACCCTGCTGCAGAGAGCACAAAGTAGTGGAACTGCCTCACTAGCAGAGGACACAGATAATGCCTGCTTGGGATGTCACTGAAATACTTCTGCTGCTGAGCAGAGTGGCTGCTGGATTTACTTCCTCAGGTATGTCTCTCATTATTGCCTTTCTCTGCCTTCATGTGGCCTGGTAGGTGAAGCACTAGGTGGGGGTGCTGGCAAGGTGGTACTAAAACTCACTGCAGTACCACATGGCTTAAAGCCATATGTGAAAAGAAATAATGATGCCTAATTACTGCATGAAGCACACTGAGCTTTTGAGTGGAAAAGCAAAAAGTGATTATTAGACTAATTTGATTAAATGGTGTTTAATAGTTATTATAATAAAAGCTTTTATGATTGGTGGGAGCTGACTCCACATGCCTGGGGAAGTGGGCTCTGCCCGCTGGCCAGCATTGAGGCTGGCAGGATTTAGGCTCACAGTAAGGACTACAGAGAAAGACAAAGAGCTGCTCTTCAGGGAAGTTGTTACAGACCTACCAGAGGACTGTTGCAGCATTTAAATCACTATATGATTGGTAGAAATGGCTGAAAATGCTCTGGAGAAAAAAAAAATCCAACAGGAAATACTGATTGTTTGCAGTTTCAGTATTCTTCAGGATCACATAAATTGTATTGAAACTTGCTGGTGGAGACCATGTGGGTGGGTTTTTCTAGCAGGGAGCTGGCACCTGGCGAGGCCCAACCATGAAATCTGGTCTGATTTAGCTATTCAAAAAGTCAATGCTTCTAAATAATTTTTTCCATAGTAATCTTCATGTATCCACCTTTGCATTCTGGTTAAACTATTAAAAATATAACAGAAATTTTCTGTGGATCATAAAGCACACTTCCCATGCTATCCCAGTGATTAATGAAGTTGTGGCTGAATATAAAGGAGGCTTTTAATGGAATTTCAGAGGAAAAAAAGGTAAATATTTTAGGCAAGGATTTTGGAAAGGCACCTCAACTTTATTAAAATACAGGTCCCTCACATTACTTACTGCAAAAATCAAACTGCTTTTGTAATTGTAACTCCCTGAAATTACTTTACTGACGTGACTTTTGAAAGCTTCTATTTTTTAATTGGGATATTTGCCTGAGGAATAGCTGATCCACAGAAACATTTTCTTGTTATGATACTCTATTCTAAATCAATAGTGTTTTGTTGTTTGTTGTGTTGGCTTTTTTCCTTACTGTTTTTAACAAGTAATAAACATAGTGAGCTTGGAACCCTGACAGCAGCTGAGCAACCAGCTCTAGGCACGCACCCCAAGAGACCCAGACTTGCATCAGGATGCCAGCAAAAAGCAGCCCGTTTACTGCTCTTCCTTCAAGTACTCCAAGCGAGCCTGGGCTCTGGGGAGCAGCAGCAGGGACGGCTACAGTGTGCCGCCGAGACCCTCCGCACCCTCGGGGTCGGGGAAGGAGAGCAAGACGGAGGCGCGGGCTGTGGGGCGGTGTCAGGCGGGGCCCTCCCGCTGTGGGCGGAGCGGTGCGCGGAGGCGGGGGCCGGGCCCGCGGGGACAGCTGCGGCCGGGGCCGCTCGTCGCCCGGGCAGGGGGGGCGGGCTCGGACGCTGCCGGTGCAGGGCAGAGCCCGGGCCGCGACGGGAAGACGCCGGGTGCTCCCCAGGCTCAGGGAGAGGAGTTTCGTCCCTGCTGCCTGGCTGAACCTTCCTGCGTGCTCCGAGAGCAGAGTTGTCACTGTGATGGGTCTCGGAGGGGAGCCCAGCGTCGCGTCCTCACTTGCGGGCAGCAGGAGCCCCTGTTCAGCGCAGGGCAGTTGAATCCCATTCGCGGCGGAGCAAAGAACCAGGACGAGGTTTATTGCTTCATTCCCAGGAACGTCGCTTCCAGCTGCGAGCGAGTTTAAGCAGCTGGCTGTGGATTTTATGTTTGTTTCTCCACAAAGCAAGGTTAGTCGGGTGGCTTTGGCTTTTTGGAAAGGAGCCCTGACCGCGGCCCCGCTGTGTGCGATGGATTGAGGCGTGCCTGGGTGCGCCCCCAGCCCGGCCTCCGTCCGCAGCCTACATAGATGAGATGGAAAATCGGGGGCTCTTCTGCACCTTCTGTTACCTGATGTTCAACGCACCTCTGCTGTTCATCGTTACCGGTGAGTAGGAAACTTACGCCTCTCCCCGCGGCGAGCCGCCCCTCCGGACACAACTTGCTGGCGGGAGGCAGCGGGGCTCGGCCGTGGGGGGATCGCCACCCTGCCCGCAGCTGAGCCCCGGCCACTTCTCTCCTGCCGGCAATTGCTCCAAATCCGCCTCTTTTTCCCGGGGAAGTGTTGATGGCTGGGGGCAGGGAGCGCTGCCCGGGGAGGGCTTTTTGCAGAACAAGGTGGTACTGTTGCTGCCGCAGCTGCCGGCAGTGCGGGCTCTGCGCCTCGCAGCCAGCGGCGCGGAGCGGAACGGGGCGCAGCGGGCGCGCAGCCCGGGGCAGCCCCCGCGCCAGGTCTGGGGGAGGGGGCAGTAGGACACTGTGGTGCCCCTGTGTCCAGCCGAGGGCTTTCTTGGGGAAACGAGGGGGTTTTAAATACCCTCTTTAAACTTTCCCTTCAGCTGGAGCCGCGGATCCCGGCTGCGGGGTGGTGGGGACCGGCTCGGCCTTGTCCCGGGTGTGCAGTCCAGGCTGCTCCACGTATGCTGCGGTCACTGGACTACAGGAAGTCCCTGCCTCACTCAGCGCCTAGTCCTTGAACTAAAACAGCTCACCTTACACTAAAAAAGAGTTGATCTTGTCTTTTAATCTCTGGTTAACCAGTCCTTCTAACTGTATGTTCCCCTCCTAGCTACCTTTACTGAAGTTCCCAAAGATGTGACTGTTAGGGAGGGAGATGATATTGAGATGCCTTGCGCTTTCCGAGCCAGCGGATCCACCTCCTACTCCTTGGAAATCCAGTGGTGGTACCTTAAAGAACCTGCCAGAGAACTTGCACATGAATTAGCCATCAGTGTCCCCGGCAGCAGGAGCAAGGTAATACAGTGCGATGCAGTTATATCAATTCATTAAGTGCAACGTGCCCTGAGGGTGATCAGAATAAACTCAGCAGTCCCAGGAGAGTGCTTCCTCTACCCAGTGCTGGTGAGCTGTTGGAAGCACCAGAGTCCCCAGGCCCTCCCTGGGATGGAGAAGAACAGGGCATGCACCATGGGGGACTTCACCTCAGGAAAAAATGTCAGTGCTTTAAGGACAGTAAATAGAAAATTATAGATGTCCTGCTGCAAAATCAGCAATGAGGACTTAAAAGAGGCAGTCAGAAGTAGCTGTAGTATGAGGTGGGGACAAGCAAAAACCGGTGCTCCTGTGGGCTGAGCTAGGGATTGTTGTAAAAGGTGGGAGAGCCTCGGTTTGCTCACTGATACAGCAGAGAAAGGCATGAGGAATACACCTTTTTCTGTTGGTATGTTAAGTACGTATCTGCATATACAAATGCACACAATTTCTTGGGGTTCACATACACACCTGTGTCCATATCTGCAGCTCACCAAGACATTTTCAGACAGTCAGATGTAGTAATTAAAATGCATGAAGCAGAGTTAAATCTTCCGTGTCCGTTCCCCTCCCCCCCCACAAGCTGCCTGGCGTGGAGGGAGGCTGTAGTCTAAATTTTTCAGCTGCATTTCCCCAACATAAGCCAGTTTATTCTGCAGGCCCCACTGCAAGACACCTTGCCGGTGCCAAATGGGGCTGTACAAGGAGTGGGGTAAAGCAGGATTTCCAAGCTGTGTTGCCACACTGGGCATGGGGACACATCATCCTTTCCAGTTCCCCAGCCCCTGTGCCAGCAGGGTGCTCCGTGGCAGCCTCCGTGCCTGTGCCAGCTCCCAGCTCTGTGGCACACTTGTTTTCCTGCAGAGCTCAAATAGAGATGCAAAGCATATAGACATTGAGCTAATGTGATGCCGCCTAGCTGGGGAAAGTGTAAGTCAGTTGTCAGACAGGGAAATAAATCGCATGGATTTAAATGTCTTCTTTAACCTTATATAAAAACCGTGAGTTGCTTTTACAATAAATGATGACAGTGCGTGCCTGGAGAATGATGACCGTCTCCCTGGGAGGCACATCAGTAACATCTGAGGCATCACTTAGGTTTACAGGAGTTGGCTGGAGATAAAAAATAACCAAGTATGAAACCTGCTGAGCGATACCTGCTCCCAGGATGTTTCAGGACTGAAGCTCTGCTCTGAGCAGTGTGGGATCCAGCCTGGCCAACCATTTCACTGCTGTGCTAATGCTGCTTGGTAAAGCATCTTCCCTGGTGTATGTTAGTGACTGTAAGCAGCACAGCAAGCAACATGCTGTTCACACCCTTGGTGGAGACAGCACTTACCTGAGCACCAAAGGAGCTTTACCAGAACAGTCCCGTCCCCCTAGCTGAGCACTGCTTTACTGCCTTCCCCATCACCTGGGGAACTCCTCCAAGCCACACACAGGCTGCGTGAATGGCCAGGGCAAAAAGTTGCATCTGTCCATATGCTGTCCTTGCCCTGGGGTGAGAATATGAGCATTTTGTTGATCTGCTAGCAGAGCTGAGCCTAATCTCCCTTTTTTCTATTCTTTTAGGTAACAAGTAAGGATGCAACCAAAATCAGTGTAAGTGCAGCTCGAGCTGGGTGGTGTGCACCCCTCCTCTCGTACACGTGGGATTTACTGTGTGCCCCCCTCCTTTCCTGACACACGAATGCAGCTGGTCTCACTGACAGTCCCGCTGGCAGGTTTCACCTCCTGGGTGTGTCGTGGCTAGGTCGAAACATTATCATTTGTTGCTGGTTTAGCAGTCACGTCTCATTCCTCACAAATCGCGAGGGGGTGATGTTTGCCTTACAGCCCTTCCTTATCCACTTTGAAAAGGACTGTGGGCCAGATTAGAAAAGAAATTTGATTTTTTTTTTTTCCCTGCCGACTGCAAACCTCAGTCTCCTGCGGCGATCCCGTTCCCTCCCTGTCCTGCGGGAAACGAGCCCCTTTCCCGTTGATGCGGACCTGCGACTGGCTCTGCGCCGGCGAGGCGGCCGCTCTCCGCGGTGCTGGGCCGCGGCTGGAGCCGTTCTCTCCCGCCGCAGCAGCAGAGCCTGGCCTGACCGGGACTCTGGCTCGGCTGGGGGGCACTGCACCCAGCAGGGCTTGGCCCTTTGTAGCAGCTGCGGGGCGGAGGCCCCCGGGGTGCTGGGCTTTCCCCACGCATGGGGTTCAGGGCGGTTCTTGCGGGTCGGGGGCTGCCCGACAGCTGCGGGGCTCCGTGCGGGACTGGGCAGGAGGAGAAGGATTACCCTGACTAGGGGTGGGCACGCAGGGGGGTCTGGCAGAGCGCTAGTGGTGCAGGGTGCATGGGCATGATGGGGAGCAGGGACTGGTTCCGGGTGGCGCCTTGGGATCCCGAAGTGGGGCTTCAACCAGCGAGGAGCACGCTAAGCGCGGCTAAATGGCCGGTGCACTCGCTTGGGGTAGCTCAGGTTCGGTGTTCTTGACAGCAAAAAACACGTACCGGGGGCATAAGCGAGCTCTGCATGGGCCGCACGCAGTAGGGTAGGGTCGTTGGTGGGGTCGGGAAGGGGAAGGAGGGGGCCGGCGGCCGCTGCTGAGGCGGCGCCCCGCGGTGCCCTCTCTTGCAGACGGTCCGTGTCCAGGGCAACGACATCTCGCACCGGCTGCGACTCTCGGGCGTGCGGCGACAGGACGAGGGCGTCTACGAGTGCCGCGTGGCGGACTTCAGCGACGACGAGACGCAGGAGCACAAGGCCCAGGCGCTGCTGCGCGTCCTCTCCCGCTTCGCGCCCCCCGACGTGCAGGCGGCCGAGGCGGTCTCGCACATCCAGAGCGGGGTGGCACCGCGCCGCCACGGCCCCGCCACCCGGCCCACGCCGCCGCCCGGCCCCAGCAAGCGCCCGCCGCCGCCGCCTCCGGCCGAGGAGAGTGCCTCTGCCACCGCCTCGGCGGCCGCCGCTGCCTCTTCGGCCTCGCCGCCGCCCGGGCAGGCTGCCATCCTCCGCCAGCAGCACGGGTCAGGTAGGGTGCGGGGACGGGTGGGGGGCAGCCCTCTTCCCCGCCGGCCGTGGCTCTATGAGTCCTGCTGTTCGGTTTAGGGTCGGGCACTGCGACCGCCCTCTGTCATGGGTGGGACTGTTGCTGAGGTGCTAAAGGTCAATAATGACATCCCAAGTCTGTAAGTAAATGTACTTAAGTGATCCCAAAAGCTAGAAGTTAGCACAGAGGTGTGGGGCTGCATCTTAAGAGCAACGCTGGGACCTGCTTCCTTTTGGTAGGTGCTGTGGGAGGCCCCACTTCCACAGAGCCCCTTGCAGCTTTTCGGTCACGGTGTTTTAAACAGTAGCTGCAGCTTCAAGTGAGTGAAACGCCATGGCTGCTCTGCAGCAAATTTAAATCAGCAAGTGGTTACAGGTGCTGGTCACCCTGAGCAGGTGTGGGCCCTATTTGGAGCAGGGTCCAGTTTCGGCACAGAAATGTAAGTTGCTGTGTAATGAGCTCCATGTGTGAATTACTGGTAGGGTAAGAATTGGAAATACTGTGCACTATAATGGTTTGCAAATGTGAACATTGTGCTAGTACTGATTGTCTATCAGTTAATACTGTATTAAGTTACTAATGCCACATTACTATATTAGAGCTAGTTGGAGAAGGATCTTGCAGGACAAGGAATTGTGATTGAGTCTTAAATCTGCATTGCAAAGGTATTTCAAGCTGTGTGGTGCTGCTCTGGCTGGGCTTGAGCTCCCCACTCAGCCACTGTCACTTGGCTAACATTGAAAAAATGTCCATGCCAAGTTATTTGTGGATGAAGGGAAACAATTTTATGCCACTGACTGTGCAGGGAAAGCCCTGAGCTTCCTCTGTCCCGAGTCTCTTCTGACGCAGATTCATAATCCTCATAAGGAATGTTCGCACTTCTTCCTGATGCCTCTTCACACTCTCAGGGCAAATGGTTGCAGGTTTTAGCTCACAGTAATGGAAATCGGTTGTATACAGGTCACTGTGACCTGCTAGTGCTTTTCAGGTGCTGTGTTTTCTCTGGCTACTATTTTTCACCGTTTTCTGAATAATTTCTCATATAGAAATATGTGTGAAAACTAGGTTTTACTCTTTATGGTTCCTAAGACTAAGCTGGCTGATCCCTGGTGTCTAGCTGAAGACAAAGTGGTAATTCCTGAGGTCTAACTAGAGCAGCCTGTGGGCATATAAAAAAGTTGTTTGTTTTTGCTGAATTCACCAACCACAAGAAATTAAACTCAAGAATTTAACGTTCATGATCTGTTGTTTTACTTTTGGAAAGATCTGCTTTCCTCCTAGAACAGGGCTTGTGGTGGTTTTCATGTTTCCTCTTCTCACTCCCCCACAGTGGCAATTCTTGCAATGTTTTTCCATGCAGGTAACAGAAGTTAGGTTTAGGATGCAGCACTGTGCACCCTGCCCACTGAACCCGAGCTTACGTGGTGCATATGACCTAAAAACAGGACAATGGAAGTGCAGTGGGCTCAGTTCCATCTCAACAGATGGATGCGAGTATGTGCTGCCAAGAGAGCATGTCACATATGTCTGTTAGGGCAAGACCCCCTGCCCAGATCACCTAAACTGCTGTCTGTCCTGATTTTTTACATGTCTATGGGTTGGGGATGTGGCACGTCTGCATCATTTCTAGGCCAGATTAAATTCTGCAAATAAAATATAAGCATTGTGGCCAGCAATGGAGATAATCGAATTATTTAAATCAGTGACAAAGGTAGTGTAATGCAGAAAAACATTTTTTGGGGATCTCCAGATGGAGCCTGATGCTAAGAGGGCTATAAAATAGGCTAAACCAAAATTGCCTGCTGTGAGGTCCCTGCTGTGTGCACTGGTGTCTGTGAACAGTGCCACTCGGTGGCAGCTTCTGTTCTGGGAGAAAGCTGAAGTCAGTGCAGAGCGCACAGGACTCCAGTTCTTGTTCATGGGACTGACTTTAAGGTATAAACCAGCACCTGCCTTTGTCTCCATATGAGGGAGGGAACTAATTTTGTACTTTGATATGGTTCTCTGTAAAAATGTCTTTTTTCTCTGCTTGAACCATGACCCCCTAAATAAGAGGCTTCTACTTGGTTTATTGTAATTTCCATACCTGTGGCAGTTTGGAGCTGGCAGTTTTATTGGTAATTACTTACCAATAAAATATCAGCCTTAGCATGGCTTGGGAGATGAGCAGCTGAAAGACTTGGCCCTCAAAGTTCCTGATTCAGGTACCTTCTGAACCCAGACTGTTTGAGACGTGTTACCATGAGATGTCTCTTTTGTGCTTTTGAGGAGCAGACTGGTCGCTGTCCCAGTCCCCATCACTGGTGTATTTTATAAAGACTCTCTGGGCCAGGAGCTTAGTTGGAAGCAGAGAGAGACAGCTTGGTATAGAGGCAAGAAATGGATTTATCTCCCTCATCTCCCCTAAACATGAAGTGTTGCTTCTTATCCCATATAAAGGCATGTGGATAAAATAAGTGGAAGTCAATGTGATGAGGGCTTGCAGAGAGATTGGCTGCTTTGGTGAGGAAATTGAAGACTCTGGTCTCTAGTGCTGTTGCTCAGGTTGGATAAGCACTCAACTTTCTTCAAAATGTCTTAGAAAAATAATTATATCCTTGAGTTTCCCATTTGTATGTTAAAGGGGTTTTCTTTAGAGCTATTTTAGGTACAGTAATTATTTTTCTCTGTCAAGAATCCAGTCTCTTTGTAGGAAATGCTGTTTTTCTCCTTTTTTTCACCTCTGTAAGCTAGAAGCCCTGTTTCGAGTCTAGCCCCTCAAGGCAGTGCTGTACAGTAGGGCCATCAAGTCACACTGAATCTTTGTTCACATGGGGTGTGTAACACTGCAGGACCTGACACTGTTGCTGTGTGAATTATATATATGCATAGTAGCATAATATACTTCATTACCTTACTTCAAGCTCTGTAACATACATATAGATAAGTACTTGCACCAAATCTGTGTGTAATAATTGAATAATCTTAAAAGTCTTCAGTATTTGTAAGTATTTTCCTTGTACATGGGGATATTTCCCATGTGTAAGAGCAGAAATGTGCTCAAACAATACATTTGCCATCAGTGATTAAGAAACACCCTCATTTAACACTCTAGAGAGCTCTTCCTAAAAGCTGATGGTACGGCAGTAGCCACACTGTCCTGCGTGAATTGAGTTCTAATCCTATTTCCCTTGCAATAGAAATCTTCCCAATATGTTCAGTGTGGTAAGACAGGGCCTTTATGTGGTTGTATTCCAAAAAATGTGATTATAGATCAAATGCTACTTTCAGATGTGCCTGCAGGGCTCTTGTTGACTTCAGCTGGAGTCCCAGTCATGCACTGTGGAAAAATGTGATTCTTTACATCTTCTAGTTGAACTGAAACATGAACTTATTAGAATAAATGTGCTTGTTACTGAGATTCTGTGAAGAGCATGGAGTCTCATCTGACACACCAAGTAGAAATAGAAAATCCATAGTTTTGGACATGTAATTTGAAATTGTATTTGGTAGAAGGTTGTGGTCAGCATTATGGTGTATAAGGGAATAGATCCAACATAACAGAAGAAATGCCTAGTATGCTAGAAATATTAGCTACTCCAACAGAATTTTGTCTGTAATGTTTAAATCGCCATATAAAAACTTCGTCTCACGAGAGTCAAAAAGACTACTGCTCCTCTGCCAGTAAAGTAGAATGAGGTGGAAACTGAGGAGGACACAAAGATCTGCTGGTAAGATCATTGGTTTTAATGCTACCGGAGAAGGAGCTGCTGTCCTTACAGTTCTAAGTGAAAATAATGCTTAGGTTTCATTTTAAATACTTATATGCAAATAGAATCTTTTGCTATAGGAAAAAAAATAAACCAGAGTGAGCAAGTGAAGAGTGCATACAGTGATAACCAATGAGCAAGAAGTGTCTCTCTTCCAGAAAGTTTGTAGTCCAGATGGATGAGATGGACAAATGGCAGGAAGAGCAGCGACTGACTTGGTTGAGTGTGTGGCAGCTGTGACATTGAATATGAAGACTTAATTTCAGATCTTTAAATGTAAGTCCTGTACCTTAGTCATGAGACTAATTTTGTCATCTGATAGGTGAAGTAATAAATAAGATCTTCATACTGATCTTCTGGGAGGCAAACTGGCTGTATTACAGCCTACCAAATGGTCTCCAAAATGAGTACCTGTGTATTGCCTTGGGGGCAGTTTTTAGTTTAACTTCTGACCAGAATGTAGATCAGACTCTGCAGCTTACAAATTCCCTTTTATTTGTTTGATCTCTAGTCTCAAAGCTCTGAAGTGAAAGCTTTAAATAAAATAAACAACGATGGGAGTGTGAAGCAGGAAACTGTGCTTCATTTTGCTTAGAGTGCTCTAGGAAGGGCACAGAGAGATGCATGTGTTATGCAGAGATGAAGTGTTCACAGCCAGGAAGAAAGTAAGTCTTCACACCTATCCCCCTGTCTCCCCCACAAAGCCTTTTAAGTCTGAGGCAAAGGGAGGTCTGCTTATGGGCTATGTGGCCTGAGGTAATAAAGTACCAGGTCCAAATTCTGCTGTCCCGGTGATACTCGTGAGAGCAGAACATGCACAAAGTCAGGCTGTGGCAACCTACCTTGAGGCAGAAGACCATGTGGGAGAGAGTGTTTGATCTCCACTGTGCGCTGGGAAGCAAAAGGTGTTTTTTCTGCAGCTGGTTAGAGGGCCTCTGTTTGGAGGGGCTGTGGTTGAGTTTGGCTTAACTCTGGGTAAGGGTTTGGGTCTAGGGCTCTCTGGGCTGTGTCAGAATTTGAATGACTGCATGCTAGTTTGAGACACGGCCTGCGGAGCTCATTTGTTTTTGAGAGATGAGCATTACACAAAACAGCAAGAACAGAACATCTCTCTACGTTCCTGTTCAGCTTAGGCTCCCTGCCTTTCCAGCTTGGTAATGTCTGGATCTACTTCGCTCCCCCTGTACTTTTTCTGAGACCATCTATGAGCTCATGTTCTGTTGTTATTTGTAGTTAAATGCAACCTGGGTCACATCACATTTTTCCTTTACATTAAATAAAGTGGGAAGACAGAGGCTGTAACTGAATTATCAGGCTGACCTCCTAAATGTCACTGGATAATAAACATGCAAAAAGAATTCTCATTAAATACACATCACTAGCACTTTAATATCTAGGCAAATTAGACTGCTTTGGGGACAAGTGAGGTCAAATATCTTCTTTTGTGTGTGTGTAATAGGGATTAATTCTCAAACTGGACAAAAGAATGAACTGCAGTACTGTGCCACCTCATTACCTAGGGCAGAAACAAGCTGTGCCGGGGTGTTTTTGTACTGTGGAAATGCAATTTGAGTAACCTCCTTTCAGCAGTTCTTGCTTGTTCCCTGGAGGACAGACAAAATGGTACTAACCTATTGTAAAGCCTGTGCAGTGTCCTTGAAGAAATCTGAATACTATTTGAACTTCTTTATTATCTTCAAGTTATAGATTAAAAAATGTTATAAAAACTTGCTGAACACAATGAAAGGGGTATGTAAATGTGGAATTTTTACCTAATGTCTAGATTTCTATATAAGATTGCTTCATTAGTGAGTGAAAATTAGAAATGTGTATGAGGGAAGGCTGAGTGCACCCATGTGTCCTTGTGCATGAATAGCATTTTAGGCAGGAATACATATATACTGCTAGTTCTGTGTGCAGGGTTCCAACAGATACAAAATGGAGCCTTAGTTTGCAGTACCAGCTAACTTAGTCTGCATATTTTACAAGAGGCAGATACATATTCTCCACCTCTGCTGCACTGATGCAGCTTTAATGATGTGTAAAGTAACACTTGAACTGTGCTGGGGGTTATATAGTTCCCTGATACTTTAAGCAGTTTACTTAGCAGTCACAGCAGAAAGAAATGTCAAGACAAACTTACTGGTACACCACACAAACAGTGGTGGCCTGTAGTTGGAAAGCAAGCATAAAGTAGGATCTGCAGGGAAATGGATCTTAGAGTATTCCTGTGAAGAAGGCATTTCTTCTTTACATAACAGAGCCTGACAGGACTGTGCTGGTAATGAGAGGTTTGTTTTCAGTTTTGATTTAGCTTTGCTAAAGCAGTGAGAACGCTGGCAGGTTCACTGTTGCTTTTTACTATGTTTGGTTTTTTTTAAATTAGATAATAGCAGAGCAGTCCCATATGTCAATAACAAACTGTTCAAGTAGGTTTGTATTGGAAAAAATGGGGTTGTCAGCAGAATGGTATTATTTGTCACAACAGCAGTTAACAACCGAGTATTTTGTATTGCTGGGCTGTTATCAGTTGGGAAGCAATTTTATTAGCTGGAAAGAAGAGCAGTTTGGCAGAGCAGCAACTGTGCTCTGTGGAGAAGTCAGTGTGATCACAGTGTGCAGATCGTTGTGCCACGGCTGGAGAAGGGAGCTGTGCTAATGAAGCTTTGTAGGATGTCAAGTAGTTGCTGTAATGTCTGGTCTTACCCTGCATTTGCATGGCTGTGGCTGGGAATCAGAGCATCCTGGTGTGTGCTGGGAGCAGCTGCTTACTTCAAAATGGGACAGAGCACAGTTACTAAGTCCTCTAATGGACATAGTCATCTATGTGTGTCATTTTATTGGTCATGTGTAGAAGTCACTGAACTGGTACAATTAGAACTACTTTCTTATTTTATACGTGTTAAAATTTGTGTTCTAGTCTGAATCCCTCTCATGCCAGGGAGCCGGAGACTCCATGTGTAAAGAGGGCACTGAGGAATATCCTGTGTCCACAGTTTTTCCAAGTAACTGTTTACTGGCTTATTCTGTACAGTTTAGCCTTCCCTAGATCTAGGGCATGGCAATGTCTTTAGTTAGCTAATATTTAGTTAGCAAATATTGGTCACTGGAAAGGTTTGGAGGGTCGATGTATTTGTGGGTCGCTCCCAAAATGTTGCTGTTTGTTTAAAGCAAAAAAGTGATCCTTTCCTTATGTGAATCACAGGCATTTTTTTCCAGGCCATGCTCTCAATACAGCTGTTCTTGTGCTCATGTGTTCTGCTAATGCACTTAGCTCTGTTCTCCAAGTATGGACAGGGTAGGGTTACTTTTTTAAAAAGTCATTAGATAATCTGCACTCAGATCTACTTAACTTTAGTAATTCTGATTGGAGGGATAATTACAACTACATTGGCAGCTTGCTGCTAATCCTGATCAAGTCAAAAATACTCTAAAAGACAGTGAAGTGAGAACTACAGTGTCGTGTTCTTTACTTCTGGGTTGCAGATATTTACAACTTCTATTAATTACAGAATGTGAAATCTGTGGTTTCGTCTAGTGTGACTTTTATTGCAAGTCTTTTCCTAAAGTGTTGCCTTATGGAATTGTGTGGCCATATCTAGGCTTGCCTGCTTTTTTTCAACGTGGCTTTTTAGTCCTCCTGCTTATAATAAAGAGCATGAGAATATGGTGCAGATTCAGTTCAGAGCTCTGTAACTGAAACCCCACTTCCAGTATTCTTCATTGTCTTGTGATTTGGTTAGTTTGAGTTGTGCTTTTTGTGGTTTGTGTCTGTCAATGTGCTGTGGACTCGCTCCCATATTAGTATTGAGGAAGGACATCTTAGTTTTAAGTTAGTCTTAGATCACGGAACTGCAGAAGATTCTGGAAATGAAACAAATCTATAGTTGCATGTTTTGGGTCTCTCTAATAAGCTATTTGGTGAGGAGAGATCATCTCACAGATACCGAAGTACAGATCTGTTTATGGGAATGTACTTCAAAGTGCAGGTCTCAAAAGAGGAAAGTTACTGGCTTATTTAAATGCAGACCAATGTAAAGTATTTAAGCTGTATAATCTATATAGAATTAATTACTCTTCTTAAGTATTCAGGATATGTTCCTCTTCCATGTTGACTCTGTCTATAGCGGTGTTCCCTTTTGGGGGTCGTTATAAATTAGAATTTGTGTTTTCTTGAAGCATGTACTGGTGTTTTCTTGAAGTTTTTCCTTAATTTCTCCAACAGTGGATATTTGGAGTTGTTGGGTGGTTTGTTTGGCTGTCTCCAATTGAGGACAGATCCCAAGAGTAGCACCTCAAGGGCCCAACTCCATGTGAATCAGCTCAGCCGCTGCTCTGCTGGGCTTCCTGGGGGCACCACTTTCTCTCAGTACAGTGGTTTTCATACTCAAATGAGGGTAGTAAGGTGATGGAGTACGTTGCCCAGGAAGGTATGGAAGCCCCCTCCCTAGAGGTGTTCAAGGCCAGGTTGGATGAGGCTTTGTGCAGCCTGGTCTAGTGGCAGGTGTCCCTGCTCATGGCAGGGAGGTTGGAACCTGATGATCTTTACAGTCCCTTCCGACCTTCACCATTCTATGATTCTATGAAATGTGGTGCCTAGAAGTGGAATGAGGCTTTCATTAAGGCTCTCACTGCTCTGTACACATTTGACTGTCAAGAAGGTAAGTGGGTATATTGGGAGAAGATGTTCCCCATATTGTGTGTACTCCCTACTTCTTGCAACTTTAGCAGGAGAAGAGTTTTACTAGCCCATTGACAATGAAACTGCCTATTTTTCTGGTTACTTAAAAAGTAGAAATACTACGATAAAGGCAGAAGTATTTCTTGCCCTCTGCCTGATTGGCACTTCCATACATTCATCAAATCCACTCGTTTTACTACCCCCCTTTCTCTCTTTTAGTAAGCTGTGTTTAATACAAAAATGTCTTGCCACAGCTGTTCCAAAATTCAGCAAATCATAAACAAAAAATGTCTGTTGGGTAGAAAACAAATTTTGTCATCATGCTTTCTAGGCAAGTTCAGTGGTGAGCAGATCCCATGCAGTTGCTTGTAATATGTGTTAGATATTGTTATATATTGCAAACTTAGCAACACCAAAAGGCAGCTCAGGAGCTGTCTGTAGTTGTGCCAAGGCATGATAATCCACAGCCAGCTGAAAGCCGGGAGCAGTGGGGACCCCGCAGCTCAGTGCTCTTGGAAACTAATTCCATAGTACCACATACTTCTTTTAACAAGAGCACTTTACCTTACATACAGTGCCCTGCATGCTAAAGCTGGCTGGCTCTGGATACACTCCTGCACACCATCCTGGAGAATAAGCTCTTGGTGAGAAGGAGGAAGTTTAAAGCATCAGTTACAAGTCTTTAAAAAAAATAGCAAAAAATGCAGTGTGTGGATTGTGCTGTAAGTATTTCAGAGTGGTAGGAGGATAGATGAAGCTTATAAGATCATGTTTCAGACTGTGGAGTCATTCTAATGTGGTGTAGCTTATTTATCTCTTCAGTGAGTGTAGAGTGACTTTAGTAATGGTGTCTTCTTAATTGAAAACTTATAAGAAGCTCTTAGATCTGAAGTTTGGTAAATTCTGATAGATAGAAGACAGTAGGAGCAGTTTCTCCAAGAATATGGACCACTGCATTTTACCACCACCTCAGAGACATGAGGGACTTTTTGGGTTCTTTCTAGAAAAAAAATAAGAAACTGCTGTAAACTCTGTTTTTTGGCCATTGGTTAAATATAGCTTGTAAAGAATCTTCCCATTTTTCTATGTGTCACAAGTTACTTGGTTAACTAATGTTTGTTTTCAGGTGGATGGACTGTTTTAAGTCAAACTTTGATGAATGTTGGCACAAAACAAATTATTAAATAGAAAACTACAGTAAAGCATTATTATGTTGTAAATCGAAAAAAAGGATGAATGATGCCAGAGAACAATTCACCATCCATGAGCATAACAATTTGTTATTGTTCTGCTTAGTGGTAGACTTTCCCTTTAAGCCATGTGCATGAAAATAATCTAAAAGCAAAATTGTAAATCTGTGTAGTGATGAAGAAGCTTACAGTAACAAACCATCAAATTAATATTCAAAATAGAAATTAAATATTTCTCTGTAAGTGTCTGTAGTTTGGAAGCTTGGAAGTAGCTGAGTGCTCTTCATTTAAAGTCTCTGCATAGAAACTCTGTTCTCAAATCTGGGTCGATCACATGTTCAGATCCTAGTGGTCAAGACCACATTCTGTTGGTTTACATCTACAAATGTAGCATTTTATTGAGTACAAGTCAAGACTTCCACTACTGCCGTAAAAGCAGAATTGAGGACACTTAATTACAGCTTGTTTATTAACAATACCTGGGTAATGGTTTTAAACTGAAAGAAGAGAGATTTAGGTTACAGATCAGGAGGAAATTCTTTAGTGTGAGGGTAGTGAGGCACTGGAGCAGGTTGCCCAGGGAAGTTGTGGAAGCTTCATCCCTGGAAGCATTCAAGGCCAGGTTGGATGGGGCTCTGAGCAGCCTGATTGACTGGGAGGTGTCCCTGCCCATGCAGGGGAGTTGGAACTCGATGATCTTTAAGCTCCCTTCCAACTCTAACCATTCTATGATTCTAAGTCTGGCACAGTTGGCATCAGCACAGGCGAGGCTCCTGCTGCCCTCACCCTCTCAATGCTGGAAAGGGGATCTCTTACCTGCCTGCAGGTCCCCAGAGCAGACCCTCTTTGCTCCTGGCTCTGCAGGGCAGGTTCCTGGGGCAGGGAAGGCAAGTCTGAGCTTGTGAGCTCCTGCATTGCTGCCTCAGAGCAGCAAGACGTTTGGGGCTGGTGGTTGTCCATGTGCTGGAAGGGAACCTGAGCTTTAGCAGCCGTTGTTTACTTTTCTGCACATACTTCCAGTGTCTTTTTGCAAGAGTTTAACAAGTTACTACTTTAGTTACCTGAGTTGTGTTTGTTGATGATTTTCAGCTTTATAAAGAAAACTCCTGTATTCATCTTAATGCCTTGCTGTTGCTCCCCAATCAGTCCTTGGCCACATGTTTTTTGCGTGCAAGGATTTAATTAAAACCGTAATAACTGAATAATCTTCATACAGTCTAGGCACCTATGATTCAGTACTGTGGGGACATCTCTTGAGTTCCTCAACTGCACACCACCTGACTGTGAACTATTTTTTGATATTGGATAACAATACTCCACCTTTGCTGGTGAGGTATATATAGATGACGAGGCAGCCTGAACAGTGAGCCCAAGAGCAGTGGTTTACTCAGGAACGGCTTGCGGTCTTGCCTTTGATCATGCCACAGCTGAAAGACTCACAGGTCCTAGAGACCAAGAGTAAAGTATTCACATTAGGGTGCCTGAAGTGAGTTGCCTAAATAGAAGTGGCCTGATTTCTTTTTCAGAGACACTGAACATGAAAACCTTTCTTTTAAAGCTTTCACACTTTTCACAGTGGCTCCAACAGTCACTTTTCTGGGTGGCTCTCAGTATTTTGGGCATTGATTACTCCTGTATCTAGGATGTTCAGCGCTGATGAAGCCTCTCCCTGGGTGCCTCTGTGTGCCTGGGCTGCAGAGCAAAGCTCCAGCTGGGCTCCTGCTTTTGCATTCACCCCTTTGGAAATGTCCCATCGTCATGTGAGACATCAGTCATGAATATGCAGCCCTGTATTGTCATGTTACAGTGTTGGTGACAACTGCACATGTCATGGCTTTGGAAGGGTGTCACCCATTGGCACTTAGGGCCCAAAAAGCTGCTGCTGCTAACCTGTCCAGCCTTGTCTGTGTGGGCTCAGAAAAGGAGGGTGGGGAGTGACAGGCAGTATCTCCTGTCCTGCACCACTGGCTCCAGGACAGCAGAACTTCTCCATTGGAAGGGGCTGTTCTCACCCTTGCCCAGCAGGAGAGCAGTGACCTGCGTCAGAGCTGGAGCAGCCCCATGCCATGCCTGTCTGTCCTGCTGTCCTGGCAGAGCGTGGCTAATGGACCTTGGCCCCGTGGCTCAGCCCTCCCACACAAGGGAGAGGGGCTGGATCATGGTTGGCACCTGCCTCTCTTTTTGGTGCAGGTAACTAGAAAATGGAAAAAAAACCTGAACAAGTATCTAAGTGTCAGTAGATAGGAGGCAGGCACAGCCTTGTTAGCTGCAGCATGGACATGGATGCCACTGCTCGCTGTGAGCAAAGGCAGCAGAGTCTGTCCCTGCCCAGAGAGCACCGTCCCCTCCTCTCTTCAGCCCTAAGGTCGCAGGCACCGGCTGCCCCCCGATGGCCTGTAGGTAACAACCCCTGCAGCTCCGTGTCCTGCAGCATGAGTTTACCTCCTGGGAGCACGAGGGTCTTGCCCTCCCTGGGTTTGGATGAAATGACTGTAACAGCTGCTTTCCACATCCAACCTCTGCTTTTCTATAGCTCCTGTGCACATTTTTAATTTAAAATTCTGCTCTTTCCTATAAAAGGTAAAGAAGATGTCAAGGTCTTGCTGTTCCCATTCCAAATGAAATGGGTTCATGTCCTGTTAATCAAGGAGTACAGCAGCAGCATTTGTCATTTCCCTTTAAAGTAATGGGTGGTTGATACCTGTCATTTCTCAAGAAACTATATATCAGATTAAGGAGTATTTATAGAAATCTCAATTGCTGGTAACTTGGCTGAAGCCAAGTTTAGGCAGACCATTAGTAACGCATAATGAAATGACCTAAGTGGAGTTAGATTTGGGAGGGAGAAGAGAAAGCTATTGGATGAGCTGGATAGCTTGAGGATGCTGTTTTACTATTAAAATTAAGCTTCTGACCCCTGGCTCTGAAGTGATCAAAATACATATTCCTGTATTTCTCTTCTGCATTTCATTTTCTATATTGGAAAAGATAAAGAGTAAAATCCCCTCTCTCCCTTGTCTCTTTCTTTTCTAGGTACAGGACCTATTTATGCTACAGACCCACTCCTGTATATGTCCCTGTTAATACTGCATAAGCTTGTACATTTATTAGTAAACCACTGACAGACTGCTTCCTCCACTGCTCCTCAGCCAAACAAAAAAGAAACCTATTCAAAACCAGAACAAACCCCTGACAAAAAAAGAACTACCGTTCTAAAGATGGAAAGAGACTGAAAGAAGCATGATAAACTCTACATGGGGGGAAAAACATATTTTTTGGGATGCCACAGAAAGTAAACCACATAGAATAATCCATCTAGTTTCCAGACTATGGTTTAAAGCCCTGCTCTGTGCATGGCACTTACGGTTTCTCTAATGTAATATTTTTTTGTTTTCTAAACCTTTCCTCTGACTCTTCATTTTGCACGAACTGTTGAGCAGTTATCTTTATGACAATATGTAAAGATGTTGGGTCAAAGCCCTTCCTAAGAAAGGAAATATTTTTAGTAGATTATTGTGTTTAGGTTTTTTGGATTTCCTTTTTCTTTTTTAATTAAATTATTTCTTTTGGAGACATTTTAAATAAAACGGTACATCTTACCATAATTACTATTCACTGTCAATAATATTTATTTTTAAATGAAGATTGGAAACAAGGTAAGACATTTGTTTATAAACTGTATTGTATACTGCTGAATAACAGTTGAATAAAAAGATTTTGAAATAAAGTTTTTACAGATGAGTGTGCCTTTCCCTGTGTCCTGAAGCTCCTCAGGAAGGCTTAATGGCTGTGTCTGTTCCCTACCTTGTCACAGCACGGAGAATTGAGGAGAGGTGTGTCACAAACAAACTGATGTTGGAAGGGGTTATTGAATACTCTGCCTACTTGCCAGTCTGCATTTGCAAGCCCCCCAGCGGAATGCACGGACAGGTAGTCACAAGCTACAGCTGCATTTCCTGTGGTGACACCACTTATCTCTGGGCAGGTCATGCAAGATCTGGTCAGATGGACTGTGTGGCAGTGTGGAGCATTCAAGGTAAGTTGCTTTGGTTTTCTGCAGGCCTCTTTGAAAACAGATTAATCAACCAGTGGAAAATGAAAATAAAAACCTGTAATGTTGTATTCCCTAGACCTGTTCCAATGTTTCTTAAAGGTAAATTCAGATTTTTAAAATTAGATAATTGTATAACTTGTTTTACCAACTGAGCTTTCCTCTAATGAAGCAAAAGGATCTTTTACAGAAAATACAGCAGTTATTTTTCTGTTCTAAAATGCTTGGGTTTTAAGTGAGATAACAGGATGACTTGGTAAAGAAACACAAACTTCTTTAGCTGAATTTAGTGAAGTACTTTGAAATTTCCTATGTCTGACTGTGATTGTTATAATGTAATTTGCAAAGCATTTTAGAAAGGACCTTAATTGTGGAAATGGTAAAGTGACAGCTGCAGCATCAGCAGGATTCCATCAGCAGAAGCTGTGGAGCAAAAGCAGAACATGCCATTGCCTCACCTTGTACCTGAGTCCTCCCTCTTCTAGAAGGAGGGTAGGAAGGGATTTTCAATTTATGAGATGGTCAGAATTTGTTTTTTCTAGGACTGTCAGTAATAGGGATTTGTGCCACTCACATCTCACTAGGTGTGAGACCAAAACACATCTGTGTTTCGTACCTTTTACTACATTGTGGTAATAAAAGCCTCTTGCCCCTCTTGGGGCAAACTCACCAGGGGGGGGCCCAAAGGTAATAAAATCTTTGTAAGAATGTTCATCCCCTTAATTCCAGCTGTGGTATCTCATGGGTTGGGGAATAATCTGTAATTACCCCACAAAAAAGAGAACTGCTGTAGGGAAGAACTGGGGCGGGGGGGAAGGTGGGTGGTGGAAGCCTGGAAGTGCATCAGAGTGTGAGCCACTGAAGGGCATGGTCCTTGGCTTCCATATGCACATGGGAGGGAGAGTCTTAAAACCTGAAAGGAAAAGACAGGTGGGAAAAAATATTTGAATGTTGGACTGTGCCTAAATTAATACCAGCATTCGTGTCTGGGAACTTGTTCAAGGACAATTACTCTACACAGAGGTATGTGTGGAGTCTATAATGTCATGAGCGCTAATCCTTCGAGTAATGGTGGCTCATGAAATTGAAACCTGCCTGGGTTTGAACTGTGGGTCCTCTGGCAAGCTCATCACAGCTGCAATTCCTCAAGGGGACTGAATATTTTATCAGTGACTCATCTTCATTATAAGGGAGAGAACCAAAACAAATTTTTCCACAAGAAGAAGACAATCAGCCTAAATTCATCTAAATAAATAGCTGCTGCTTGAAACAGTGGAGCATGTCTGTCTAGGAGTAGTTACAGGTCTATTTCAACTTCAGCCATACCTCAGCGTGGTCTCTTAGGAAACAGGTCATCTGCTTTGTTCTGATACTTTAGTTTCATCACTTATAAGGTACATTATGTCTTGAATTGAATACTGTGTGGTTTGCAGAAAACATGGGAGGAAATACATCATCTTGTGTTTGTCTTTCCCCTTGTATTGAAGTCTGTTACCTGCACAGGGATGTGGCAGAAACTGCAAGTTTTGTGTGCAGTGGCAGGAGTAGAATGATCAAGGTCTTTCAGACTTTGATCACATTAAAGGTGAAAAGATATTAAGTCTGCAACTAAAAATAGCGCTTTTTTTAATCCTTTCTGAGAGCAGAGTTAAGTGTGCTGCAGTAGGAATAACAATACTTATATTCCAGTTCACTATAAAACCTCAGAACTACTAAACAATAACCTCAGGATTTGATGAAAAATCTCTTCAAGAAGAGCAATAAGCATCTTTTCTTTCCAGTGAAGACCCGCACACATGCAGAGGTAAGTAATTCCCAGCACACAGGGTAACTTCAACAAGGGAGCAGATTGCCAAGATAACCTGGCTGTACCTTTACCTTTGCTATATTTCTGCCTTCAAAAAAAAAAAAAAAAAAAAGGCGCAGAATGACTCCCACAGGCTTTGGGGTCTTGGTTTCCACACTCAGGCCAGCTTTTTTGCAAAACACAGCCTATGTTTGGTCCAGTATATGCTTAGTGCATGGGAAATAGTTGGCTAAAGAGGATACTGCAGCTTTCAGTACAGCATTTAGGCTTTAAAAAGCACTTAAAGGAATGAGAAGCATTTTGATGGAAAAATGTAAAGAATTTGGAGCCTTACTGCTTTTGAGTGTGTTAAGGACTTCTGCTAAAACTGTCCTTTGAGAGTGCTCTCTCTTCTGAAAAGGGCAACTGCCTCACTTCTGCTGATTGTATTTACAAAGGGCACCGTGAGGTTTTGCTGTACCCTTAATGGACAGAGGCTAGTGGCAAATCTTGCTCTTTCATAAATCTCAGCATTCCTCGTGGTGTCTGCTGTCAGAATCAATTAGGAATAAGTGCTCGGACTGCAGAGCTGTGGAAAGGCGGCACTTCTCCTGCAGTGCCATGCGGAGCTGGGCAGAAAGTCCTCCAGTGCCTGTGGTGGGGTGGGTGCATCCCCGGGCACACGGGGGAACAGCCCCTGGTCCCTGCACTGAGGGACAGTGCAGTCAGCAGCTCTGCCTTGCAAAGCCAGCAAGCAGTGAGCTGGGAAGTGTGAGTGATGGCTGTTAGGGGCCAGAGCTGAGCCATCTATAATATAATCATAAGGAAACACATTTTTCCTGAGAGAAAATCAATAGAACTTTGCACTTTTCCTTGTAATATTTCCAGTCTCTGCCATCAGCCATAGTTTGCTCACAGTTATACCGCTATAAATTCACTGTGAGTTAATGGATTTCTACAAAAATGATTGGATTTACAACAGTGTAACAGAGCTGATGCTAGAGCTGTGCACATGTAAATATACATGGAACACAAGGAGTTTTATAGCACACAGCTGACCTTCAAAGTGCCAAGGCCTAGCAAGTACAAAGCAAAATTACCTAGTTCCTGGTATGTTCCTTTTCTGGCAAAACTCCCAAGGAGAATAAAGCGTGCAGCCCTGAAAACATCGCTGTGTGTGGCCAGCGGGCTGGAGACCCGCTGAAGGGGAGACAGGCAAGTGACCAGCTTCACACTGTGATGGAGAATGCAGCAGACTGGCTGAACGTGTCATTTTTCATTTCCTGCATAAAACATTTTGGAGCCTCGTCTTACTTAGAATTAGTAAGTAAGTAAATAATGTGCTCCCAAACTCATGTGTCAAAACTAGGTTGGTTAATGTATGGGCTGCCTCTGTTGCATTTGTTACTACACAGTAAATTTCATGCTTAGCCAGGGGCTGGCAAAGTTCATTTATTCATTATTATTCAAACTCCCCTAGTACATCTATTTAATAAGAAAAGAGCAGAAAATTGATGGGATCAAAAATGTTAAAGGCTTAATTAATGCTTTTAGCAAAGACTGATTGTGTGGGGGGGTGTTGTCAGAATACTAATTTGTAGGGAATGAGAGTGCTGCCAGCCCACAGGGACACCACCTGCTTCACCCCAGGGCTCTGTGCCACCAGGTAAAGGAAAACCAGTGCTACAAGCTGCCGGAGAGTGCTAAAATACCAACCTATGCAAATTATAGCTGATAGTAGCTGGAAAAACATTCACTTAAGGCAAAGAAAAGACATGGGCTTGTTTCTTCTTCACTGTTTTTAGGCTGCTGTGGTCTTTTTGTTCCCTGGCCACTGATCACGGAGCTGTGCTGTGGGGGCTGCCGGGCAGCTGAGGGCTTCGCTCTGGAGAGATGCCCTCAGGCAGAGCCCAGGGCTGTCTGCCTGCATGGGACAGGTTTGGGTTTTGTTCACACAGGAGCAGTTACAGCTAGTCCGTGGGAGAAATTAACTGGCACTAAAACAACAGGAACAAGACGAAGGCTGAAAGAAACCCAGTAAGGCAGGAGGGCAGCCATGAGAGCATCATCACCTTGTCCTGCCCCAGAGTAGTAGCAGCAGCAGCACCCATTCTGTGGCACTGCCATGGTATTTGATGGGATGGGGAACAGGAAGGGAGGGGTTTGTTGGTTTTAGACCATGTTTCTAAATCCCAGCAATCTCTGGTGCCAGCCAAGGAAAATACGTGGGTCAGCTCTGCATCAGTGACAAACCAAAATACAGCACTGAACAAGATGGCTTTTTTTTTTTTTTTAAGGAGCTGTGCGAGTGTCAGTGAATGGATTGAAGACTCCTATTCTTCCTCTGGTGACTGCCAGCCTTTTAATTATAGCAATTATGGACATTCCAAGCTAATCACAAGTTACATTACAAACTGAATCAGAGAGGACTGTGCTGTAGAGTTAATTAATAGAGTTCCTTATTTGCTGCCTATAGATTTGGCTTCCTCTTATTGTTAAAATGTTTCTTAAATGTCGTATGGAAAAATCAGCTGTACTAATTAAATGACCAAGGCCTTGATAAATAGCTCAAAAATGCTTACAGTTCAATTGAGGATTATACTTTTCCAGTAGGACATTTGTGAAATTTACTCTGGGGAAGATGAGAAAGGGGGTTTTAAGCTGTATTTTATACTCCGTGACCAGATCAGTCCAAAATTTTAATTCATCTCTCTGTTAATACCCTTGAAATAGGAAGCAACAGGTAAGACTTTGGGAGTGTTATGTAGGATGAAAAAAACAAAACAGATTACCATATAAAAAAGGCTCTTATTTTGGGTTTTAATTTTCCTTGAAAAATCTGAAGTAATTGTTGGTTTTAACAAACTAGAATAGGAATTCTTCATTACTAAATTTTCAGGTTCATAAGTTGCTTTGACAATCATGGCTTGTTTTGGGTTTTAGGGCGATCCACATAGTATCTAGGCAGGTGCTGATAAGCCGTCAGTCAAAGTCAGCTGTTTTGGCAAGTTAGTTGGATATTTATTATTTATTATGAAAAGTGCTGTTTTTTAGAATAATTTTTAATTTTTTTTTTTAAGAGTGCTTCTGTATGCATAGAGTATGGCAAACGTGAGCTTTAAACCCCCATGGCAGAGACTCTCTTTAATGTATATGCTGCAGTTTATTTGCTTACTGTTCTGGACAGCTCTATTTCAGGGTTTCCAGAGTTGTCAGAGTTGATCCAAGTGACTGATACCCATCAGTACGTCATTAATCACCTGTCTTTGCAGTTTTAAAAATGTGTCATCAGCCCCACCTGGAGAGCTCCTGCGCTGCCAGGATGGGTATGAGTAAGGTCAGTGTTGGGACGCAGACAGCCTCTCTCCCTGGTTTGCCTCATCTTTCCACAGAGCAACATGGTGACTTGCTATGACTGAGGTGGGAGCAGCCTGGCCAAAGGTTAGTGAAGGGCCTGATAACTGAATTACCCCTTGGGACACATTCCTCCCCATGGCATCAGGCAGCCCTGGGCTGCCCTGGGGTAGTCTGTTCTCCAGGACTCTGTTTTTCATTCTCTGCTTTCTGGGATCCCCTCAAGAGCACTGAAACAGCACAGCAGGGGCTGTATTGCCAGGCTCTTGGCGTTCCAGAGCTGTGGCCAGTGCAGCTCAGGAAACCTCTTGCCAGGTGACCCAGTGCACAGCTCAACCTCTTGCACTCTGCTCCAGCAGGACAGCCACCACCTCTTCCCCAGCTCTGAGCCAGCTAGGACAGTGGAAGCACAAGAAAAAGCCACCCATCAATTCCTGAAGGGACCTTCAAGTGCCTCAGGATTTAAAAGCCTGCTTTCCCTAGTCTCATGTCTCCAACAGGACTTTGGGTGTTGTCAAAACACCCCACTTTGTTATACTGAACATACAATGCTCCAAGCTCTGCAAAGCTCTAAGTACCCAGTCCAAGTGCCTTGCCACGACTAAGCCAAGGAGCCTGTGAGCTTTGAGAGCTGCGCTTGCTTGGAAACAGGGATAAATATTTGGACAAGGACATGGTGTGCACATCTAAATCTGAGTCGAGCCAAGGAACAGCTGTACTGAGTGATGATCCACACCGAACCATGGCTGTCAGTGATACCTGTTACCCAGAGGGGAATGCAGCACTTGAGAAAGTGCACAAGAGAAGCTAAAGGCAACAAAATCAAATGAGACAATGTACAGTTTGATTAAGGAGACAACAGTTACGTTGTGATCTTTGCCAAATACACCCATGTTTGTGATTCATTTATGTTAATTCAGTGTGAGACAGTAAAAATACAATCATTCAGTGCTACAAATAAATGGATGACACTATTGTCATTATGGAGTGGTTGGATATAATTTCAACTTTTATAGTATAGTGGTATGGAAGTCTCAAGTTAGTTAAATGCACAGCAAGATGCTAATTGCAATCCTGGTTAAAATGAACCTCAGTTTATGGTTAAGTCACTGGTTGAGCTAGTAACTTTGTACCTGAGCTAGCTGAGTGCCAAAGTCAGCAGCCAGATTCCTTATATAGTGAGATATTTTAATAATTAATAACACTGGCATTTCAGTCTCCAGAGAAGCAAGCAGGGTTTGACAGGACAGGAAACTAAGCCTGAGTATATACTGGTGCATTGATCCAGTTGTGGGTTTGCTGATCTGGCCACCTAGCAGTTTTTCAGCATGTAGGGAGACACAGAAGAAAGGCTCTTGCTGCCACTGGAACTGGGGAAGCTCAAACCCAAGCAAACAGTAGTTAGCAATGCTCACAGCACACACCTCTCAAAATCTGAACTGTAACATTATTTACTATCAAGACTGAGTAAATGGCATTAAATCCAGCTTCTTGCTGTGTCAAATGTGAGAACCTGAACTTTTTTTCAATATTGTTCAAGAACCTAAAATGCCTTTATTAACTGAAGAGTTAATTATTTTAAGACCAGAGAGTCTTATGCTAATTACACTAGACTGAAGCATTTCACTAAAGCAAACCATCTCAAAAGTAAACGCGTGGAGCTTTGTTGGGTTCAGAAAGTATTTGTCAGCCTGGTCGTAAATGTGCATGGAAAAGTCAACCGTGTTTAGGCTCATTACCTGGGGTAATTCAAACCTTGACACTACAGGGTTTTGGAGTGGAGCAGCACCAGAGAAAACACTGCTGAAGTTCAGTGCTATGAAAGCACCATGTGCACACAGTGCATTTCCTTTCATTCAGGGCTCCTCTGTTCCTGCTGGCATTTACAAGGCTTGGGAAAACCAGCCGCCTGGTTGCTGGTCTGGCTGGAGTGTGGCTGCAGAATGGTGAGGAGGAGGGAGGCCATGTGGGAAGCCCCGGGGGCCCTTCACCGGGGGACACTGTATAACTCACCTGCTGTGGGGTCTTGGGAGTAGGAGACAGCCATGCTGCACAGCCCACACAGGGGATGTGCTCTGTCAGTTCTGTGGTCAGGCTAAAGCCATTTATTTTTATTTGGGCAACACTTAATGTTCCCAAAGCAACTGGATGGTGCTCAAGGAGACAGGTGAATAACCAGGAGCAGCACAATTTGCCACAGCTCAAAGTTTCACTCTGCTCTACAACAGGCTTTCCTCAGTAGAGAAAAAAGGTGTATGGTTTCTCTTCATATTCTGAACCAACTAGCAAAATAAGGTGTTTTCCCAAATAAACTTACTGATAATGATTTTCGTCACGCATCCCTAGCTAATTAGCGTGCAATGAAGGGCATAATTCAAATGCTATCTATCCTGAGGGCTTAAAGGCAAGCTTAACGCTGCCTGCAACCCAGAGTGGCGACAGCTGCTGTGACAAGTGCCTATCAGTAGGCTGCAGGCTTCCAAACGAGCAAGGGACATCGGTGCACTATCTGACTGCAGCTTAAATTCTGCCCCCTAGTCGTGTCTGCTTGGTTCGGCGAGGCTACCTGCTGGCCAATAAGGCATTAAATACTCACAATGCACAGCTTACTTCAGGAGAAAATATTTTAACAGCACAGGTGACTGCCGTGCATGCATTAAGAAAACCAGGACACAGCATACCAAATTTAGTTTAGCTACAGTAAAATAATTGTAATAGAGCAATGCTGACCCCAGCTACTGAATGGTGACACCTGGCTTTTGTTGCACAGGAGAGCTTAGGTTTTCCTGGTTTGTTTTCCTCCCTCTCTATGTATATATTTCATGCAAATGACATATATTTAGCATTCGAATGTTTGAGACAAAACAACACTTTAGAGAGAGAAGTGTGCCCTTCAAGCTTAGCAGCACAAACCAGAGTCTCATGGAACTAGTAATTTCAAGTGGAAAATAGCCTCTGCTGTATAACACCTCCACTTTGTTATATTGCAATATATTCTCTTATTTTTCATGCAGCTGTTCTGTGTCACCCTGCCAGTATGCAAAAATGGTTGTTGACAGTTTCTTTGGTTTTGTTTTATTATAATGTAATTTATGGGATGCTGAAAGTCTGCAAGTTACTTGTATTTGACAGACATTTCTCTGAGAGTAAAAAAATTGCTATGTATACTTGACTGAGATCAAAATGGGTAGACTGTATAGCTGTATCCTGCTTTTAAAGTGCAGGATTGGAAGACTTCCATTAAATTGTTATTTTCAGTTATTATTAGCTCCTAAATCAGTTAATGTAATTTCTTTCCCATAATGAATGCACAGCATTGTATACCTAAATGCCATATTTTCTATTGATCTATTTCCACAACCTGTTTAGTGAAATAATTAACATGATTTACAAGGCTGACCCAATATCTTACTGGTTCAGTAAATCATGTTGCCACGTGGGAGGCTCAGCAAGTTTTAACTCCCAGCTCTTGGCAGCACCAGGACCTCAGCATGGAGCTGCAGTCAGTGCTGTGCTGTGTCTGACAGTGTGCTCAGAGCCAGTCTGCAGAAATGTGTCCTCTCATGCTCAGGGAGAACCAGGGCTCCAACTGGATTGTTTGTTCATCACCTCTATTCGAAGTAGGAGAATTTCTTGGCGCTACTCGGTCAGAGCAGAGTTTGAGCTGTAATCTGTAGGTAATGTCTCTTCACTGGCAACTTGAACATCCCTGCTTTGTACCCCCAGAACTGACCCCACATGTCTGTGTGGGCAGTGAAAATGGGGGGGGGGGGGGGCAGCTGTGAAGCTTGGTATTTTTACATGCAAGAAAACGTGAGAAATTCTTTCTATCTTTTTTTGGTTCTTTTAATGCATAAGAGGAGAACATCTCTAAGACAATCTGTTTAAATGCCAGAGTTACGGAAGGGCTCAGTAGGCTTCAGTACTGTCTAGCCAGAGCTACACTAAGGCATGCCCCAAAGTCTCTGAAAATCTCTGGAGGTCCCTTTGGAAATCTCAAAGGTAACTCCTCAGGTGCTAGGAAGGGCTTCAGTAAGATGACCCCCCCCTGGCACAGGAGCCCCTCCTGTAATGGGTCGGGCTCTCCTCACCTCTCCGTGTCTCCCACAGCTCTTACAGGCAAACACACAGTGCTGATACAGGTAGGACTTACTAACTGTTCCCGGGTTTGTTTCTAGCTCACCTCCTGCTATTACGGTCACACTGACAGGGAGCCCTCAGAGCAGGGGCAGAAAGACACTACAGCAGTGCCTGGGAGGAGACACACAAGCCAGTCTCTTTAGCAAGAGTGGCAAGAGCAAACTACATTTCAAGTACTATTATCAAAAGCTGGTAGCAACCCTCTTTCCCATGAAAAATGGGCATTTTGACAGCTGTAGTCTGGAACAAAAGGGATTGATGTGACTTCTGTGGGATCAGGGCAATGGCTGCCTAACAAGGAAGGTGCAGCCAGGGCCAGCCCTCGTGGGGATCACTCCCCCACGGGGTCCTGCCCTGGCCAGCCGTGCAGGGGCCACATCCCCTGGGGACACATGTGCAGACAGGAAGGTCACAGACCTCCATCCTAGTCCATGACAAGAAGGACAGAGCCCATACCTCTGGAAATCAGACAGCATTTGAGACACCATTTATAATATCTCCACTTGCAGTTCCTGGGCAACCCTCAAGCTTGCTTTCAGCATCTAGTACACTTTTAAAGTGCTATTATTTTGCATAATTATACAAAGAAAATAAAAATGTTATAAAAATTTCAAAAATTGAAGATGGTTATTGGATGCACTTTGCAGCAGATGTCATTATCTTCTTTCCCTGACCCTAAGCTGCCACATTTCTGTTTTGCTTTAAATGGTCCTGTAATTTCACAATGTGAATTCAGCTGAACTATTCTTTTTTGTTAAAGAAACTTCACCTTTGCACTGACTACTCCAGGCTCTGAAAAGAAACACTTCTTGCTTGTGACTCTTCCAAAATGAAGGCCTGAAATTCAAAAAGAAGTGTTGCTAAATGGGCCATAATCACACCGAAGGGCAAGTGAGTATTCCTCCTCTAAGGCAGAAGAAAATAAAGGAAAATCTGCTTTGCCTTCTACTGTCTCAATGCTAATAATTTCACAGATTAGAGGATTTTTTTTAGAAAGAAGCCTGCTGTGCTGCAGTGTGTGTTTCAGAGTCCAAATACTTACAGTAGTGCCCTGAACACCACACATGGAAGTGTAAATCAGGGCCTCATTTCTACAAGCACCGTGCACCCAGCAGAACCTGGCAGACTGACCATGGAGAAGCATGCACAATGTTTATGTCATATCTGTCCTCTAACACAGGCAGCTCTGTGCATGAGAGCTGCAGGGGTGTTATGGCCGAGTTCACAGCCAGAGACGGCCTGTAACACACAAACACATCCCGCCCATGTGCACAGTGGGGACACAGTCCCCTCACTGCCTTCCACATCAGGTGAACATCGCCCCCATTTCAATGTCTGTCTGGCCCCAGCACTAGGACAACCACAGACCAGGAGCCAGGCAGCACCATCATCAGTAAGTGCTGCATCAGTAAAGCTGACATGGGCCTGAGCAGAGACCTACTCATTTCCTTGAGCCCAGACAGCACGTGTGGGCTGTTGGTGAGTACCAGCGCACTGTTACAAGTCAGTCCTTTCCTGCACCTCCTCTGTGCACATGCCAAAGCCTCCTTGCGCTTACTGCGGGCTCCACTAACTGCTGCTCTTCCTGCAGGTGCGATCTGCCACTGCAGCACCTCATTTCACACTCTCCTAACTCTTAGAAATCCTTTTAAGCCACACCAACACAGAGTGACTCATGCACAAGCTATTTGCCAACTGGGGCTCTGTACTTGCTGGGTTGTAGCGAAGTAAATGATCCCCCAGTAGCTGTCTGCAAATGTGGTTCAGGGCAGTTACAAGCCTGTGATTGGTTAATTCCGTTTAGACGACCTGCTTAAAGTAAAAATTCTCTACCATTTTCACACACTGTTCTGTTTTTAAGAAGTTTAGGATGCTTAATAATCTCTAACACCTGGAATAGTCACTGTCAGGATGAAAGCTCCCCCCTCCTACCTCCACCATTTTGTCCCACTGCAAAATGTATAAACTGAGCTCATGCTAAAATTAACATATATTGCTGAGGCAAATGAATTGGCATCTCCAAGTACATCTATTAGCTTCCAGCAGTTCCTGAGAGGGGCTTTTATTTAATTACCAGCCTGACAGGCTAGCTCACTCCAGAACTGCAGCCACATTTATTACTTTTATCTCCTTGGACACGTTCCTCTCTATGGTTTATCAGATTTCTACTGAAGAGATGCACAAAGTATTTTCTATTGCACCAGGTTATTGTTTCTTTAAAAGGCACTAGAGTGCTGACCTCAAACTGGTTGTTTGTTTTGTTTTGGTTTTTTTTTTGTTGGCTTTGGATGGGCTTTTCCCCCCCCAGTTGTCAAAGCAATCCAGCAGCCTTAAATCCCTCACTGCCCCACCACACACCAGCAGTTTAGAAGAAATAAGATTACTGATAGGGAGCTGAAAGCCTTCCCCACGAGGTCCACACAAGCCACTGACCACTGCTTACAAAGACCTTGCTTGCTGTGGGAGTCAAAACCCTCAGATACTGTGACTACTTTTCATCCTCCCATGTATGAAAACTTCAAGTGGAAATACTGAGACTCCTGAACACATGGCTCAGTGCCCTCCATTGCAGTCCAGAGAGAGGGATCTGCCTGAATGATATGAGTCACACTTTATATTGTCACCAGTGCCTCTATAAACTGGTTGATAAAAAGTTAATGTAGATACAATGAACATTCTAAAAATAAAATGCTGCCTACATGCATTACCAGCATAGTCACAGCCAGTAACATAGTCACAGCCAGTAACACAGTTTACACACCACCTATGCACCACTCTGAAACAGCTGGTAAAGCAGCTATTATCTGTTGCTGCCTCAGGCAGCAGCTCAGGACACTGCTAGCTCAGGTGTTGACTGCAGCAACATGGACATGACAAGGCTCCTTCAGCCCTGTTTCTACAGACAAAGAGTTTCCACTTGTTTTTCTCTGTGTCACACGACCTGAATTCACGTAGGCACACAAGTCCCGTGGGCAGGACTCATGTGAGCTGGCGTGTTGTGACAGACACGTTCAAACCAATGGGGCCTGAAGCTACGTGGTGCCTTGGCAGATGAGGCTGTCATGTGTGTCAACTCAGCCATGCATGTCTTTGGAGTTGAGCAAGCTGACTCATGTTATTAAATGGAATGGTTCACTCCTGACAGCCTCACTGTGTTACGTGAAAAGAGTCTGGCAGGAGCAGGGCCTTACTGATAGTCATGCCTTTGAGAAAGACACCTTGTTACAGAGTAAAAGTGAATTTTTTTTTTTTTTTAATTAATGAACCTTTTCAACTTGGGATTTCATCCCAGTTCCTAACTCCAGGCATGCTGGCTGCTTGGCAGGGAGCACCTGCTGACTGTGGGCAGTGCAGGAGGCAGCTGCACTGCAGACACTGCCCTGTCCTGCTGGAGCCTCCTGCTCCTCCTTGGCTTGGGGCAGCAGCAGTGGCCCCCTGAGCTGGAGGGTGCCCTCTGCCCAGACTGTGACCCGAGAAGTTAGTGCTTAAGCATCTTCTGGGAAACACAGCAAAAGATGCTTCACTGAAACACAAATAATTTTAACACCAGCCTTGTGCAAAAGGGGCCTCTTCCTTCCTGTCACCTTAGCCCTCCAGAGCCCTGAGGCTGAGTTACACATAAGATGCGTAAAAACATAAGTATATATGAACTGTTGATGCTCAGGAGCTCACTGTGCATGGTCCTTCAGTGTCTGGGTTGCCTGGCAGCGCCCCAAGGTTTGGAGGTGACCAGAGGAAGCACCCCAGATAACCGGGCTGTGCACGTACTGCAGCAGCCACAGCACTGCAGCATGAATGACCTTTAAGGTCCCTTCCAACCTTAACTATTCTATGATTCTATGAAGCTCTTCAATGTACCATTTTCCTATTGCACTCCATTACAAACAGTAACCTGCAGTACACAGAAACAGAGTTTTGGCCAAAACTTATTTACCAAAGGAAAAGGGCCAAGTCCAGACAACCAAACCATGTCACACAGACTTGCAGAATTTGAGAGCCCTTTTCTAGGAAAAGTCTAAACATTTTTAAATGAAAATTCAACATAATTGATTTTTGACATTAAAACCTTTTTATATGTATTATTTTTAAATTTTAATGAATTGTTAATTTATGTAGTTCAACCAAAACAAAATTAAACATGTTAAACTATTGAATCTGCTATAACTCCAATGACTATTATTACTTTATAATTTTTAATACTCATTTTGCATCATACATGCCTATCACATATGAGCCAACATTAATTATGTTTAAAAATAAAATATTCAACAAGATCTAAATGAGACTCAAAGAACGGCAAAAGTAATGACTGTAAGACAGACTGTCATGGAATAATACAAGAATGGAGAATGCTGGTATTAATTAGTAAATACAAGCTGTTCAGGAGCAGCAGTGGTGTCTGTCATCCTGATGCATGTTTGGATCATACGTGACGATCTCAGCGTGCAGGGAAACTGAACATCAGCTGTCGAAGCCTCAGCCTACTGGCTCCTCATTACTGCTTTGGGGAGGAAGTGGTGTTTTTTTAGTGTTGCTCTGTGAGGCAAGGCTGGGTAGTTCTAGTTTGCAGTACTTCCTTCCAGATATTCTAGGGTCACTCATATTTTTAATATTTTAAGGATATAGCATCTTATTTTGATATTATAATATATTGGTGTTTTTTAAAGTGGCCTCTTAACTTGCAGTGAAATTTAATGCATTCAAAATCCTCTTCCCACTGATAATTTTACTGTGATGCAGAAGAGGTTGGTGTATGGGAGAACTGGAGTCCTGTATGCTAAAAAAACACGCCTGCAAACAAGCAAATGTCTCCCAAAAGAGGAAACGATTTTTAAACTTTTTGGTTTTTACTTGAGCCGTTAGTTGAATTCTAACAACATGTAGCAATATGTACAGAAAATTAACAGCAGATAGTACACAGGCACCCAGGGGTGCCAGTGCAGGGCTGTGGGAGCGCCAGCAGCGAAGATGCAGTCTCGCACTGCCCTCTGGTGAGCGCAGCCTCAGCGACAAGGCCTGGGCTCCTCAACCTGCCTTCCAAAACAGCCTGCTTCTTTCTTTGGTTTTGTTTTCAAACCTGGTTTTTAAATAATTGAAATTTTCTGAGAACATTTCAGGATTATTATTTGCTTTCTTATTTCTGTGCCACCTAAGATATATTCGGTTTATGTTTCCATGAGCTTTCTTGTTTTCTTCACACACAGGAAAGCCAGTCTTTTTTATTTACCCTGAAGTGGTAGCTGCAATTTGAGATTACAAGGAGCCAGGATTGTTAGGAATTAACAAACCTTCAGCCAGAAATAATAGTTACCAGCTGGTGGACAGGGACACACATCTCATCCTAATCTATGAGTTAAAAGATGAGCTAGTTAAGGAGAAAAAGTTATGGGAAAATATATGGAAAAGAAACATCTGAGGATACAGGGTACATTAAAAAAGATCACGCTCATTAACCAACCACAGCCATCTAAAACCTGTCAACCAGACCCATAATGCAAGAGTTTGGGCTTCCACACAAAAAACTAACAAACTTTCCTCTAGCAAACCTACACTGACATGAAATAAAAACTGAGGCTGCTAATATCCAGTATTCTGTCTACCCACCCAGCTGAATGGCAGCTCTTGCCCTGCCTGCCCACCGCCACCCCCCCAGCCATGGCCAGTTTTTCCAGGGAAACACGTACCGCACACGGCAGATCAGCACCGCCTGGCGTGCACAGCCAGACCTGGGAGGGAGCCGGGTGTGCAGGGGCTGATCAGCCAAGGCCCCCCCAAACATGCTGGCACAGAGCAGCGCTGCGCTCCTCACCAGGGGCAGGGCAATGTCAGCAGAGGAGGAACAGGCACCCTGGAGAGACAGCGGGACGCAGGACTGACATGGGCTGGCTGCACACTGCTCCAGCACAGCTGGGGAACCTGAATTAGCAGCTCCATATGTGGATAGAGGAAGTCAGATCAGAGGGGTTTAAATGGAAATTATTTTCAGCAGTACAGACGTCCCTAAGGACCACATTCAGCTGCTAATACAATTTGGCCAGAGGAATAAACTATATTGATCCTGAAAGCTCAACTGCTTGCTGAAACAGCCCTTCTAGAGAATTATGGTATTTGTTTCTTGTATCAGTGACAATCAGCAGAACTGTAACAGTGATTTTAACCCAGTCACTTTTAACGAACATCAGTAACCTCATGTACTTCTGCTCATCTCTTGCTTCCATCCATAATTACTCTCTTTTAAAAAAAAACCCAAAACAACACTGATCTTCTATTTTTGTGTCACACAAATATCTGTAATTACCATCTCTGGTCACTCTGCATCTCAAGTTTTAGCTTTCTGTGACTGTCAATCTAAAGCTCTTTCTATAATTGCTCCAGCATTCACTCCACTTTTCTCCAGCACACTGCTGTTACCTGACCTGGCCTGGCCTGCACACGGTTTTCTCCCCATCCCTGGAATTCAGCAGTATCCACAGGCACAGCAATATGGCCCCCTAGTGCACACAGTTAGATTGCTTCGATGTTGGGTTTTTACATAGGTTTTTTTATATATATGTATTATTTTAGAGTAATCAATAAAGCCATAATAGAATAAGAAATGCCAATATTGGCACCTAAAACTTGGTAGTAATAATGTATTTTAGCGATTTATATAACTATAAACCTATTCCAAGGCATTTACTTGAAGTAAAAAGTTTCACAAGTCTAAGTAAGACACTGAGACAGGCAGGATGAGTGATGCCACACATTGGGAAACAGAATGGTTAAGGTTGGAAGGGACCTTAAAGAAGTCCCCTATATGGGCAGGGACACCTCTCACTAGACCAGGCTGCACAAAGCCTCATTCAACCTGGCCTGAAACACCTCCAGGAAGGTGGCTTTTACAAACTCCCTGGGCAACCTACTCCAGCACCTTACTACCCTCATGGTGAAGAACTGCCTCCTGCTAACATAAATCTACCCTCTTTCAGTTTAAAACCATTACCCCTTTTTCCTATCACCACCCTCTCTGGTGAAGAGTCCCTCCCAGCTATCCTGTAGCTCCTTCAGATACTGGAAGGCCGCTATAAGGTTTCCCTGGAGCCTTCTCTTCTCCAGGCTGAATACCCTGAGAGAGCGGGGGCTATCTTCATAGCATTATAATTACTTTATTTGCATATTCCTACTTCACTTCATATACACATTTTACACATCTTTCCTCACTTCTCTGAGCCTTCTTTTGCTGCCTTTGTGCGTGTCTTGGTTTGAGCCAGAATGAAGCTAATTTTTCTTTTACTGGTATTTTTTTTCCTTCACTAAGCTTTCTTTTAACTAGCAGCAAGTGTTCCAGCTAGTGGACTGATAACACTGGAATGTTTCTGTTTCTGCTGAGACTCCAAGGTCACTTCTTAGCTCTGCTGCTACAGAGGCTACTGGGGCTGGAGAATTGTATCTATGACCCCCCCATAGGGGAGCTGGACTAGACAGACAGCAGAACTGACCAAAGCTATTCCATTCCATGTATCTACATAAGATCTGAGGAAGGTCAGAGATCACAGAAGACAACTTCCTTCCTGCTTCTTCTTCTCTTCTGTCCATGGCCAGCATCCGGGGAGGACTCCATCCATCCATCACCATTGACCCCAGGCTCAGGCACCTCATAACTCTCCCCACAGCCCTTTCTGCTCTGCCTTATCTCCTGCCTGTGGGCTGAGACATTTCAGGACTGCTCACAGGTAAGGAGAGTGCTGGGAGAGTTGCTGGGGGTGGGGGGAGGCAAGAGGCTTTTGGTATGTGGCCGGGTGCCCAGTCTCTCAGGGGGAGTCCGCTATCTGTCTTTCTGCCACGGCTGTTTCAGTCTGTCCCTGGTTACAAGAGGCACTTCGCTGGCTTGAAAGGCATCCCATTGTGTGGGGGGAGAACGAGTCCGTTCCCCACACACATTCCTGAATATACTTGTATATAATTGTACATGTAATTAAAGCTGTCTAATTTAGTTTTCAATCCAGCAAAGTCTCTCTCCTAATTCTCTCTCTCCTTCCCTACCTGGGTGGGAGGGGATCGAGAGCATTGTTATTTGTGGTTTAATTGTCAATCCTGAGTCAACGGTGACAGCGTGCTCTCTGGTTTCTCAGTTTCTTTGCCTGTCCCTTTTCCCATCTATTTGATAGGAACCTTGGCTCCTGACGCAGAGCCCTCTTGCTTGGACACACTAACACGCTGATCTCGCTCCCTCAGACATCACATCTGAAGATAAATTGGGAAATGAAGATGTAGAGCTGTTGAAAGAGACTGGCTTCCCAAGGCACTAGTTTAGCCTGGGTCATTGGATTTACAACACCAGCACCGCCAACACTGATTTGACTATTAATCCCTGAAGTGCCCTAGGAATTGCAGCATAAATCCAGTGAAGGAGCACTCATATGACCCTAAAGACCCATAGCACTTATCCTGGTACTCCACTCATGAAAATTGATCTTTTCTTTGAAGCAATGACAACTCAAGGAGCCCATGCTTTGTAAAACCAAGAGATCTGCTTGCTGTAGCAATGTACTTAACTGCCAGGAGGTCTGTGATACAAACCAACTGGTGGTCATGCTTAATACTCTGCCGAGACTGGCCCTTTCTTCTTTACACACGCACACAGAGATCTACAATTTCACTCCCTGATAGGAATCACTTTAGAGCCTTTGTGCTTCACAGCAGCACTCAACAAAAGCATTGTGTTTCCTATACCCTGCCTCACCAACTTGCTCCCTAAATATCCTTTACTGCTAAATATCCTTATCTGCTAAGCAAATATCCACCCGTGACAAGAATATAAACCTCTTCTGAATTCGGAGAACCATCATGTCTGAGCATAGGGCAGCACAAGTTAGGAGTATGCTAGCAAGGAAAAGGAATTGGCTGTTCTGGTTTCAAGATACCTCTGTGCTGTACAGCAAGCAGGACTTAGTCCTGTCCCAGGAGGAAAGAGACAGCAAGATACCAGAGGAGCTAAACCCCACTGGGAGTGGCATCTTCCTGATTTTTTGAGCTTGATTGCTAGGAAACTGGGGCAGATTTCAAACAAAGATCTCATGTTGCTAAGTGTGCGATTACAGGCACAGTTACAGCAGCATTTGCCACAGTTAGCAACTGGGAACAGCTGAATGGCAGCACACATGAGCCAGGCACCTGCAATGGCAGCAAGGGCTATGGTTGGAGAGGCCTCGAAGGACAGTCTGGGACTAGGGAAAAAAACCATCTCTCCTACCAAGAGAACTGGGATGGGAAGAAGTCTGGCAGAAGGCAGAGAGGGCCTGTGCCTGCCCATGGCCTGGGGAGCTCACGCAGTGGCTAGCTCCAGCACCCCATTTGTAAATCCTGGGTGGGGGAGATACACTGAATAAATCAGGCAACAAAAGGTGGAAGGTGAGGAGGCTTCAGGGTGGAAATGGATTTCCCAGCATCCTTGGTGGGAGCAAATGCAGCATGAGGGAGAAATAAGGGTTTATGTGTCCAGGCTGCCTGTCACAATGAGTGTCCAGACTCTAAAGCAATGCTGTCACTATGGGAAGGACACTACAAATCAGTACTTGAGCAGACTGGTCTAGTCCAAGTGTACATGATCACACTGACGTGACTAGAGAACGTTAGGTGGCCTGCATTACAGAAGGTATGATTGACAAGACTTTTTTAAAAAACAAATTTCCTGGTGATAGTAACTGAATTAGCTGGTACTTCACTTACTCTCTGAAGACAGATAATTTGTTAGTATAGAAGAGATAAAGAAGTCAGATTTCATTTTGTCAGACTGTTTCTTTGACTCCAGCTAGAAATAATACTCATTTTGCATCCTGATCTCTGCTGAAATAAACCTGTGGCTTGTGTAATAACAGCAATGTGACTGTTCAGACATGTAAAGGTATTGAATGGTCCATACCTAGCTTAATCTAAATGACTAACAATCTACCCTGATCCCAGCTTCCACCTTTGTACAACCTAATGGTTATGATAAGCAATGTCACTTCCCGTTGTACATTCAGATTTTTATCTTAGCAACAGCTTTCCTCTAAACCAGAGTCCATCACAGTTTGTGATTTATGAGGGACACTGATGTCTTTGGGAGCCCAGTGCCAGCCACGTTAGGCAATAACCCAAAAACGCTAGGATATGCAGGGAGGCTCCTCTTCCGTGGACACACAGGGGTCTTAGCTACCTCCAGCAGTGCAGCCTCTGAAATCTGAGGTGAAGGCTAGCATTCACTGCCTGAACCAGCAATGGGGGAATGGTAACAAGATGGTATTTCTTTTGATACGCTGAGTAGTATTAACTCTATACGAGCTTTTTAGCTAGCAGAATCTCACAATTCAGTTATTTCCGCCTCCCCTCATTTTTGGCTCCCGTTTGCTGAAAAGGTTTTGGGAGCCCTTTGTCATGAAAAGGTCAAGCAAGGCCAGACGGAGAGGGCTGGGCTCCCCCCCACCCCGGGTATCCTGCCCTGCTCCCTGCCCACAAAGCTGGCGAAGGTTGGCTTTGGGCGGGTTTCTCTAGGCCTGAGCTCAGCCCGGGCTCTGCCAGCCCCAGTGCCCACCTCCCCTCCCCAGTGCGGCCATCTCCGCATCTGGGCAGTCTCTTCACCCGGCAGAGCTGTGCTGGCCCCACCCTTGGGGCCGACCCGGGGAGCCGCCGCTCTGCGCAGGCGTGCGTCGCCTCCGCCTTCGTCACCACCTGCGACAGAGGCCGCCGCGATGGAGGGTGAGCGCCAGGGGGTCAGCAGGGCCCGGCGGGCGCCCCAGCGGGCGCTCCGGCTGACTCCCCGGCCCGCTCTGCCTTGCAGGTGAGCTGTACCGCCGCCTGTCCTCAGGGGAGACCGGGAAGCCGCGCCTCCAGGTACGGCTGCCCGGTCGGCGGGCCCGCGGGGGTGACGGCAGCCGCGGGAGGTTCCGGCGCTGCTCTCGCACCACGGGAAGGACGCAGGGAAGGGGGCGGGGGGCGGCACCGGCACCAGAATGCGCAGCACGCCCCGTAGGGCTTGCTTGAGCGTTGAATGCGCCATGTCACACTAGACACAAACTCGGTATTTCCTCACCCATAGACACCAGTTACACCAACGACGCGAGGTCTCGGCACGCGAACCTTTCTCTTTGCTGCTCGTTTTGTGCAGCTCTCCCTATCCTATGGCCATTCTGTCAACCTGACTGAAATTTAACGTTTTAAAGTATCTTATAAAATATCTTTAGCCTCAGGGATCAGAAGAGGCCAAAGCGTTTGTTAATGCCTTCCTGAAGCGTAGCATGCCCAAAAAGAAAGATGAAGCCATCCAGGATATATTAACTCGGAAAGCTGTAGTTCTTCAGCATTATTCCAAAAAAAAGACAAAGCAAAAGAGGAGGAAAGCAAAAGGTTTTACTGCCAAGCAAAGGCGAGAAATGCATCTTTTTGAAATTGAACCTGAACAGCAAAGGTAAGATCTTAAATACTTTCTTTGTGTATTAATAATGGGAAGCACATCTAAAGTACATGACAGCAGCAGTGGGTAGGTGCGGGTACTGGCCCAGCTGCAGTCAGCCTGGGACTCTGAGGCATTTCACTGTGAGAAAACCATTCTCTTGTCTGTATCACTGGAAAATTCATTCCTGTTTGTTACTGGTTCTCTTCCCCTTTGTATTCCTAAATATGACAAGAAATTCTGCCCAAATACAATCACCTCTAATGTCAGTTCTTAAAGTTAGACTGCCTGTGTCCAGAGAGTCAAAATTCTGCACTGGGTTCCTCGAACTTGTGCACGTTGAATAAAGCCCCTACTGTTGCTAACATAAATAAGTGGGGAGGTACAGGAGTAGACATCTCTTTGGTCTTAGGTGTAGCCTGCTCCTCCAGAACACATCGCCGGTTTGGCTTGATAGAGAGGAACATTCTTAGTTTGTGCTTTGTGTATAAAGCAAACCTCTTTGAAGTGGGTTACCTTGCATGTTAAATTATGAGAACAGATTACAAAACTTATAAATGTTTATCTTAATTCTGTTGTGAATATGGATTCCTTCAGTAATCAATCAATAGATTTTTTTTATAATGAAGTTTTTTGTATAATACTTTTTGTCTTTTTACTGCAGATATGCCATCTTTCTACCACTACATGAACTCTGGAAACAATACATCAGAGACCTGTGTCATGGACTTAGACCAGATGTGTAAGTTGACATATTTTAAAATAAGTGTGGTTTTGATTTAGTGGATATTTCCAGGTTTGCTGAGTTACTGCTTGAAACATCATAGTTACATGATAAGGATATGTATTATTTATGTAAGCTTTGACCATTATTTCCATAGTCATCTAATTTTCCATATAATTTTTCTTCCCCTCCTTTCTGATCCCACCCTCTTCCTCAAGGCAACCACATATGGTTCAGGGCAAACTGCTAAAAGCTGATCTCCATGGAGCTATTGTTACAGGTATTCTGTTTGTTTTCTTTTAAAAAAGTTAACACTCCTATATTTCAGGTGCTCATTTTAAAATTCCTTTCAGTATCATTAACTCCAGAATCACACAGTTGAGAACATATGTTGATGGCTTCTCTTACCAATGCTAATTCCTTTTCAATCGCTCTTGAAAATCATGTTGTGAGTTGCAAAGATTAATTTCAAGTTTGACCATTGATTACTGTAATTGCATTATTTCACAGTATTGCAAACCAGTTTTTAAAATCATGAGGCAACTGCAGAAGAGCAAATAAACTGCCTGTATCTGAAATTTTCTAATACATACTTCTCTTCTTTCAGTCACAAAATCTAAGTGCCCCTCTTATGTTGGGATAACAGGAATCATTCTACAGGAATTTAAACATGTCTTCAAAATTATCACTAAAGAGGACAAATTAAAAGGTATATAAGGCAATTTTTTTTCTCTAGTGTAATAATCAGAAATTTCTTAAACACACTATTCATCTTACACCTCCGAGTACATTGTTTCATATCAGTGCCTTTAATTCTTTGCATAGAATGACAGAAGTCATTGTTGTTATTGCCCATATTACAGCCCGATATCCTATCAAAAAGTATCTCATTAGAAATAAGCAGTTAAAAAAGGCATTTTCAATGAACTCAGTGTGATTTATGCATATGGCTCATTCATCTGATTCACTCCAGGTGTTCTCTGCAACATCTACTTCATGCTTCTGAAAGAGGACTAACTTCAGTAATTCCAGTTTAAAATTTAGGTTTTGGTTCATTTTCTTCTCTTACTAAAGCGTAAAAGCCTTGAAATGTGGCAAACCTTTTACATTGGATTTACATTGGTCCACTTTTGTTAATTTCTTTCCTTTTGCATTTTCAGTTATTCCCAAACTTAACAATGTATTTAGCGTGGAGATTGATGGATTCATTTCCTACATCTATGGAAGCAAGTTCCAGCTTAGAGCAAGTGAGCGATCTGCAAAAAAATTCAAGTTGAAAGGAACTATTGACCTATAGCTTCTTGGAAAATCAGAAGTATTAATAGAAATGTCTGCTGTGTTTATGCAGTTTAAAGACCAGGTTTTCTGGCAGATTGAAAGTGGAATAGCTTTGTCAAATACTTCTAAAGCAGCTTTTCATACTGAAGAATGACTAGTATCTGTTGTCTCTAGAGCAGTCTCTCAGACTGTTGGGAGTTTGTTGTATTTGTTTTGTTATTTGTATATAACATTCTGGCTTTATTAAACTTACATTATTAGTATTCATTACCTGACTTCTCTTCAATTTATAATCATTAATTTGCACAGTGAAAGTTTTCTCTTGTAACTGTGATAAATGTTATCATTGCCCTCTGCATATATTGGGCTTTATCTGCCTATTAGATGCTTACAGTGAGACTAGGTGATTACAACTGCTCATTTGTAATCATTCCTCCTGGGCCAGCATCAACATCTTTGCCTGGTGCAAGCATATACAAGTAAGTTGCTTCAACTGATAGGTTTTACCTTGAATACCTCCTTTCCTGTAGTTAATACTGCTACAGATAACATATATATGCCAAAATACTAAACATGTAATGCAGCCCTGCAAGCTGTTTGCTTACCAGGTGCTTAGTAGTAACATACTACTTTAAGGTTAAATCAGGTATGTCTATATTAGTAAATATATATTGTAATGCCAGTGTGCAGGGAACACAGCACATCACACAAGAGGGAAGGACATGAAGCTAGAAATTTGAAGATGGAAGTGACACCCATTCAATCTGTACTTTACAATTACCCACAAATTTGTTTTACGAATATTTAACCTCTAGAGCTTTACTTTAGCCTATTTTTGTACATATTTAGGCATGGTGTCTATGTTATACATTTAAAAATACCATTATTCTTATTAAAAGATAAATGTTACATGCACAACTTTATAAAAGGCTAGCATGGATGGCACTTAATGTATATCATTTGTTTGTGAGAACCACATCACTGGAACACAAGAAATCAGGTAGTTTCCTAATGGAAGGCTTGTAAACTCACCAACCACCGTTAATAAAGCACCACTTGTGAAGAAGCTTCTAGTATTTAAGCTTGCTATAAATACTTGCTTTTTGCAGTAGTCTCCAACAGCAGTTGTAATGACAACAACCCCCTACTTGCACCAGTGGAGACTTGTTCAGCTTTGAGCACATGTATCCTCAGCCCCTTTTGACTGGGCAGGTTTGACTTTTTTGGGAGGTGGAAGTGACCCCTGTATTTACATCACTTAACATTTTTCTGTTAAAAGAGCTTCTATGGTGTTTATGTTATAAAGGTAGCTTTTGGAAGCTTGCAATCTCAATCATGAAGTCAATTTCAAGATCAAATGAAATACCTGTATCTAGGAAGAGGAGTTTTACCCTGCCATCATTCTAGCATTTGTAGCCAACCAGAGTAATTTCTCTGAAGAGAACATAGCTGTTCCTCACATATGCTACACACCAAAGCCTGGCACTGGCATTAGCACAGCTCCAGCTAGAGCTCTTCACTGCACTTCAGGGCACACGAGCCATTTTTCTGCCAAAGATCATCGCTAATTCCAACCCTCCCCAGTCCTACAAAAACACCAACTGCCAGTCAGCCCTCAGTCACTTGGCCTCCAAAGCACCTACTTCCTTTCTGGAAAGTGCTGCTGGGAGAGGTTAGAGGAGAGCTGCATCTCCCTAGCACAATCCCTCAAGCCACAGACCAGATTCAGCATCACCAAACCAGACTGATCAGTTGAAATCACAGAATGAGCAATAGTAGTTTTGAAGATGAACAGACCATTTCTCTGCCCCCTTTGAAGTCAGGAAAAAAGCAGTTGGTATGGAAATAAATCTTTGTGGCAGTTATATAAAGATAGGGAAAACGGCGTTTTTTTGCTAGAGATGTGTATTTTATACAAGGACATAGTCATTTCACACCAATGGAAAAGTAGGAGAAAGAAACACTGATAAAGCTTCTGAAAATATAGATAAAAACACTTCAAAGTGCCAAAAACTAGAAGCTTTTCTCAATTAATTTATATCTGAAATAACAAGATGTATTAAGGTTGTTAGATCCAAATTATTAGTCTACCTAGCACCCATTACTCCTCTCAATGCCCTCTGAAATCAAATCCCTTGGTTTCCTGTGGCAGGCCAGAAGGAAAAACAAACAACATGGTCAAAAGCATAAATCATAGCAGAAACTTTCCTTTCAGGACAATGAGCTAATTATAATTTTGCTCATAGCCTTCAGTGTAATATCTAATTAAGACATCTGTTAAATGCCTATAATATTAAATTAATAGGGGGAAGCTAATAGAACTTTATTGGCATCATCTGGTTAATGAACATTAGGGTCCTTTAATGGATGTCTTAAATAGATAGCATTAATGAGAATGCCATACAAATTGGAATTTGGTGCAATCGTTTCATTGTGCTGTGAAGGACATACCATATTCTACTATATGGACACACAGATGAACACGACACAACTTCCCATAGCTACTGGCATTTCCATTTTTTAAACTATTTCAGCAACCTAAAAAGACAAATGTTGCCTAGGAGTCCCTTTCGATAAATAACAGCAAGGCATTCATTATTTACAGCAAAGAGTGCTGAAGAGACATTCAAAGGTCTCCTCAAGGTAATCACATGCTCGTAGCACATAAAGACAGATGACAAATGAAGAATAACAAGAGAGCTGAACAGCCTATACATTCAAGATGCCTTTACTGCAGTTGGTAAATCACCTGAAGAGGCCTTTTTGTAATGACTCAGTAGGTGTTCTAAACAGTGCCTATAAATCACTCCCACAGACCACTGGTATCCCTGTCTACCCATCAGCTGCTTGAACCAAACCCTTGTCCCATCTGCTTTCTCCAGGACAGTGCTCTGTGTTTGTCTTTCACTAGAATGCATTAAACTTGCCGTTGCCTGTGAAGGAACTTCCTTAGAAACTGGGTAATGTGAACATGACAGCTCACCGATCCTCCCCTGCTGATTCATGACCATTTCCCAATTCTTTATTAGCTGAGACAGTTAATATTAGAAAACTGGAAAAACTAATCACAGCTGTCTCTAATATGCCTCTTCCTCCTTATGTTCAGCTCTAAACTGTATGCAGCAGAGAGATGTTTTTCATTACTTTTATACCTAAACTCTCACTAAAGAAAAGGCTAACCAGGGAATAATGAACAACAAACAATACACTGTCTCACTTTGTTACATGGATTTCTGCTTTCCTATTACTATGTGTATCTAATATATACAAAGACACATATTTATAACCAATCTGAACTGAAACAGCTGTAAACTATCCAGTTGAATTTTGAACATTTAAACAATAGTGGGAAAGCAAATTAAAAATTCCTATAATTTCTGTTTGAAACCTCAAAATAATTAATTGTAGAAAATGCTTAAAGTTAAAGCCAAGTTACACCCAAGAAAACACACAGTTTTCTATTTGAGGGAAACTCAAATAGATATTAAACCACTGAAATCACAGCAGCACATAGCTGATGTTAACTCTATATATTCAAGCCACCTAATGGTTTAGAGAAGCATGAGAAAGAGCATAAAATTTTGATCCAGCCCAGAGCCTTTTTAAATGAATTTTCAAGCCTTGGACAAGTTCATTCCCCTGGCAGACTCTCTGTCTGTTTTAATATTTCAGATCTGGGAGGACTTGTGTCCATGCAAGAGACTAGAACTAATTTCTAAACCTCTTGCCACCTTTAACCAAGCAACTCTGATTAAACAAAGTTTAAAATAATTTGCAACAGTTAACACGTGGTCCAGGCCCACTGTACTGCATTACACCTGAGACACCATCTTGTTCCTCTGCATTAGCAGCATGTTTGCAGGAAAACAGGAGCAGCGTCTTCTCACAACCAGGGCAGCACTGCTTTTATCTAAACAGAGCAATTCCTCAGCCCCTTACCAGAGCAGTTACCTGTGCAAATTCCCCAGTTACAAGTCCCAAAACCATGCACTGATAGATTTTCTAACAAACAAAAGTTCTGATCACCTTATAATTCTTGCTGCAGTCACAGACACCTTCACACTGCTGGATGGCTAATTCCTAGCTCCTGCTATTTGAACTCCTCTCTTAGCACATACTACAATTTCCCCAACTATTATCTCCCTTTGCCTCCAGAGCAACCTTACCGTAGGTGATGCATGTAGAAGGCCTCAGCAATCCAGAAGCTCTCCTTTCTCCTTCAGCCTACACAGCATGTGAGGTTTGAGCAGTTCTGGCAAGACAAAGTCCCAGTAGCCAGTAACAGCTGTATCAGGTCAGCCTCCTGACCATCGCAGCTGAGGCAAATGCCCAGCTGATCTCTATAGCAACACAAGAACTCCAGACTAGCTCTCTTGATATGGCAAACACCTGAGTACTTTGATAGACTAACCTTTGTCAGCTGGGCCTCTTACACAACCTATACTGCCTTCTTGTACCCAAAGTGAGATCAGCTTGTGGGGGCTTCATGAGTAAAGGACATTAGGTAACTTATATAACAAATGCTCACCTTCGTTCATCTTGTTAGACAAACAAAAACTGGCTTTACAAAGCTTGTCATGCTACAAGAGAAAAAAAATCAGTATACAATTGACTAAAATAACATCACTGATAGCTTCAAGCCACAATGCTGAAGGAGAGTCTTCTGTTTCCCAAAGGCTCTCTCCAGGCTTTTCCTCTTATCCCGGAACGGGAACAGGGGAAAAGGGGAGGGGGAGAGGTTATCTCTTGTTTTCTGTGCGTGTTGTTATTGTTATATAGATATATTGTTGTATAGCTGTTGGTATATAGATATAGGGATGTGGGTATAGATATATAGATAGTCTTTGTGTGTTATTTGATATCGGACTTGCCAAACCCTCAGTGCCTTTAATAAATCTATTGATTCCTAAGTGTTGTTTGTGAGTGTGACGGGGAGCGGTCCTCAGCCCTCGATCCCCCGAGGTGGGGGTGTGGGTCACGGCTTTACCTATCTCGGTCCGCAACACGCACTTCGCTGGCTTGAAAGGCATTCCATCTTGTGTGGGGGGAGAAGGAAAGATAGTCCGTTCCCCACATCAGTACAGACCTGTTGATACAAATCTCTTCCTAGTGTATTAGTTAATAAATGCAGCCTCATTTCTCTCAACTCTCAGAATGAGCTCCTAGCATCGTGACATACATGCATACTTTTGAGACACTGATCTTAAAAATATACAAAAACTGGATTTACAGAAGTTAGACTTCAAAAACAAAAGCTCAAGCATGGCTGCGCTCACTTGTCCATGAGCCATGGCTTCTCAGCTGAGCCACGTGGCTCCAGGGCCCCAGGCTTGCAGCAGAATGTTTAGGGCAAAGTGCTTGATGTGTATGAGAGTCCAGCTGCCAACACAGACCTCTGGCTACAAGCTCCTCAGCCATCCCCTAGTGTACACACAGTGTCAGCCTCAAAATTGACTCCACTGAATAGTACTGTTATTCTGGGAGGGAAGGAAAAATAGGATTATGCACTTCTTGTAAATGTTAAAATAATCCCATAAATCTGAATACAATTAATTTATATTTTCTTTTTGTGAAATTGTCTGCAACACTCTGCTATGCATATTCTTTCTCTAAAGGATTATTTCAAAATTATGGACTCAGAAACATTCAGCTGGATAGTTCTTGGGTGGCTGAGGTGCTCACTGAAGAATTTAAATGATGTAATAGCTATTGAACACCCCATTCTATGGCTGCCTAATTAATGTAAATGATAGTTATGTCTCACTCACAGAGGATTATTTTACACGGAGGAAAATCTACTCACTGCCACAGTAGCCATTTTGATAGTTTTTATAGGAGCAGTTGCATTATGGCTTCATTGATTAAAAGGTAAGTAGCTGTCCTAAATAATGAAGATTGAAGGTTTAATAGTCCCAATAAAGAATCCTGCGGGTTTTTTATTTCAAAAATTAGAGTTTGATTGCAAGCATATGATAATGAGAAAGAAAAGAGCATTGGCACATGGAATCCTTCTCCAGCCCAGGCTCCTTGGGAACTTCCATTTCATCTGCACAGAAATATAGAAGAAAAAGGACAGGGGAAAAAAGGAAAATAAACTCTTCTGTACTTTTCATGACAGTGTGTTCAAGCTCCAAGCCTCTCCCTGTGGCAACATTTCAATGGGTAAGGATATGCTGGATTGTGCCCGTTATACTTAGAAAGCTGACATTACTGGAACAGCTGCATATGGCTGAACACGTACACACAAATAACCTCAAATAATGTGAAGAGCCCAGCTTAGATCCATTTGAGTGATGATATGCAGACATAAGCCAGCCTTGCAAACTTGTCTCAGAATTGTAGCCTATTACAGCAACTGTTTTTTGTGAGGCAATAGTCAAGGGACCTGGCATTTCTGTTACTATACCCTATTTCCAAGGTTATATATCAGAGATTATAACAGCTATAAAAATTCAAATGAGATTTAAAACATGACATGAGCATTCTCGCTTGGGATCTAGTATTTTTTAAGCAAATCTTTGCAGGAAAAGCGAAAAGTTTACTTGTTCCACTTGTTATTTTAGGTCTCTATTGCTACATAATTCTCCATATAGATTCTTATGTGCTCCCCATTGCAGTACCCAAGTAATCTCTTCACAGCTGCATTTTCAAAATGGCAGTTCAGAGCTAGGACAATTGATTTGACATTTGTTTCTTCAAACAGCAAACTTCCAGGAAGGGTTTTAAAAGAACTTCTGTTCCAAGGCAGCCACTTTTTTAAGCAATAAAGCACCACGTGTTTTAGCAAGAAAAAAATGGCAACAACATTAACCTGAATTATGGTTAACAATGACTACAAAACAAGCTAGCTGGGGATTTGCAAACACAATCTCCAGATGTCTGCAAAAGATCTGATTTATCAAACACATTCTAGGCAGGATTTGTTGTGGGTTTGTACTTCCTAATAGAAGAGGTCTGTAATATTTATTTACTGTTAGTGTTGGTGAAAGGTGCTACCCTTGTGACATCTTTCAGAAAGGTGAGTAGATCCCTTTAGAATACTCCACAGGATACAGAGAGAGCCACAGACCCTCGAAATCGAAGTCTGGGATCACCAATGAAATAAACAAGATGAAGCTGAAGGTTAAATATAGGGAGGGGGGAAAAAAGCAAGAATTGGAGGCAGCTTCAAAAGGAAACCTCAGGTAGTGCCAAGGGGAAGTCCAGTACACTGTGGCTGCAGGAACAGGTGAGAAATGCTAAATGGAAGCCATGGAGGATGTAATTGTGTTATGTCAGCACAGACTGTGGCCATTTAAGATGCTTCCCTCTGTGTGAAGCCTTAAAAGCACCACACTGAAGAGGCTAGTTCTCTCTCTGGTTTCAATCCACAGCCTTGCTGCTGAAGCCATGATGAGAAACCCTGGCTAATGCTTTACTTCACAGATTATTTCTGTGATATGATTCCCTGCCATACAAAAGCTGGACTTACACGAATGCATTCTTTCCAAGCAGGTCTCCACACAACTCTCCCGATGGATAGCTGCTGCATGCAAGTAACTCACCACTTGTGTTAATGAAACAGTGGCATAGGTACCGGCAGAAGCAGTGGGGCCATTACATTCATGTTCCCTCACCTTCGTTCTCAAAGTTCTGCCATGCAGTAGTTTGGACTGAAAAACTAATCCTTCATACCAGGAATATGGGTTCCCTTATATCCGAGGCTCAATAACCAGGAGGAAAAAAAGAGACGTATGTACATGGCAGTAAAATAAGTAAACACATGATCCGTATTTTTAATTTTGCATTTCCAGTGCAATACCTCCTATTCACAATTACTTATGAATAACAGCTTTAGGACAGCACTGCATCAGGATAATTACCTCTGTTCCTAGTTTGTTGTGGTGGTGGTGTTTGTTTTTTTTATAAAGCAACAAAGTTTGGGCAATTCTTTAGCATCACCTATAAAACCCAAGGCTTACCCAGGGAATGGTAACATCATCTGGTTTTGAACAATGACTTCTGTTTTTTAAAAAAAATTAGTTACTAAGGTGAACAGATTGAGTAATCAAGCTCAATTAAGCATGCGAGATATGTGCTGTAACAACATTCACTGTTTGGTGGAATGATAAACCAGCTTTATTTTCTTTTGACTTCTGCTAGACTATCTCAAAGAACTGCTCATTCCTACTTTTACCCAGACAGTATTTCCGTGAAGGTGTAGAATGAATTTTAGCTATTTTGCCTTTTAGCTATATTCTTGGGGAGGGGGACACAAAGAAAAGCATCTTACAGCTACAATCAGGGGACACTTAGCATCTACACAGGCCTCAAGCTTTGCTGATACAGTCCACACTCTGATCAAACACTGTCTCCATGTAGGAGAGCAGAGTTGTGCTTTGGAAGGCAAGCCACTTTTGGGGCTACACACTTAAAATAATGTTTCAAAAGATAGTTTTCTTCCCATGCAGCAGAATGGTTTGTAGATTCAGGAAAAATACATTCATAACTTGTGGCTTACTATTGTTGCTGTTGAGCTTTTGTTGCAGCTAGGATAAAAATGCTGTAGAAATCTCACCTCCCACTACGCCCATAGCAACACACTTTACTTTGATACCAGAAGATGGAGCCACATGCTCACAGTTTTGAAGTTTGTTTGTTTGGGTTCTTTCCTGTTCTGACAGAAAAAACACCCAGGAAGCAGACAGTGCCTAGAAACTGCTCCATTACCTTACATGAACTTGCCTTTTTACTGCATCTGTATGTACTTGTAATCTAGTGCATGCTTATCCTATGTCAGCTGCCTTTCTCAGATGTTTCCATAACAACTGAATTTTCCTTACTGCAAATACATTTTCTGAGTTGCCTACCATGTCAAAATGAAATCAGTAAACAGAATCAAACTAAGCCAGGCATTTCCAACTGCTAAAACATCACACTTTTCGTTTCCTTCATGGAAGAATACACTCTTAAAGGAAGCCATACATGTCCCAGAACCACCAGTGTAAGACTTATCTCCTCTTCTTGTTAAAAGGCCAAATAAATGTATATGTAATATCATGTTTACTCTGTGTCCTAAAGCTTAAAAGTATGTGCTCAAATGAGACAACAGGCAAGGTTTGTACTCTGCAAACCCTCCAGCACTGCTGCAGTCGCTCAGAGTAAGCCACACATTTGATGTGACCACCCCATCAGTATGCTGCTGGCCAACGTGACTGGTTGCCAAAAGGTAGGGCCTGGTTGTTTTTTCTCACTCTGTTGAAGGCCAATCTGCTTCAAAACCTACTTGCCAAAAAAACCCAAAACAGTGGGAGATGCTCCACCCTGGCTGCTCTCCTGCAGGGCAGCTCCCACCCACTGCCCTGCAGATGCATCCAGGCTGCAGCAGTGCCAATGGCAGCTGCTCCATAGGCAGGGCAGGCAAGGAGCATTGACCCCCCTGTAGCTCCACACTGAGCGATGGGACTGGGTGGGTCAAGTGTGATGGAGAGTCTGATAAACCCAGCCCCTTAACCTACAGCATGTGCTTGTCCTGCTGCATGCAACTATCTCCATGATACATTAAAAGAGCCTTTGCAAAATGGCATACAACTGAGGGGAAGAGAAACTCAACCAAAGTTACTAAAAGCCTATAAAGTCAGCAAAATGTTCTAGCAAAGGGGTTCACCAAACAAAAAATCCTTTATTTTTTACAAAATCTAAATATTTGACTAATATTTGACTAAGCATGAATAACCCTGAATGCTACAACCTGTTGGCAGCAGTAGATACTCACATATGGCTTCAGCTCCCACCAACCCTTGGGGAACCACCATTTGATGGTGAAAACTAGAAGGCTGCGTGTAATACTGAATGGAGCCCACAGCAGGGGAGACTGACATGAGTGTCATTCTCTATCCAGAGCTTTTAGGTACCACAAGGTGGCTTCAGCATGGGGAAAATCTAGAGTAGCAGTTACTACTAACTCTCAGCTTTTATTAAAGAAAATTGTACTTGCAAGTTTATCACCACCAATTACTTAATGGCACGCCAAGCAACAAATTTGAAGAAGATGTCATACCAGCCCTTCCCCCCCCAATTTACTTCAGTGCTGTGGCCAAAAGCCCAATTACAGCTTTGGCTGCCAGGATTTCTGATCAGTCTCTAGCACTCCCTGTATTGGATTTGCTTCCTTTGCCTGTAATATATGAACAATACTCAAAGTCCTTACGGGAGAACTACATTTGGGAATAACTTCAGGAACACAAAAGCACCTTTTAAAGGTGTAAGAGAGCTGTGGGTTGGGATGCTGAGGTAGGACAACCCCTCAACATTAACAAAAAGGATGTTCATACTCTTCCCATATGCAATCTGGAGTCCTTGCTGAACAGCCACAGCTGTAGCAGTGGTCCAGTCAAGCTTCAGGAGGTGGAGACATCTCAGCCATGCGCTCAGTGCCGGCAGAGACTACAAAACCCACAAAGGACATCCAGGCAGTACCTGTACAGCATGCTAGATGTATCCCAAATATGTCACCTGCACTGTTTGTGCTCTCAGAGAGAAATGGAAACCCCAGACAGAAATACAGGATTCCTATTGAAGATCTGCAGTGAAACAATGGCAAGCTGAGGAAATCTCCAAGAGGCAGCAGAATAAGCCACACTGTTGATTGACTATAGAGTCTGCAAGATGGACGAGAATTTTAACTCCTTTGTAAGGAGACCAAACATGTAACTTAATAAAAACAAGGCATCCTACAATGAACTTCTCTTTCCCATATTTATTCCTCTCTAAACACAGCAGTGCACAGATTATAGGAAATGGTTTTATATTTAACTTCAACCCCAAGTGGTAAAGAAACGGATTGTATCTCACAATGTAAATTTGCAACTACCATCATTTAATGGATGTTTTATACATGCTATGTACTACTGTGTTTTTATGGAAAGGCAAAAAAATTACTTGGGAATTTGTTTTTAATTAAGCAATAAGGCTCAATGGGGTACTGCTATCATGCAATAAAACCACTCCTGGGGTGTTGTGAGGCATTTGGTCCAGATGAGTGCTTCAAATCACCCCCAGATTGTGATTAGATGATTACTCCCTGGAGTTAATATTAGATGGTTCTCTCTAGAGTTGTCTTATTGCTATTATAAAAAGTCTTCAACATGGGGAAACTAAGTAGCTTTTGTGCTTGAAGAAGATGAAGTTTGCCATTTCACTGTTGAGTGGCTGTCTGAGCTGTGTGGGTCCCATAGATCAATTCACCTATTTAGCATGTGTGAAATTTTATCTCTGTGCATTTCTTTGACCCAAACAGTTTTACAATTAAGTGGCTTTCTTTCTTCTAGGAGATGGAAAGATATAAAGAGCTAGCAATTCCAAAATAAAGCAATCCCAAGACAAGGAGCTGAGGAATTTGATTCTGAGTTGTGCATTACTGGCTTTATTTTTTTGTAGGGAATACTGAACCCTAATTGCTATTACGCTAATCATATTAATGAAGGCTGATGCATGCAGTAGCAGTAAGAGATTCCTCCAAGTTGGGTGCATGAGGAGGTACACGGCCTGAGGCATTTGTGGGGGCTCCCAAGCTCCTGAATTCAAACAGCCCAAATGGTACAGAGCAAAACTGCGGTGCTCTCCCCTGCCTCACCTCAACTGCTCTTCAGGGTTGAGGTTAGAGAATAAATATTTCATTCTGAGAAAAGACCAAATATAGAAAAAAAAAAAACAACAACCAGACAACAACAAAACAAAGCTCCCTGCATAATACCAGCAAGAAATAAATCTTAGGAAAACATTAACTTGTGCAGATTCCTTCAACTCGGCCAAAGGCAGGATGATCACACATGGACAATTTTTGCACAGCTTGAGCTGAAGTACAGAGCAGTATCCTCAACTCCTTCTTCAGATGTACCTCAACAGCCCACCACACACCTCCTAATACACAAAGTCCCTCTGGTTTCTCAATGAGGCAACGAATTTTGCACTTCACAAATTAAAGTGCAATCCTTCACACATCCTCTGCGCCCTAGCCCATGTCACGTCTCATACCTGGCACAGCCAGGCAGCAATACCCTCTCTAAAAGCCAATAAACCTCTTCCACCTGGTAAGAAATTCCCACGGTTCCTCCTTCAGCTCAGCACCTTTCCATTTAAATATCCAGCATGCCAATGGATGGGGATCTCAACCAAGGTGAGGTTTGCTGTCTTGGTTTTGAGGATGTCAGCAAAACACTTTGGAAAAAAAACACACTGCACTGCCTTTTTGTTTTCGCCTATAATTGAATAACACAAAAGGAAACGAGGATTTTCTTTTTTTTTTTTCCTTCCCCTTTCACAGAGGTCTCTGCAATATGCACTCAATGCATAAAACTTCCCTGGGCAATGGCAGCAGATGCCTTCCTGCACAAAAGGCATTGCTGTGGGACAAGGCACGGGTCCCCTACAAAGACACTACTTTTCCTTTCTCAGTGACACACACACACTCAGCCTGGGCAGCAGTTCCAAAGGAAAGAGACCAAAGCACGTTTTTCACATAAATAGAAGCCATATCCATGGGCAAAACAGGGTTTATGAATTAAACTCTTTTACGTGTCTTTGACTAATCAGTCAATCATAGGTGAACACATTTACATCTTTTTAAACTAACTGATGATTATCACACTCTTGTTCCCTGTACTTTTTCCCCACTTTAATATTTGAAATGTCTAATCTACCTAAGTTTAGTGTTTGAAATACCTAATTGTTCACCATGATTTATCTTGTGCAATAAAAGCACACTCTGAATATGAAATCACTGTTTAAATAGAATAGCAATAGTAGGAAAAGAGCTTGGATGATGTACATACAAAGAACAATGTTATTCTGGAAGGAAAGATGAGCCCAAAAGATGCCACATCTCCCACAGCATGCTGCAAAATGCTTTCAGAAGCTTTTGTAGACACATTTATTTTTTTCCACATTAACTTAATATTTTTCCTTTAATGTTACACTGAATACCTGCACCTTCTCCCAGTTCTGCCATTTCATACTCTCTCGTCTTTCTCACCTTCCCCTTTCATATTTCTCCTGGAACCTGCTCCCATTACTGCTGAAAACTATACAGAAATAGTGGTCTGGCAGCATACCAAACCTGCTGCTACTTTGTCAGCACGTACTCACTCATCCCGCTGCTCTGAAGCGAACAAACTTCTGAGCTTTCCCTCTTTTATGTCCCCACACTGGGCAGTTATCGGGTGAAACTAGGAGACTCACAGTGACTGACCCACTGGAACAATCTGCTCAGAAAATGAACTCAAAGCCCATGCTCTTAAGGATGAAAGAAAGCATGGGTTAGTGACATAACCTGAAAAAATTGAGACTAGGTAAACTGGATTAAAAAAACCCAACCTTTTCCACTGAACCAGTGCAACTTCTTCCTGGTTTGGACCTGCTCACTTTTCAGCTATGGAGGCAGGGAAAGGGATGTCACAGCCCTCGTGACAGCAGCTTCCCACTGGCCACTTCACACCCCCAGCACCCGAAGCCCAGTGTGCCCTCCTGATACCTACCACACTTGTGCACACTCTCCACTTGACACCGTGAGTGTCAATCAGTGTATTTGGTTTGTTTACCGTTTTAAATTTCAAGTTTTATCATGTCTCCTGCTCACAGTATACTCTATCATGCAGAATAGTAGACACTGATGACATCATATAAAGAACATTTCAGTGACAAAAAAAGTGAGTATTTTGCAGTTAAGGTGGGGGATATAAATGAAACTATATACTACATGCTGATCCAGAACAGAAATTAAAACTCTTACAATGCTTTGGATCAGCTCTTCTAACCACTTCTGTGATTACAGTTACAGATCACTGTGAAGAGAACAAGCTATTAAAACCAAAACTGGCTTAGCAGGGTAACCTCCAACATTCCTCTCTCCCACTGTATGTTTCACCACTGCTATTTATCACTGAAAACTAAGAGGAAACAAGCAAAACACCTTATGCTTTTACAGCACTGGGATCCACAGACAAATGCCAAAGTTTTAACACAAACACCAGTATTCTGCCTAAAGATAACTTGGGTTTGAATCCCTTCTCATTGTGCTGAAAACCATGCATCCTTTTTACTGGAGAAAACACACCCCCTTCTTTCTTTTTCCTAGAACCTAACCAAGTGCAAATATTCAGTTCCATCTCTGTGTAAAGGTCATGGACAGCAACTGCACATACGTGACCAGGAGAACAGGGCTGAAAGTCTGTGCAGGCAAGGGCAAGGCACAGCAAACATCAGGGCTCTTAGAATGCAAACTTGCAACTTTAGAATCTGCAAGCATGAGTGGTTTTGTGCTGCTTGCACATGACAGCTTTTGCAGTGATCACTGAAATTTCTGAGCTGGGACAGGACCCTGCAGTGAGGCACACAGGGCCATGAATCAGGAGCTGGGGGCTGTTCCCCAGCCTCTCAAGTGATTCACTCTGAGCCAGAGCCTGTTGCTGCTGAAAACAACGGCAAATAACCCATTATTCCTATCTCAGTGATCAAGCTGCATGTGACCAGGTTTCAGTTTTACTCTCTGTGAGGAGGGTACAAACCCTCACATGGCCATAAGAATTTATGTTGCACTTCAAGATCCTTAGAATAAGATGCTGCACACATGCAAAGCACAGCAAAGCCATTGTAGAAACAAAAGCATATTGACTATGAACTGCTTCCTCATGCAAAAGGCAGAGGAGCAAGCAGGGTTCAAGGCTGAGCTCAGGAATACTTTCAACACTCTGCCATTTGTTTTGCAGTCAGGCTCCCAGGAACAACTCATGAAGTGGCTATCTTCCTGCAAGTAAGCCAAGAGAAGCCCTGAGGACACAATGACCCTCTGAAATGAGTTTGTCTGCAGCAGTTCCAATGCTTGTGCACTGGTGATATTTTGGAAGCTGCTGTTCTGAAGTTTCAGTCTGTTCTGACAGAGCCGAGCAGGGCTGTGATTCTGCACTGTCAGACCTGGAAGCATTTAATTTCTAAAGCACACAAATGATGCTGGGGGGGCTTCCAAGACACAAATCAAGCACTGCAATTCACATATTTCTAAAATAGGCTGATCAGCTGAATCCACCAGGAGACAGACCAGACCAGACCAACCTTCATCCCTCCACGCGCACTGTGCTCTCACAGAGCATAGGACAGAGGTTATTCATGCTTACAAGTAACCTTGCATAATGAACACACATTGACTTACTCACTCATTAAATAATTGGAGTATTCCAAGCCAAATTCAATAAAATCACCATAGCTGAAAGCTGTCTTGTCCACAGATGAAATACCGCATGGAGTCATTCAGTTAAAACCACTGTCTATCCTATGATCACGGTGGGTTCCTAACATCCCAAACCAATCCTCAATATTGAATTTTATTCAAAATAATTTTATCAAATGCCTTTTTTTAAAAAGAAAAAAAATGCACTAAACATAGACTGAGCTCAGAATTTAACAGATGTTTTTTGTTACTACTATAATCTAATCTTTTCCTGCAGGCTGTTGTAGTAATTTTGCCACTAGAAGATAATAAAAAGCCATTTTCTCCCCTGCAGAGCTTACCTTTGGCTGACTCAGCTAAGCAGCTGCAGTTTCCTTTGCTTGCTTTGAAATTATTGCATCCCAGTTGGGCAAGATATTTCTGCTACTGAGAAACAAGTGGTTTTGGAAAAAATGCCAGAGGCAATAGATCAGATAATGCAACTGGAGCAAGGTGAAGAGACTTTAAAAGCTGGTAACTTCGGCTACAGCTTTTCCAAGTCGTCCCAAAAATGTTTTAACAGCCAAGAAAAAATAGCTCCTAAGTCTGACTATCAAACTGCTCTTGAAATTACTAAACTCTGAGTTGGTATCTCAATAAGGCATTCAAACAGGGATGTAACAGCTTCCAAAACCAACAACCAACAGTTGCTCAGCTCTCAAGAGCAACTGGTTAATAATGACTGTACACCCAGCCTATACCTCGAGGCTTCTCTCACCTGGTTCAGCAGTTGCCTGAACACACCTCCACTTCTGGCTGAAGAGGGAGAAAGTAGAAAAAGCCTTCAAATTCCAGGCTGTTTGGCTAACCCAATGCTATGTTTGACCGACACATAAAGATTACTGTCCAGGTGAGCCTATTGAGATACAAGAAGAAAAATAAATCAGTCTCCTACGTCTCAGTAATAAAGACTATGATTATGATAACATAAGAGCAAATTCAGAATTTTAACCTCGGTGCCTTAAATAAATCTGTTGATTCTTGAGCATTGTTTGTGAGTGTGACGGGGAGTGGTCCTCAGCCCTCAGTCCCCTTTGGAGGGGGTGTGAGTCGGGGCTTTACCCATCTCAGTCCGCGACAGGGACAAAACCAGTTTAAGAGTAACAATCTGCGGTTGGTTAGATGTGAATTATTCTGGCAGCCAAGACAAACTCTGACATATTTAGCTCAGCACTTTGTATATTTACAGTTAGCTTTATGTAAAAAAAAGCATTTTGTCAAGGATGAATTTCTAAGCTGGGCAGACCTTCTTGGACCTGTAACACCTCTCACAAGACAGCCAGGACAGAGACCGCAGGTGTCCAGGCTCAACACTGAATGGCTCCCAGCTCTGAGAACTGAGCTGCAGAAGTTCTTCTGCCCTTCCTGCTGCTGAGACCACTCAGTCCTGCTCTCCAAGGGCAAAGAAGACCCTACACTAAAGCCTGAGAAATAACCTGAAAATCTCTGTTCAGCCCAGCAGCCTGCCCTCTGTAGCAAGCTCTCTTCCCCCAGATTTTCAGAAGTCTGTTGACAACCTGATGGCCCTCTCTGTAACCCTCCGTCATACACTGCCAGGAAACCAGATACTACAATTAACTTAGTCCATGTCAATGTTCATCTGCTCATCACAACACACACGTAGCACACATCACAAACATAAACTATGAAGAAATTAGGTCTTGTGGAAACTCTCCTGACTGTCCAAGCACTTTAGCTCTAAAGTATACCATGAGCTTCCCAGCCCATGTAATTATTACCAAAGAAAACGAAAACCTAGGAAATAAAAAAACACATTTCTAATACCTTGACAGATCCATCAGTTCCCATTAAAAATAGAAAAGCTATTATGGAAAGTGAGCAAGCATCTGAATTATAGATTAGTGCAGGCCCAGATAGATGAGGTTTGTTTTACAGCACTGGGCAAGGCCCAGAGCTCAGCTCACCTGCAGCTCTGGCCTAGGGTGCCTGCAGTGGGTGCTGAGGGACACCCGTGGCCTCCACTCACCCGTCCCACCACCCTCAAGACAGTGTCAGGCGGGAGGGACACTTGGTGAGTCGTGGCACAGGCAGCCTCCAGGGCGGCACAGCCACACAAAGAGACGCTCCTGGAGTATCCCCGGGGGCCGAGGAGACGTGGCAGCAAAGGCCTCAGGCGACTGAAGGCCCAGACGGCCCAGGCCACCCGCTGACCAACGCTGAGGGCCGCGAAGCAGCCGGGGGCACAGTAACGGTTAACGGCCACTGGCCAACGGCTCCCAGCGCCACGAGCAACAGCACGAGCAACGGCACGAGCAGGAGCAGCACCAGCAGCAGCAGCCACGCGCACCCGCTCGCGCCCGCTCCCGCCCTTCGCTCGCGCAACCACCCACGGCGGGGAGGCCGCTCTCGGGCGCCCCCCGGCGGCGCCGCGCCCCGTCCGTCTCGCCTGCCCCGCTCCGCCCGTCTCCGCCTGCCCCGCTCCGCCATTGGCCGCCGGCGGCGGAGAGAGGGCGGGGCGGCTGGAGCGCAGCGCGGCCGGCGGCGGAGCGGAGGCGCCCGGCGTTGGGCGGCTGGCGAGCGAGCACTTGCAGGGGGCAGCTGAGGCTCTTCTGTGGAGGTACGGGGCCGAGCGGGGCTGAGGGGGGGGGTCCGGCACGGCGGCCGAGCGGGCAGCTTTTGCGGAGGGAGTTTGGGAAGAGACGAGGGTTTCCGCCACGGGGCCGGTGCAGCGGGAGGGGGTTGCGCTCCGCTCCGTCCGCTGTAGGGGAGAGGCCGCTTTCGCTGCCGGGAAGGCTGGGTCCAAGGGTCTCCCTTCAGGCGTGTGTTCTGCTCACGGGGGAGCCGGCCAGCACCCTGGTGTCCGTGCACCGCCTGAACGCCGGCTGGAGTGGCGGTTTGTTGCTTTTCTTCAGAAGGGACTCCTGAGTTACTAACTTTGACCTCGCACCGAAAGCACAGAAATCGATCCCGTTGCGGAGGTGTAAGAGGAATCCCCACCCTTGGCCATACATCCCTTCTAAAGTTTACACGGGCTTTGAGGCATCGGGAGGGACGGATAATTCCTCTCTTCCCTTGGGGAAGAGCTGCACGCTGCGCAGCAGTGGCAGAAAGCTCAATAGCTCGGTTAATCCGTATCCCACCGGGACTGGTGGCATTTCTCAATGAAAGGCCCGATGCGAGAGTCAGTCCCAAAGCGTGCATGTACTGAATCAGGCTCCTCGTGAGCACGGTGGAAGGGGGTTACCAGAGCCTGAGCCCCCCCACAGACCAGCAGTTACGGCATCTGGGAAGGAGGGAGAGGCAAGCTGAAATCCCCTCCGGCAAGAAAAGGAGAGGAACTGTGGCTTTCTTGCTCTAAATGCCTGCTCTGGCTAAAAGGCTATGTCCTGCTTACTGTGCTTGGTGAGAATTTATGCCAGCCCTAACTCCAGGAGAGACTTTTCAGCTGAGCAAAGCAGAAAGAGGGAGTAAGGGAGAGGTATGCAATGGATACCAAGGCTGTCAGTTCTGTTTGACAGCAAGAATAGAAGAATCAGGTAGAACAGCTCACTACATTGCCACACCTAAGCCTTAGATACATACAGGCTTGAAAAATGTACTCCAGGCTCACTGACCCGGGAGCTTAAGTTGAAATGCTCTGCCTGGCATGCATCAACATGGCTGTTTATAATCACAAGTGAACAAGCACTCATTGTTAGAGGATGTGGCTTGCTTACTTCTGGAGTGGAGTGCCAAATTGTATTTTTTTTTCATTTGAATGTCAGTCATATTCACTGATTTATAAATTCACTGCGTAATAGTTGATCACATGCAGAACCAAGAGATCTTGATGAAAAAAACAGCTTTAAACTTTGCCATGCCAAAAACTCCCATGAAATGTAGCACAGCAGTAATGTACACCTTCCCACACTCATTTCAACTGTGTAAGCTTCTGCTGCATGTGTAGTACTTCCATTCCAACGCCAAACAGTATTATTTGCAGTGAGTCACAATATGAACATGAAATGGGTTTGTATGTGGTTATTCAAGCTGAGTGCTGTCTTGAACAGGGGCAGGATTGACCTGGTGTGTGGTGGGATGAAGTGAGCCACCCTCTGTGGATGGCTGTTTCTCCCAGCTAGCTGAAATGGGAACAGTAGAGAGACAGGGTGTAAATCCCACCTCTCCTAGTTTTTTTTTTACTCCTTAGGATGCATATGTGCTGGTCTCAAGCCATTTATGCCCGAGGGGAGAGCAACGGAATTAAAATGCCCTGCTCTTGCTTCCCCAGGAAAACTCCTCCGGGAAGTAGGCAGGGCTACCACAGCAGCTGACACTTTTAGTCTTGGCAGCAATGATTTTCCCAGAACAGTGAGCTTTTCTTTGGTTAACTCATGGTATCTTCAGTACGTAACAAACCAGAGGCTGAAGGAATAAGGACATAGCCTGCAGGTGGAAGTGTAGCATGCAATGAGAGCTCACTTTCACTGATTTCACATTGCAGGACTGTGTCCATCCTGTCCAGCCCTTTCTTCCTTTGCTCCATGCAGCAAGTCCAAGGGCACTCTGGCCTACATAGGGGCCCAAACCCAGACACAGCTAAAGCTTTCACAGCAGCAGGGCTTGTACTCCTGTTTGAAAATGAGCTTGTGATTCCTGGTTCTTTGCAGGCACAATCTTTATATATAGACAGTACGTTTTCATTTCCATTGAGATCCAGTACATGGAGATACCTAGAAATAGAGTTGTCTCAAGGACCATACTCACTGGAGAGATTGTATCATGCTTTTAAAATACATAAAAGTAAGTGATGCAGGCTAAGAGCTGGGGCTCCGTAACCCAGAAACATGAGGAAGCGAGACTGGTGGGAGCAGGATTAACTGCTTTAGTTTATCCTGCTTGGTGTTACGCTGAAAATTCTTTACAGTATTGTGCTGCTTTTGCAGTCTTTCCACACATAACTTCCCAAGCTGTAATTTCAGGCATGTTTTTTTTCTTTAAATTCTGTGTGGTCATCTTTCGCTTTCAGGCAAGAGCTCTTTGTCCAAGGATTTGTTTGTAAGAAACTCCAAGAGTCCTCATCTCATGATAGGTAAGACTATGGGTATTCAAAGACAGGGAGTTTGGTGTTCAGTTGTGGACTGTAGCTTTTCCTGCCTGCTAGTTCTTCAGCCTAATTTGTGTATTTCACTGGCCACACAACACTTCTCAGAGAAAGCTATTTCTGTTGGGTAGGTTGCTTCATTTAGGCCCCCCAGGGCTAAATCAGCACCTTAGCTTTGCACAGGACACCCTGGCCTTAGAAGTCAAAATTCTGAGGACTTGGAGGAATTGGACAGCTTTTGTCAAATAGCTCAGGTGAGAGGTAAAGGGCTTGCAGCAGCCTTGAGCGGTCTTTGTGGTTTCCCTTTTAGCATACCAAATGGCTGATTTGGTGTGAAGGTCAAGGCAAGAATGTAAATCATCACTGTCCCAAACACAGGACCAGGAGTGTTCTCCTCCTCCTATTCCCTCCTATCTCCAGCCTTCATGGCTGCAGGGACTCTGGACAAGGAAGACAGGGAAAATACTGGGGAGACGCTGATTTGATCACTGATTTTATTAAATGCTAGGAGCAACCAGAGCAACATACATCCCTGTGATCATGGAGCTGCCTCGTGATGGCTGAGCTACCTCGCTGGAGGAGGAAATGACTCACATTCCCATGGCCGTGTCGCCTGGGGCAGCACCCTTCAGCACACGAGGGACTAGGTGCAACCAAAAATTAAACTTACAGCACAGAGCACTCTCCTTAATGCGACCTACTAATAGCAAAACATTTACTTTTGCTTCAGAGTTACCCTTATCTAGATTTTTCTATTTAAAGAAACCCAAACAACAGTGTATCAAAACCCCAGCTTGTATGAGGAGGGCATGGAGGTGTGGGGAGGGATGAGTGTGCTGCCTTCCACTTCCCCTTCAGCAGAGATCAGACTATTTTCAGAATTCTGTGTCTTGTAACTGGAAGACTGGTAGCCCCAGCATAGCTGAGGTAGTGGAGGAGGGGCTTGGCTTGTGTGGTTTATTCATACAGCAGCTGCCTTTTTCTTTTTTTTTTTTCCCCTTTTTGTCACACAGGGAGGACCAGCAGGAACAGGGGATGCCACACTCACTTTTGTTCCTGCCTCAGCTCTGGCCCAAAATGGCATTGTGGGGCACATGTGTCTGTAACTAATCCTTGAGAAGATGGGTGTGCAGTCAGAAACAGGAGGCTTGCTCCCAAGACCATGCATCTCTTCCCTGAGCCTGTGTCCAGCCCAGCATCAGTTAGTTCCCTGCTGCAGCTGCACTCCGTGCTGCAGCTGCACTCCGTGTGCCAGCACCAAGAGGGACAGAAAGGGACAGTCCTGGTACCTTCAGTTGTCACAGTACTGTAACACCTGAGCAAGTACTTACACCTGCATAGGAGTGGGTTCAGACCAACCGGCTTCCTTTGCTACAGGCACACAGTTATACAGGGAAAAAGCACAGCTGTAATGGAAAAGCTGGCTCTGCCTTCAGGGGTTTCCACTGCTGCAAACTGAACTATCCCAGTGCAGACGAGGCTGTTGTAAAGTAGGCTCAGAAAGTTTGAAAGATTAATTTGAAGAGGTAACACACTAAACTGCAGAGTGGTAAGGAGATCACTCATAACCTCAGGTTGCATTAGTAGCATCTCACCTGTGCATATGTTCACTCCTCAGCCTCACCCCAGTGCCCATGTTTACAGCTTCACCACTTCTCTCTATTTCTCTTCAGAGCACACTGGAGATGGTGGACCATCTTGCAAACACTGAGATCAACAGCCAGCGCATTGCTGCTGTGGAAAACTGCTTTGGAGCTTCTGGACAGCCCTTAGCCGTGCCAGGAAGGGTCCTTTTAGGAGAAGGAATTTTAACCAAAGAATGCCGCAAGAAACCAAAGCCTCGCATATTCTTCCTTTTCAATGACATCCTTGTCTACGGCAGCATAGTCATCAACAAAAGGAAGTACAATTCCCAGCACATCATTCCCCTTGAAGATGTCACTTTGGAGATGCTGCCGGACACCTTGCAGATGAAGAACCGCTGGATGATTAAAACCTCGAAGAAGTCCTTTGTGGTTTCTGCAGCCTCCCTCACGGAGAGAAAGGAGTGGATCAGCCATCTGGAGGAGTGCATCAGGCACCTGCTGATGAAGACGGGCCGGCAGCCCTCCACAGAGCACGCGGCCCCCTGGATCCCAGACAAGGCAACAGACATCTGCATGCGCTGCACACAGACCAAGTTCTCCACACTCACTCGAAGGCACCACTGCCGCAAGTGTGGCTTTGTCGTCTGTGCAGACTGCTCCAGGCAGAGGTTCCTGATGCCCCGGCTGTCCCCCAAGCCCCTGAGGGTCTGCAACCTGTGCTACAGGCAGCTGCTGGCAGAAAAGAAGAAGGAGGCGGAGGCAGACTGCAGGCAGCTGGAGCCAGCCTGCTCTGCCATCCCCAGCTATGAACCCTCCAGTGGTGACGACAGTGACAAGTCTGATGACGACAAAGCTGACCAGTGGCCAGCAGACACAGAGTTTTATACCTCAGAAGTATCCTGGTCTTCTTTCCATAGTTGACCTCCTTGGGAGTTGGTGGCATTTAGACATCAGGAAGCCAACTTCTGACCTCCAGTGCATGCCCTTCTTGATGTTTTCTCTGGAGGCCGTGCCTAGGAAGGTGAACCTGTATGGTGTGTCTGTGTAGGGAGAAGAGATGGGGTTACCCCTCCGAGAATGTGTCTCATATGATGCAAGCACAGAGAACTCAGCAAAGAGCATGGACTGGGGCAGAGACCTGCAAATCAGCCTTGGCCAAACGATCTCACCCTTCAGTGCCTTAGTCTTCCTGTCTGCAAAAACAGAGCAATACTATCTTACTTTCTTAAATCCTTTGAGATAGCTCTTGGGAGAAAAAGGAGCAAGAAATCCTGAAGTTAAACACGCGTGCGTGCTAGCAGTGTGTTTCTCTGTCATGGCAAGGGGCACTCCAGGTGCTGTTTTCCACAGGCTTCCATTGCTACACCTGGGTCTTTTAAACTTTGGAAACACTAAGGAAATGGTGCTCCCATTGCAGGGGGCTTGTACAAGGTTTAGTGTGAGCAGCCTTAGCAAAGTCCTGGAGCATCCAGCTCTCTCGCGTGGAAAAAGGCTGTTTTGGTGGTACCAGGCCAGGAGGAAGGAAGGAGAAGGGAAAGGGACAGGTAAAATTATACAAAAGAGTGAGATAAGGAGGGAGAGACTTACTGTAGTTGACTTAAAGAAGTGCAGAGCCCCAGACCTCAAAACCAGGCAGTTCCACCAGATTACTAGCAACTTGATTAACTCAAGCCTATCAGGTAAAAGGATAGCCCAGTGAAGATTTGTTAAAAGTCTTGAAAACTCCAGGAAAATATCCCAAATTAAGAACCTATGAAGTACAGCACTTCAGCTTCCACTTCCCTCCCACACAGGAGCCCAAGGCATTGAGTGCTCACTTGTGGGGTCTTCTAATGTCTATCAGCCACATGAGTCCAAAGTTAAGGTCCTTTATGTACTTCTAGGATTGGAGCCCAAGACCTTACAGTTAACTTTAGATCAATTTTAAAATCAAATTAAGTTAGAACTAAACTGCGTTTACTCAAGTATTATATCATATTATAGTGTGAGAGTAAAGATACTGAAAATCAGACAACAGCAATTGTTTTGCAGCAGACATTTCTACAAATTCCAGTATTACTTTTAGTATATTTTTGTATTGTGTATCTTACGCTCTGGAAAAGGAACATGGCTGGGAGTACCCTCCCAATGTTATAAACTGTTTCCTTACAGTGGCCTGTTCCAAACAGTGCATTGCCTGCCAGATGGCCAGACACAGGTTTTTTAAAAAATTCAGTTCAAAGTAATAATTCGTACTTTTTTTTGTAAACTGCCACTGTTCCGATGAATTTGTATCACTTGAGCGTGTGTGAATAAAGATATGGCCAACAGGAAGAAGTCAGGAAAATATTACAATAAAGAGTGTTGTTATTTAACAAGAGCTGGGATTCAGGCCTGGCTGGCAAGCATGAGTTCTGAGTCCTCAGCTGTGGGGTGAATGCTCTGGGTTTCTGTTTACTGCCTGAAATTAAGTGTGAGTGAAAAAAAAAAAAGCCTAATCTGATTCTTCCTTTCTGTTTATTCTATGTTATCATCTGAGTTTTCTGAAGTCTTTTGTGATCCCCTGCAGTAGTCTGTAGTAACTGAAATGGTATTTTTTTTTTGGGGGGACACAGCTCAGAATGGTCAACAAACCTTATGACCTAAGCAGATGGTTTTGGGTTTTAAAGCAGTAAGTGCAACGAGTTCTGTTTTTTCCATCCCTCTCCCAAGTTTAGTTCCTAACTCTGCACAGCAGTGACTGTTTTTACAATGCCTCCCACCCACCAGAAGGGTGTACATGCTATACAAACAGAAACTGACCTTAAAAATAAACAGCCAATCAAACAGTTCACAAGCCAAAAATAGCCTAGCTGCTGAATGCACATCCATAGCTGGTATTCTAGTTCCCTGAAACTGCCAGTTTTTTCCTAGTAACCAGCTCCAGAAATGCATTCCAATTACGAACCTACTTCTTAGTTCTCTCAGACATCAGCTTTTCTTTATCTTACGTGTCCAAAGGTCTTGCTATTATCATCCCTGAAAGAGCTAGGAACCGTTTTTATCCACTAATGAAGGACAGGCACACCTCTAACAAATGCCTTCTTGCTGAGCAAGAGCTTTTCTTAACCACAGCAGGGAGTAAAACACCACAAACAAACAGACTGTACCAAAAACAACCCATCCCCTTTTCTCTGTGCATGCTGAAGCTGATGGCCTTTCTGGAAATTGACACCCCTTCCAGCAACTAGTATGTCCCTGTTCCTTACAGGAGGTAGGTATGGAGAAGAGTCAAGGGTGGAAAAGCTATGGCACTTGTAAATAATTGATTACAGGGGTGACTCATATCACATTTGCACACTGCTATTTTGAAACTAGTATTTTGGAGCTGAGGAGGTACACATGAGCACTTGCACTTCCAGAGGCTTCTTACACGCTCGCTGCCTTGTGTGTGTGACAGCGCCTTCTCCCAGAGCCTTCCCCGTTGCCAGCCGGCCGCTCCGCAGCCGCGCAGGCACTGCAGCGCACGGCACCGTGGCTGCTGCCGAGCAGGGACATCCGGAAGGGCCGGGGCTGCCGCGGGTTCGAGAAGACATTTCACATGGAAGCACCAAGTAACCTTAAGTAACTCCTAAACTGTTAGTGCATACAGTAAAAGAAGCCTGCCGAGGAAAACACGGGGAAATTTAAACAAAAGCTCTTCCTCCGTATCCTGTACTTTTATTAGCCAAGCTGGGAAGCTCAGCACTGGAATCAGAGCCTGAGGTTCCTGGCTCCTGGCCTGCTGAACACATGGGTTTTACATCACGGGCTGTGCTGTTATACTTCAGCCTGGAGTTGTCCAGCTTGATTCTATCTCCAGTGCATTAATGGGGCATTTCCTGATGGTTTGGGTTTTTTCTTTTTTTAGCTAAATAAAAGCCTTACCAGGCATTCATTAAAGTCTGCAAATCCATCCGACCAGGAAGAGCAGTAGCTTGTACGCTCACTTTGGAAAACCATCTGCAGGCTGGGGATTTTGTAGGATCACATCCTCCTCCTGAAAGGCTCTCAGAAACGAGGTGTAGGGATCAGTTGCCAGAAGAGGTTCCTTGCTCAGCCCCTGCCTGAAGGTGTCATGACCCAAAGGTCACAGCACCGTGCACACCAGCCTTGACATTACCCAACCCAGGGTGTGCTGGTTCAGGAAATCAGACTGTCTGAAAAATGCTCCTTCTGCTCCCTCAAGCAGAAAATGGAGCGCAGGCCCTTTTAAAAAATACAAGTTGTTTGGCCCCCAGCAAAATTGCTCCTTTTCAGCTAGGCATACAAGAGCCAGAGGACAGTCCCCACAGCTGTCAGGAGCAAGAACACTTAGTGCACTGAACATGGAAAGAAAACTTGAATGCTAGCATCAGACCTGCTGAAACTGCTGGGGATTCTCCAGCAAAGAGACAGGAAGAAGAGTTAAGGGCCATGCAGTGAGGCAATCCTCTTCTACTCTCCAAAGTCAATAGGAAGGTGATGAAGAGGATAGCACTGCTGTAGCAGCCAGTCACAAAAGCTGAAGGAAAGGTAATGGGGAGATTTGCTCTGTGAATAAACGGGGGGAAAAATAAGGATCAAAGAGGTTCAATGAAACACGTGCTCCACCATCCCAGGCGCAGCCAAGGCATCCCACCATCTCCAGAGCACGGCACCAACTCAGCAGTTCACAAGTATCAGAGGCAGCAGGGTGAAGCCAGCCACCTTGACAGTCAGATCATTGCTCCCAGTTGCTCAAACACTTAAGTTTTTATCCAAGCAGGATTTCTGGCTCTGCTACAGCCCATGGCCTCTTCCAACTCACTACTGCTGCAAGGCAGTTTCTCATGTTCCTCAGCCTGGGATTTTTGGTTAGCAGAAGGAACTGAGGAGCACAGATGGTCCCAACTACTGCTGAGCTTTAAAGCAATGTGTCTCCAACAAAAAATAAAGGCTCTGTTCCTGACTCTTACTGCTCCAGGCCATGAATCTTTATAAAAGGTGTAGACAGGAAAAATGTTACACTACTGCCACTTCCATGGTGGACACAATATGGAAAAACAGCCCCAAGAAACGTTTGCCCAAGCCCCAAGCACTAGAGATGCTCTCCAGAGCACCTGGGGAGGAGCACTGAGCTCCAGGGAAGCACAAGCTGCACACCATGTTGTGAAGCACTGAGGAGGCAATACACAGCCAGGTCTGCTTTATGTTGCATGTCACGGGCAGGAGAAACCTCAGGGCCACAGACATGCATGGGAAGGAGCCCCTCCTGCCTGTGCACTTGCTCATAAAACCTCCAAAGGGACACAGCAGTTGGTGCGGTGGTTCCAAGAAAGCAGTGGGAGAGGATGAGGCAGGCAGGGAGGCAGTACCAAGTGCTGACCAACTCCAAGCAACTCCCTTTAAAATTGGCATTTGACTTAATTTCCCATAATGCCTGGAAATGCAAATAAACCATAAGCAAGTTTTCCATAAACCTCTTATTGAGGGGTTCAGGGCCGAGAGCAAGTTACACAATTTCCCCAGTTTGCTATTGTAGAAAGGGCAGAGAAGGAGAGGAGCTAGACACAAGGTTTTGCTCTAATAGAGCACTCTCTGCAGTGCCCTCTCCTGCACGGTCAAACCACCCTGGGGCAGAGCATCTGCGGCCCACAGAGATCCTGCTGCCCCATGTGGCAAGTGACTGGTGTGCTCCTGTTTGAACTTTGTCTAGCCTCTCCTTTTTTTGTCCTAAAAAACAATGTTTTGGTGAGAACCTTAGAAAAAAATGTATTTGAGAAGGGAAGAACACTAACTCAAGGCCAGACAGGCCTCTTTGACTGCAACAAGGAAAAAAAGTCACACGTGGTATTATTTATCAAAACAGTTACACACAAGGTAAAACCTGACCCTTTGTGGTTTCACATACAAAGGATCTTCCAGAGACAGCAGAGGGGAAAGTGTGACACCAAAGCCTCTCTGCAGATTTGTTCCCCCTCCCATCAAATCCCACAGGAGGTACCATGTCCCCTAAACACACATCACATCCCCACACAGCCATTAGCTTGCAGTGGCTACCCCGCAGAGCGGGGCCCAGCTGCCAGAAGCTGGGGGAACCCCTCAGCCACCTGGCTGGGCTGCATTGCCCTGCCTGTGCCAGGCTGGCTCTGCACTGTGCCAGAGCCACAGAACAAGCCCCGGGCCTGGCAGGAGCACACAGGAGAGCTGTGCTCACCCAAGCACTTGCAGGAGAGCTGCACTCAGGGGACTGCCCCTTACAGTCGTCCTCAAATGGCTTGAACAGGTCAGATACCGTTGTGCAAGCTGCCAAACCAAGCCCACAAACCAGAGCCACCAGCACCCAAGTCACAACTGCCTGGTGTCTGTCAAAGTCTCTCACCTGATAAGTGTTTGCTTAGCAGCACGATTCAGCTAAACTCTAGCTCTTTCCAAAAAATGGCCTCAAGCACACTTGTTCACTGACCAGCCTCTAAGAGCCAGGCAGCCCAGCAAGGTTACGCTGTGCATGGCTTGTTTAGTCCAAAGGCCTTTCATGCACTCCTGTAAGACTCGGCACTCCCTGTGCATTCCACTCTTGCTTCCCAGCAGTACTGGAGCCAGGACACTGGTTCAGCCTCTGCAGCTGAAGCCACTAAAGCAGGAAAACTTCCCAAGCATCTCCCCCTCCCCCCCCCACAGCAGGAGGGAGCCTCACACCACTTGCAGGGGTGTCTCCTCTGCCAGGAAAGGCTGTTTTTCACTGGTTTGGCAGGATCCAGCTGCTCTCCCTGACACACTCCTAACACAGCTGAAGTTACTGAATCACCCCCTAGAGCAGAGAGCAGAGTGTGGCTGTGCATTAACCCTGAAAAGGCTTCCATAGCAGAGCTTTCTGCTGCCATTCATTCAGGGGAGACACATTGCTCCCCCAAACCTCAACAGAGACAGGCTGGTGTCAGTCACACCTGTCCTGTGGCCTTGTCCTGCAGGGGGTACCAGGTTGCACATGTATTTGTTCATTCTACTAGTACCACATCCAAGGCAGAAACAGCAGCCACAGGACAGCAGGCTGAGCAAGCCCCTGTATCTGTGCTGGGCCCCAGCAGGCACTTGGGACGTCACATGCTGCAGCCATCTGTTTGCAAGGAAACAGCCTTAAGGATGAGAGGTTCTACAAAATCCATGGGTAAAGAACTACAGTGTTAATCAGCAGAGAATAACAAATGGAGACTGTCACGCTCTGCTGTTTCAATACTTCAGCAGTATCACTACTGTCCTTATAATACAGCATTTAGAGGTAAATTACCTTCATAAACACAGGGTCTGTAATGCAGCTGGTGTAGCCCCCAAGCAGGGGCAGCCTTTGGAGCATGCCTCCGGGGTCCAAAGACAGCCCCTTCTGGAGCAGCAGCACTGCAAGCACCCTGGCAGTCACTAAGAAAGCAACCCTAACACCAGCTGACATTCTTTTCCTCTCCTGAGGGACATGCAATAGCCAAAGCCAAGCACATGGCAGTGTCACAGAAGGGATTCAAAAGGATATGTTGGTTGGTTTAGACTTTACAAGTCAGAGACAGACTAGTAAAAATTGGGTTACTCCTTTATGCAGCTTCCCCCACTTCAGCACCCACACCACTCAGGAGAATCATCTGGGCAATCCATAAAGCACTGGGGGAAGCCCCAGGACTACAACACCTCTTGGAAGATGAGGGAAGGGCCCTGTGCTGGAGGCAGGCAGAGAAGCTGGTTGTTCACTGAGCACAAGCAATGCAGCTCCACAGACACAAGCTTTCACAGGCAGTTCCAGAAGCAGATGTGCTGTTAACAGCTGCTGGAACACAGCAGGCTGACCCATCTCCAGTACAGCTCTGCCTCTCACCCAGCAGCACTTGAACTTTCTCCTCCCTGACCATACTCCCCCACCAGAATTTGTCTGCTGTGTTTTGGAGGCCAGGGTTTCCTGGGGCTGGCTCACCTAGCTACACTGGTGGGATGCATGGAACATGCTGGAGCTGCCTGAGGCACTGCTGAACCAGCCCTACACATCAGGTACCTCTGTGAGCAGGGGGTGGGCTGCCTGCACATGTGGGAAGAACAGCAGGACAGGGGAAGAGAAGGAGCTTTTTTGTAGATAAACTTAGTTCTGTGAGAACACTTAAACATGCAAAAAGAAAATGTGAAAAACTTTTCAACCAGCATATAACCCATGTAATCTCATTTTCTAAAACAACTTTCATTTCTGCAAAACAAAGCAATAGCATGACCATATCTTAATACAGCTACCACTGTACATGGGTGTGAATAAAGGAACTTTCCTTATTTAAAAATACTATCTAGTGATTTGGATTCTGGTGGCATGAAGACATTTTCTGCTTGGTGCAAGCAATAAAGATATTTGGTTTAAGATGATACTTCTTTTGAGAGACGGACCGGTTCGCAACACTTCTATTTCGAGAATATGAAGTAACAGATTGCAACTGAGAGAGGTTAGTGTTTCCTACCCCTGCTCAATTGCTTGTTTGTACATGGGAAAGGGTTCAGGGAGGAAGGCTCCACTCCTGAGCGGGGTAAGAGGCACAAAGGCAAACAGGCAGGTCTTCCTCTATCACAGGAAAACCCTTTTGTACAATACAAAGTGTGCCACACTCTTTTCAAAACACAATTGCTTTGGCAGCACATACGTTCTATTTTACTTGCAGTAGCACGCATGTTGGCACTACAATGCAGGAATTGTGTGCTGCATTTGTTTGGTCTTAATAAACCAAAGCCAGAGTTCATCTACCCCAAAATCATGAGGGATGACATAAAAGGCACCTACAGAATGATACTTCCGTTGGTTAGTCTCTTGTCAGCCGCTGGTGAGAAACTTCTCAAGGCTGTGGTTTATTCTGGACCAATGTGTGCAATAGTCCTCGCTGCCATCCGCCTGCCTAATCGCTTTCTGAACACATCTTTGTTTTGGCACCTAGAACATCCTGTGCCAATTAGTTCCACAATTCACCGTTGTACTGTGTGAACAAGCACTTCCCCTCACACCTGCCAGTTCAGTGGGTGCACCCTGCCTCCTGTGCCACTGTATTGTTTCTGCTGTTCATCTCTGTGCCATTCACAACCAAAGCTCTCTCCATTAGTACCTTTTTCAGATTTAAAGAGAGCCCATCTCTCTTTACACAGATGCCTTCCCATACCATGCTATCCTTCTCTGCATCCTTCTAGCTCTACAATGTCATTTTTGGCTTTAAAAGGACTAACCAGAGCAGATCAAGCAGATTGCACAGACTATTCAACATGTGGCTGCGATTCATTCAGTGACAACATTTACTGCCTTCTGGGTTTCCGTCCCCTCCATCCCAACCTTCTCATTGCTTTCTGACCTGCTGCTGAGCACTGAGCTTGTGTTGTCAGAAACTAGTCCACAGTGACCTCAAGCTCTTTTCTGAGAGAAAAGAGGTCACTCAGCGCCCAGCACTGTTAGCATATAATCAGGGTTATCTTTCTTCTGGGAGCATTTACCAACACCTACCATTCTACTGCCCGCTGGCTCAGGCTGATGCCAGCAGCTGATGGAAGGCACTGCAGTGCTGCAGGCAGGTGGCTTTACTGCCACGGAAGGCTTTGAAACCTTGCTGTTAAAGTACAGCATCTGCTCTGTTCCTTGACATGTCAGCACCACACATGCACGCACTGTGACCTTCTTTTCCTTTGCAACCAGTACACACCTGTATGATTCTGTCAGTACAGCAGCACAGAAATGGGGGCTCTTCAGTTAAGCACAGTAGTGCCTGAGTTTAACTCAACAAAGCTAGGACTCCATCTGAGATGCTGTGAACCCTGGAGCCACTCTGTTGAATGATTGGCATTGTTCTGCTTTGTATGAACGTTTCAGGTTCCCAAAGATGCGCCAAGGCTAACCAAAAGATATGGTGCAACTCTGAAGCTGGCTCAGTTGCTGGGGTGTAAGCAGCCAGTAGTTGGTTAACCGATTTCCTGATTGCTGTCTTAAGGCACTATTCAATTTGGGTTTATTGCGTAACAACACAGTACAGTTAAATTATGCACAATAGAAATCCACACCTTTGTCGCAGGGCTGTGTGGCAGCTTAATTAGTATCAGCAGAGCACTCTGAAGACATAAAGCACTACAAGAGTGCTCCTCATTATCCTCATTGCTACTTATTAGTGGCACAATGTGAAGGCTAATCTTCACCCTATACTCACGAGGGATGTGCTGCTGCCATTGTCAGCAGCCCCAGTCCCACGAGGCTGGGACGGGGACATGAAAGACCAAAATTAGGATTAGACTCAGCGGCATCACAGACTCCTGCAGAGTTGAACTTCAGAGACAGCAGAAAGCCTCAAGTATGCAGGCAGCTGCCAGGCGATGGGAGGCTGCTCACTGTGGTTATAGAACGAATATTTTTATACAGAGATTCCTGGAGAGAATGGCTGGGAAAAAGCAAGCAAGGCCCTTTTATGGAAATCAACAAAATCAGATCCAAGGTGCCTTGCCAGCACCCTATTTAGCATTTTATTACTGACTTAGTTCCTGCATAAGCAATTAATAAGCTGCAGTTTGGTCAAAAGTCTGCTGCATGAACTTTAGCTCATGGACAGGCAAAGAGCAGCTGATCCCTACTGATACTAAGTCTTCTGCTTTAACACAGTATTTGCTAAACTGTTTTGCCCTGTCCCCTGCCTTCCTGAGTAATGTGAAGCATTTGCTCCTGCACTCCATCTCTCTCAAGCCCAGCTGCTGCATCCTTTTTATCATTCACTGGCACAGTGAGCTGGATGAGAACAAAAAAATCACATTGAAAATGCATACAAATAAAGGAGAACGTGCTTACCTATAATTCTGCATCCAGGATAGGCTTTATCCACTTGTTCAAACACTCCAGCAGGAGACATGGATCTCCTTCAGCTCCAAGGGAATGCCGGTGTCTGGGGAGGTGCAGTTAGGGCTACACACACCCCTGCCCTGGCTCCATGATCTCTCTCATCAGGAAGCCTCCTGCCAGTGGCTGATTGTGACTCAGCTGGGTGATTCTCTGATTAATTTGTAATAACGTCTGGACACACGGAGCTGCTCAAAGAGCTGCAGTGGGGTGAGGTAAAAATAAGCTCTTCAAAGCTTTTGTTTTGTTAGATCAGTTTTGACCCCAACTTACACAGATTATTCACCATATCTGACTGATACAGGAATAACAAAGCCTCCAGGCTGTCTTCAGATTGTCTGTACAAGGGAATATCTGAGAGTGCTCTACTCCAAAGCAGCATGCCAGAGCACAGGAAAGATTTAACTTCACCCTAAACCCCTCCTGGCCACTGAGGCTGAGCAGGAAATAAGGAATAGTTAACATGTGCATCCTGTTAGACACTGCTATATGGGGTACAATTACTTAAGGTAAAATACCAGTGTAAATTTTTCATTCCTCTGCATTAGATAAAGTAGCTACATTTCACAACCTAGCAGTTTCCTCTTTGTCCCCATTGCTATGAGTCTCTACTAACATTTATTACATTCCTCCTTCTTCAGTGTCCTGACTGCCAGACCAGGGAGCAGTCAGCTGCACAATAATGTTACTACATTTTTGTAACACACCATTTCCTATGGATAGATTTCAAAGTATTCAACAAAAATAAAAAAAAACACCACACATTCAGGAACAAAATGTGAAGTTACTCAAGGTCACCCAGCAAACAAGTAGAAGAGCCAGTAAAGGTGATACCTCTTCCAAGACCCAGCAAAATAGGCTTTCCACCAAGCAAGCCATGTTGCTGTACATGCTGACAGCTGAAGCATTGTCTTTGTTGGAAGATCAGTGACACTAGTTGAAACCACACCATTTTGAGGGCTCTGCAAAGGTACAGATGTTCCAATGCAGTGTCTTTACTGAATGCTGAAATCCACAATGTTCATGTTTGCCTAAATCCTTCCTGCTGAACAGTCATCCAAATAAAAGAACGCCTTCATTTTTGCAGACTTCAGAATAATTTTATATATTTACCTCTTAGGCTCTTCTGGAATTCATAAATCACACTTAATGAGAAGTATTAGCACACACTTCCTGCAATTACATGATGAGTGTTTGATTTCTGGCTTACAGCCTGAAAAATACATAGATTTCTGTGATCTCTAGAAAGGTAAAGATGAAACCTCATGTTTTAATTAGGGGCTAATAGCTTTAGTTCACTGCAATGCAAAGGTCTTTGGTTTTTTAAAAGCTTTCCAACCCAGCTGAAAGTCTGCAATTCAATTAGTTTGGAGTTATATATCAGCTGGTCAAGCAATGACAGCCTAAGCAGCTAGTGCTTTCTCCATAAAATCTTTTACTCTGGGGAAAAAATGCACTCACTGCTTTTACATCCTCTGGCTGCACTGGTGCTACTGAACTGGTGGAGCTCAGTCAGTCCTACCACTGCAGCTACACAGGATTAAACCATTGAGTCTGCCCTTATTTTGAGCAGAAGTGGAGCTGCTGCAACACCATGAGGAAAAAATGGAAAAAGTGAATTTCAACATGAAAGTGCATAGTTTTTAACAGAAATATTGGTATAAATGCTGTATGACCAGTAATACGTCTATGGGAAAGGACCAGAACAACATTTATATGAGAGGCAATAGTGAGGGATGCCATTTCATCAAGCAGAGGAATGTATTGCTGCTGTCAAGCTCCAGAGGCCCCTCACTGGTGAGACCACAGCACAGACAGCTCCTGAACAGAAGTTTCCACACTGACAGTAGGACAGTGGCAGAGGCTGCAGCAAATCACATGTGCCAGTTCTCCTTCTGAGAGCCCAATGGGCTAACAGCAAGGCTAATAGAAAGACAACATCAATAGGATAGAAAAGATATACTAAAGGATATAAAGGATTTGTTCAAAAACTTAGTTCATCATTGACAATCAAGAAAAATCCAGGAGATGAAGTGAGGATTTGACTCATCCTCCATGTTGCACACAAGCAATCCTGTCAGACCATTTGAACAGGTATGCCATGTGAGTATGGCTGTGGAAAATCAATTCCCTTAGCGACTTTGAATAATATAACCATCTTCCCCTTCCATAAGATCTTTCAGTGAGTTTTGTAACAATAATTTCCTATAAACTGAAAAGGAGAAAAAGCATAACCATTGTCAGGTTGCCATCATCAAATTGCTGTCATCAGAATGCAACTTGGATGCTCTGGATCTCAGAAGCTTTATGCTGTGTATGCTAAACAGAACTTCAAAAGAAGAACTATCCTGGCCCACCTGAGTCCTTTGCAGCACAAGTTTTCCTCTTAAAGAGGAGGTGAGCATTACTGGGAGCAGGTGACTGCAGCCACCTGTGCGCCACGCATGGAAGCACGTACAGCAGGAGCTATAAATCATGAACTGTGAGAGGGGAAAGCAGTTCTGCCAGGGCACAGTGGCCTATGGCCAGGCTCTGGTGGACAGCAGAACACATCGCACCACTGGAATAATCTCAAACAAAATGGTGAGAAATAATCAAATAATAGTAACAGACTGCTGGTAGAATCACACCCCACTGTTACCGTCAGTCAGCAGCCATGACCTCATGCAGCCCTCCATCACGAGCTGGGTGTCCTCATCACCACCTCACACAAAGTCAGCTGACTGGGGCAGCTGGGTGACTGACCTAAGTCACCCAGCAAACTATTGCTGCAGATCAGTTGGCTTCCTTAAACAAAGTGCCTTTAGTGAGACAGCAAAGCACCTCTCCAAACCACCCTGCTCTTCGGAGCCAGCAGGCACAGGCAGGGAGCAGCAGTCTACTGAGGAACCACAGCCACTGGCTTCCCCTGGCAAGCAAAGACCCTGTGCAGGTGGTTGCACAGCTCCCTCTCCTGCCAGCAGCCCATGGAGCCCTCCTTAAGAGATGGGGACTGTCTCGATTAGGAAGGAACATTACTCCCAGCAAAGCCCTCTGTAGGTGTGGGTGTGCAGCCCTGGAAAGAGAGAAGCTGTCCTTAGAAAATCTGCCCATGTAATGCTAATCCATGTTACTTTCCATAGCAGAGTAAGAGGTGAGAGCTGATGTGACACAGACAATGCACATGAGCTGAGCCAAGAGCCCCCAGACCCTCCTTCACAGGGGCATGTACTTACTCTGCAGAACCTCAGCTCTGAGGTTCAACACAGCTCTCTGCCTGATCACCTTTTGGGTAGATCACCACTGCTGCCTAGATCCTTACTGCCAGCTGTAAACTCTACATTAGTCAGTTAATGGTATCTCAGGATTGTTTTGCTTCAGTTCTTTGCGTGCCCCAGAGCTGGTGGGTCAATACAGGGAACCCTCTTCTACAGCAGAAGGATCTCACCAAAACCCTGTAAAACCTCCAGAAAGTGAGAACTATAGCAACTAATCAGCTGGTGTCACAGCACCATGGCATGCCACTGTGGTGCACCACTCTAGCACCCTGCTCCCTACCCTTAGTCCAAGGTCTCTGTTGCAGTTCTCATGCTCCCCCAGCAGACCAAGCCTGGGAGCCTCTGCAATGCCATTGGAAACAGGACCTTTAGGAAGTCTGCACTGTGACAGTGACAAGCAAAAGACTGGATTTTCACTGCCTATACTCCTTGGTCCTGCAGGGTCCATGTGAGCAGCAGTTACACATGGTCCTGTCATATGTGAGGTGAGCACCACTCCAAAGGCTGCACAGGTAGAGCTGCTACAGTGGCAGACTTTAAGGTGATCAAACTGAATAAAGAAATGCTACCTCCTGAAAAACAAGCAATTATTCTGTACTGCCTTGCCAATACACCTGTGGTCAATCAATCTTTGCAAACTGGCTGATGCTTAGCTCAAAAAATCCACTGGTCCTTCAGTAATCCTGAGGTTAAAACCACCCTTCTCTGCCTGATTGTGTATTTTCTCACTGTAATTAAATGTGACATGCAGCTGCAGTCAGTATTTGTGCAGTCATAGCTCACATATGATAATCACCAAAAAACAACTACGAATTCTAGTCCAGTCTGTAGCTAGGCTGATATTTGTAAACTAATACAAATTCATTAAAGCCAGGAATTTAACAGACAGCTAACAAAAATAAGTTACCCTTGTTTTAAGGGAAAAAGCTATGTTATCCATATACTGAGGCAGCCTCAATAAAATGAAGAAATAATCTGATTACCACTAGATGGCACATCTCAATTGCTAATCTATGAACTCAGGATTGCCTTTTTTTAAAGATATTCCCTTTGCTAGCATTAACATACTACAATCATGCTTGCTTGCTATTTTTAAATCACAGATTAAAAAAAATTAACACATAGGGGGAAAAAATCTTTTTATCTAAAAATACACCATCTGCCAGTGAAAAATCAAGCTAGATTTTGTCACATCTACAACCAAACCAAGTTAATAACCAGAATCACAGATGGTTTCTTTATATAAATATGTACATCTATCTCCCTCCAGTGACTCTTTCAGCTGCCTCTCAGAATTGCTGGCACGGTGCTACCTTGTCTCCTAGGCAATAGCTGTGCCTTACACTCAGCCTAGGCATTACAGGCAGCTGGACTGGATTTCAGAAGGTGCCATCCCCTGGCTGTGGCTGTTTCCAGCACCAACAAGGGATGCAGCAGTGGCCAGCCATGCCTCTACCAAAGAGCAGCAACAGATGGATGTAAACACATTCTTGTGCAGCTGGGCTTTTCCTCAGATGATCAAATCTGCTGAAACGTTCTTTTAACTAGCCTAAATCCCCACATAAGGCTACATACAAATATCATGGTGACCTCCACAGGATAGCATAGGCCACAATCAGAGAAATAATGGTGGAATTTGATCCTTCTGCAGCATTCAACGGTATGAACTGACAGAAAGTACTGAAATACAAACAACAAAACCATTGTGGGGAGCCATGCTTATTTCTCCCTCAGTAGTTATGCATCGGGGTGTCCTCAATAAGAAGTGGTTACTTCCTAGTTCTTGCATGTCCAAACTCACTTGAGATGAAGACTTGAGCTGCATTCTGTTCTTGTTCTATTACCAGCAGTGAAATGTGTTTCAGATGAAACTGCAAAGCTATTGCTACAGCTCTGAAATCAGGTACCTGCCATCTTCCAAAAAGTTCCACAAGCATCCAATCTGTTAAATAATGACACAGAGAACAGAATTCAACTCACTACTTCCTGGCTCTACTTCAGTCATCGGAAAACCTATGGAAGTTAAGTTTATTATAATGTGCCTCTTTGTGGCACAGAGTCTAAAGCTTCTTGGGAGCTCAGGGGCAGCAGCATTTAACATAAACTAGATTGGCCCATGCAGAACTCTGAATTACTTGGACCAAACTTCAATTCACAACCATATGACACAAGCCCCCTTCATACAACAGTGAAGGCTGAAAGATTGTAATTAAAACCAGTTTAGAATTTCTATGTGTAAAATAAAAACATCTGAATGAACACCCTAAGAAATAGGGTAATGCAGAGCCCAGGACTAGGACTCACATAGTTTAAGCTCCATTCACAGCTACGACACTGACAGGTGTGATAAAAATCACTTCACTACCTACATTTGGGCTTCGATTTATGAATACCTGTAAAATAGGAGTCCTGGTAGATGTCTGAAACCACTCTGAAATCTGCTAATGATCTCTTTCAATACTGGATACTGTTATAAATTAATTGAAACCAACATCTTTCCTATGGCCTGCTTTACAATCAGATGTCAAGTTCTTTCATGTCTGGATTTAAAGAGCTGATTATAACATGGCAGGCTCCATCCTAGTGTATCATTCAATCATGTGCTGCTGTTAGCAGTGTGTTGTTTTGGGAAGAGTGAATTCAATTTGTGAAATAACTCGAAAACTGCAAATAAAAGTAACTACCTTCATAAAAATAGTATTTTTAAATAGATATACAGAGTATGTAAAGCCTTAAAAAGCCAGCTGCAGTGTGTGTAATCTGTCCATGAAACTGAACAAACACTGATATCAGGCTTGGCATTATCAAACTATGACAGGGTAAGGAGTGCCCACTTACTGTTCACTTCCATCCCACCTTCCCGTCATGGAAAAAGTGTCTTCAAATCATGACGAACTATCACTGCCTGGCAGTCCAGGCAGGAATTCATTAATGGCAAATTGTACCTGCAGAAGTAGGTTAATCAAATGTATACAACAGCAACTTCTGAGTTGAAAGCTTCATCATTTAAAACTCAACTTCTAGAAACCTCATCACACTCAGAAATAAATATTTATTTTGGGGGAAAAACAAAATGATCAGAGCAGTTTCACTGGTTTTTATGTACAAAAGAAGGCACAGCTGCACATTCGTCTACTCACTAACTTGTCTTACAAGTGCCTTGAAACAAATGGTGAACAACTGACTGGGATATTTGGCAACATTGCATTTGATGCTTACAGTGTCAACTACAGCCAGCACGTCACCCCACACCACCACTGCCAGCTGCTGGCTGACCAGTTCAAGGCTGCCTTCTTCCTTGAATTTCAGTTCCCAGTTCTTAAAGAGTTCAATTACACTAAAGCAAAACACAGGCAGCTTCTTCTGAAAATATTAATGAAAACAGAGGACTAGTTGTTCAGGTTCAGTCAATAAATCAATACTGAAATGACAACCCTCATGCTATGGCTCATATAAAAATGGCAGATTCAGATCCTCATTTTTAAATTTGTTAAAAAGGGTATTCTTGCCATGCCTTCCCATTCTAGGACACCAGGAACTACTAAATGTGTAGTTTGTTTACCTATTGCTTTAAATCTTGTTTAGGCTTTGGCTTAACTTCTTACAGAAAGGCCTAAATATCTTAAAAATTACATTAAAAACGTGACAAAGGATAAAGTAAGGATTGAGATCTTTGATTTCACAGTAGAATTATGTACCTTCTCATAAATTTCTTTTTTGCAGGATGGAAACACAGTAAGTAAAATTCTGCAAAGTGCCCTAGCAACTTTGGCACCTATACGTCATTCACAGAAGAAAATTAAAGCACTTACACAAACTGGATTAAATCTCCCAAATAAAACACAATGGCTTTAAAAATTTTAGTGATACATCAGTGTAAGAGAAGCATAATTTCCTTCAGTGATTTTGAATTCAGTCCTAGTGCAGAATAATTCAAAATTACATAGCAAGTGTGTCAGGATAATGCAGTAATCTAATACTTCCCTCAGAAAACAAACAAATAAAAACCCACCCCCCGAATAATATTTAGATCTGCCTACATTCTTAATTAATACTGATAACTAAAAATTGCTATGTTGAAGAATCACAACTGTCAGAATAAAATTCTTTACACTATAAAAAGCCTGCTCTGGGAAGGTTTATTCTCTGTACTGTATCTCTGCTCTTAGCTCTTTGGAGAGGTAATTCATCAGCACTGCTGTCAACTTCTGCTGGAGACTAGCATTTCCCATTACAAGAGCAGTCAGCTGAGCAACATCAGTCCAGTCTAAGGTCCTGAGAATAACAATGGCTTCATCATAGAGTTTCTGCTGCTCAGCAGGAGGCAGTTCCAATAAAATCTGAGGGACCGGCCTGAATTGGCCCCCAGTCATCCAGGCACCAAGCAATCCACCAAATGCTCCTCCTAGAAAAAAAAAGAGAGAAATGTTACTCTTTACCAGTTAATGTTAAAACTGAAATTCTACCCACAGCCTTCATCAACAATGTTCCCACCTTTATTAGAACTCAATGCAGAGTTCTCTGTATCTACTTTAACTAGGGTTATACACGACGTTCAGAGCACCAAGGATTTTCAAAGCTTTTTACATCCTTACCAATCACAAAGGAACTCTTTACACAATCAAAGTTAATACCTTCAAGTTAGAAATCAAAAACAAAATAACACTCCTTAGGGCACTGGTCTCTTTAGGGTAAGTGCTACTACTAAATAAAACTATGCCCAAGGAAAACACAGGACCAACAATTGCTTTATCAGTGCTCTTAACACATAATCTCTTACTAGAGATTCCCAGAACAACTCAAGCTCTTTGCTTCTGTAGAGCCACACACTGCAGCCTCCTACTCCCATGAAGTTCACTCCTCAGAGGGTGGTCAGAGACCAAACTCATCAGCTTCTTTGGATTAGACACATTCATGCTTTTGTCTATCAAATGAATGCCCCACTTGCACTGTCCACCCCAGCTGGCCAAGAAATGCTCTGGTAAGTAGAGTCCTTCAAAGTCATCAAGATGACAGCAGAGGGATCCCTCTACAGCTGTTGTGATTGTGGCTGCTGCTGAGAAACACAATTGTTCTCTTTCAAAGATTTACCAGTCGAACTTCCAAGACAGTGCTTTTCAACAGAAATTCAACTGACAACTGACACTGCTGCCCAGAGACAATGACATCCAGGTGGAAGGAAGGAGAATCCTGACAACAGGGGGGTGTCAGAACTGACTCTGCCTCCAAAATTGCCACCCCAGGAACTGCTCCTAAATATATATTATGCACTCTCAGGGATGCAGTTCTCCATTAGACAGAACTTCCTTAATTTACACATTTTACTCAGCTGGCAATTTTTTCCCATGATACCACGGAAATACTTGAAAGCCTACGATGGCTGAATTCATCCTCAAGGAACTTTTATGAGAATATCAATATCTGATTTAGGGGCTCTTCATGCAAAAGCCACTAGAAGTATTGATGTGCAAGTTCGTTGTCTATTGAGACAAGATTTGTTACATGATCACACTTTCTCCCCCCAAGCAACACATTCACAATCCATTCTTCACAGAGCACTCCTTAGAAAGCACAGTATGCTGCAAGTTTCTCCAGTGACCACCGCAGATGGAAGGCAATTCATTCTCTAATTCTTGGTGTAAGGCAGCAATAAGGACAATCCCTGCTATCCAGTCCCACACCTATGCAGGCTGTTTGTGTAAGTGGAAGTGCACTTGATTGCAAATGTCCCTGTAACTGTCTTAAAATCCACTAAAGACCCAGGTCATTTACCTTTGCAATTTTAAAAGTTAAATGAGGATCTTCTGACTGTAATCAGCACACAGCTTTTGGTATACTTAGTACATGTTATTCTTATTATGTATACTTATTATTGTATACTTTTGGTATACAGTAATAGGTATACTTGTTCCAGTTCATTCAGCAGTGGCTAAAGAACTCTGAATTTGACTGGGAGACATTATGAAAGCTTAAACAAACACTTAAACAAAGCGAGAAAACACGGCTCACTCAAGAATGAGGCCACTTCCACTCTCACTTTTAGTTCTGATTTACAGCTTACAAATTTCTTTCAAAAGCTTAATTTAACTTCTTTTTTCCTGATAACATCAGTCATGTTTGTCAAAACATTATTTTTTGCTATTAAGCTCTCTACTTGTAACAGGAGTAAATACGTGGCTTCATTTTACATTTTCTGTAATCACTCCTCACATATTATCTAGTTATTTTTTTAACTCAGCCTTGCTAACCCTCACGCAGGCAAACTGCAATTCATTCCAATACCAATAAGCCCATGAAATTGCTGGAACTGCTCATTGGAGTAAGGAGCATTCAAAGACCAAGGACCACACGACTTCAGTGAAAAGGCATCTTTCAAACTAGACACTCTTAATTCAAGAAATACAGACAAGAGACAACTCTTTACTATTAGACTCTGACCTTCCTGTAATTTTCCATACAGGAAAAAAAAACAAAGTGACAGGGAATAAAAAATTCCCAAGATAAAAAACAAGCTCACCAAGAAGTGGAGAGCTCCGAGCCTGTTAGTTTGCTCTGTTTCATCCCACACCTCAGACACTGGTGCACCCCAGCAGATGGGAACCAGAGCCCTACCTACCAAAAACAAATGCTTTGTTAACAGCTTGTTCCAAGGGCTTCAAAGGTGCCACCATCTCAGCCTCAGACCTCTGGATGGCTTCCCATTTGCTGCACAGGAGTCAAGGTCAGCAAGGTCTCTATCACCCTAGAAGGAAACACTGACACATGCCTTCCTGATGCACACCTTGCTTCTAAAAAGCCAACACACAAAATGGCCATCTTGTGAAAACCCAGTTACATGAAATTTCAGCACTGCACACCCCTTTCTTTCCAACCACACCTACTACACAGGCTTCCTTGTTTCTTCACTCAGGGACTTACCACACTTCTTGTTCCTTAAGCAAAGGACACTTACCTACAGCGATGCCAGGTGGACCTCCCATCAGACCCCCAACAAAAGCTGTTGCACCCGCCAGCAATGCTCCTCGACCAGAGTGTTTAACAGCAGCTTTCATCCCCTTCTCCTCAGAGAGATGGCAGAAAAGTTGCATCACACCATCAACATCGATGGGCATCTTGGTGAGCTAAGATTCTGGAAAAGATGTTTTAAGTTACTTTGTCATTACTGCAAGGGACTAAATCTTTCTGCTAAATGAATTTTAAGAAAAAATAGGGGTTCAGCAGTCTCTGAGACTGAAATATAGAGGCACACTCAAGACAGGAAACAAAAAAATCTGCCTTCTCTTTCATTTCTGGGAAAAACAAACCCATTTACAAACAACTAAAGGTTACTGAAAATAAAGTGAAACCACAGTGCAGATCAGAAAAAGGACAAGCACCAGCAACCAGAGACGTAAGTAAGTTTCTCTCGAATTCTACAACACATCACCTTTGCCTTGAGCAATTGCCACATGCATTCAGCATCACCCACAGCTCCAGGAAAAGACAAAGCAGAACCTTACTCTTCTGCAACTAGCAGATTATAACTGACAAATCTTTCAGGTATTTTCTCTTTGTCCTAATTCTTGCCACAAATCAGTTGTTTGTTTTCACATATCAGTTATTCCCCCTCTTCTGTTACATGCTTCAGCACTTCCCCACTGATTTCTGAAGGCAGGAGGCTGTCTGCAGCAAGAGAGAAGAGCCTGAGGAAGGGAAAAGATTTCAGGAGTCAGAGGCAAGACCTGGGACTGGGAATAAACAGGGAGCTCTGGAGACAGGGCATCAGAAGTACAGGGTTATGTGTAAGGTGGTCAGGACTCAGAACAGACATGTGAGACAACTCTCTAGTGTACAAGGAGGCGGAGAGATGGGACCTCAGTCCACCTTCCAGCCATCCAAGTCCCCAGCACAGGTCAGATACCTGCCCCCAAGAATGGTCCTGCCAAGACCAAACCTTTTCCACCTCGTTCACTTGCTGCTGCTGCCCATCTAAGCCCACTCATTTTTGTAGAGGCCCACAGAGAGCATGGCTACCTATCACTGCTGCCACAGCCACTGCTAACAAAAAGGGCAGCAGGATGTGCCCAGGTGAAGGTTCCAGCCCCCTGTCTGGCCACTGAACTGAACAGAACCCTGAGAAAAGGCATGTGAACATAACCCAGTGTAAAAAAAACCAACAAACTAATACAGGGCACCTATTTGGAATTTCTGAATATTAATATTCTTTTCCCAGGTTGCTTGCCTTTCACACCAGGTGAATCAGGAGGCATAACAGAAGCAAACATGTGCCTCAGCTGAAGATGCCAGCAAGTGTCCTGAGCAAGGAAAGAGGCAGCACGAGAAGACAGTACCAGCTCCTCTGCTTTAAAAAACCAAGAGATTCTACCTGAAGAAAAACATTTTACCCTTACTTTGCACCCAATGTTTGCTTGCTGTTAAGCCAGTCACTTGAATCAAACCTTTTGGAAACGCTGACTACGCTCTAACTTTTCCAGGCACCCATCCTGCAATCTCAAGAGGTATTTGCAAAAATGCTGACCCCTCAAAATAACAAAGGAATTCAAATGCAACTCTGCTTGAGTACAGCGTTACACAGCACCAAGCACTGAAAAATTCATCTTTGGCTTTCACTTTGGCAAACTATTGTAATGATAGAAGAGAGACACTAAAAATACCCACATCTCATGTTGCAAAAATAGGTTCTGTACTAATTAAAGACATTGATTCAGACCAATGAGATCAGAGGAAAATCCATAAAGTGACATTAAGAAACTCCACCCCCACAAAAGAGCTGCAGGGAGTGTTCAGGAAGTAAGACCTAAGAACTTAGCACTGAACAGTAAGAAAAAGCTTGCTCATTAAGGAAATACTTTCCATTTTGCACATCACCTAAGGAAAGGGCTTGCAGGGAAAAACAAAAAAAAGTATTCGTTTAAAAATATAATCACATATACACAGAAGGAACAGGTTAATTGTTGTACATGTAACATTAGCACTATAGAACTGGTGTTTGGTTTTCCAGCCTCTAGAACTCTTTTTATCCCAGTGCATGTGCAATACTTTCTCAGCCCAAGCCAATGGATCTTGAAGTCTTTCTTGAATAGATCTCTTCAGTGCAAAGTGAAAGTGTAATTGTAGCTAGCTTTAGGCTCAGGAAATCAAACAAAAGACTTACAAAGCTCTGCAGCTGCAAACCTCTAGTATCTCACAGACTGTCAAGGTCTGTAAGAAGCCAACTGCAAAATGTGGAGCATGAAGTTGCAATTTACATCAACCTAATGATCGGAATCACTGGGTGAGCAGAACAGGCATATTTGAAAATGCCAGTGAACTACAAGGGAGCAGGACTTCTACCCCAGATTAAAAGCAGTTGTAAATTTTATGTGTCAGAGGTAGAACCAGATGACAGCCAAAAATATTTCTAAACTTTGATTGTGTAACTACAAGTAAACAAAAGTGCAACATGATTCTAGCTTCAAATTATTTTTCACAGAATTCACCCAGACATTAAGAAACACTAAGCATGAAAAATACTGGATCTGCACTAATGGAGTGATAAAAGTATCAGTGACATTCATGATACTGTGCCCAGCTTTCAGAGATGCTGAGGACCCACAGCTCCTACTGACTTCACACGGCATAAAGAATATTCAGCACTGCAAGGAAAAAAAACAGCAAGAGTTGAAGAAACTCAAGTCACTGAGAAACCAAGCTTTGTTGTATAACAGGCCTAACTTTTTTTTTCTCTACTGCAATTCAGTGGCTGTGTTCCTCTTTGTCATCTCCCCAGATACTTATCTCAGATGTTAGACAATGTACTTCTCTCTGACTAAACTAGATTATGCTCTTTCTTCTCTCACCCCAGCGACTGGGGAGCAAAGTGAGCAATGATCCTGCTCCACCTATCCAAAGGAACATCATGTGTTTGTATCTCATCTTTCAACCTACAACCAATAAGTTTTTCCTAAAAGTTACATTCTTCTCCGAACTAGTTTATTACTTCTTAAGAAGAAAAATGTCATAGAAAGAACTAAAACAACAAAACAATCACATCATACCCAACTCACTGGAAGTCCTATTAACACAACCAACCATGATGTCAAATTAGTTATAGATGTAATTCTTAATTAACTTAAATGCAAAAATACGTAACTGATGTAAATCACCTTTTGACCAAAAAATGGGATAGAAGAAACATACAGACCTAAAACCAGGTACTAGGAACTTTAGTGGGATGACTGCCCAAGAAACTCGGCCGTAATGCATGAATCAGCTGAAAATGTGTCCTTTAGGTGAACTTGACTAATTATAGTATGAAAACCACATCCCCAGCAGTTAAGATACTCCCCTCTGCTAGAAGACCCTCACCCACTGAGCTTGCTCAGCGAAATTGTAAGACACTGTATCTTTAAATGAAGAGGAGGATACCTTACACCCATCAGCTTGAAGACTGTAAGCACCCCTAAAAATCTACTGAACAATAAATACTCAAAATATTTTAATTTACAACGTATAAATGTATGACTGTTCCAATGTTGTGTGTGCTAGCTTTGTGGGAATGCCCCCTAGTACCTCTTTCTGCACAGAACTGCTAGTAAATTGCTAATACCTCAACTCTGTGAGTTACTGGTTTGCACACCAGGTAAACAAACCCCATTTTGGGACAACAACCAAAGAGGGTCCCCAGATTAATCTATGATGTGAACCTCATTTCATCTCCTTCTTGTTTAACATTCCCAACATTCCTGTAAATGCAAAAGCTCTTTTATCTTCTGGGCTCACTGTCCCACTTGAAGAAAAATTAACACAACCTGAAATGTCCACACAAGGTATTCTAACAAGTATACCATATATATATACACCATATATTCTAACTTGGCCCACCATTGAGCTGTCCTCACAACCTTCTATTGAGTTAACAGAGTAGACTCTCCAGTAAGCATTCCCAAAATATGAACATACATAGAATAACAGTCACCTACAGGACAAATTCCAAAGCCACGAAGTAATGAAGATGTAGGTTTAAATCCTCTTACCAGGAACTAACTTTCATCTTGGTGGACACCACAAAGTGATGAGCAAGAATGTGGGGTAAGAATCTCCAAACTGCTAAAAAACATACACATGATCTGTGTAGATCTTCAAACTGACACTTCAAGACAACAGCAAACATTCATACAAGCAAAGATGTGCAGGAGATAAACCAAGTCAATTTCTTCTCTCTCAACTGTACAGCAACAACTCTATCTGTACTGCAACCTTTTATAATAAATATGTGATCAGCACTAGAGTAAAATCAAATGCAAAGCACTTGGGAACTGAGACAGACTGAAGAACACTACTTCACAAACAACAGTGTACACAAAGATCTGACATGATGATTAAACTGGCCAGAAGTTCACTAACTATTTCAATAATAGCTAGTGCATAGGCAAAAAAATGAAGATATTAATTCCTACATACAAAGGACGACCATTTCATCAATGGCCCACACACATAGGTTGGATGGAGTAGCATTTGTGCTCCTAAATCCCTTTCTGAAAATCATACTTTAGAGTTCAGCCTAGTGTTTAAAATGGTCTGATTTAAATGATTGGCATCAGCAGCCAGTAAAACTTGGTTTAAACATTCTAGTTTTAACCCTGCTCTCCATTTGTAATTTTCAGTTATCTTATCAAGGGTTCATTTCTAATTATTGGAGTAAAGATTAAAACATGCTGATTGCCTTTCTTATCTCAGTATTTGGTACGTGTCACTCAACCATGAGGATTCACTACCTCTACGAAAATGTGTTGTAGTAATATAATTATCTTACTGACTATACATTTATTCAGATGTTCAACTGAGTTTCAATTATATTAGGAGTGGTAAGAAACTCCTGTATTTGCTAGATAATCTGAATTAAACTGCAATGCATAAAAATGCATTTTAATATTGCTTTGTAAGAACTGTGACCTTAAAAGCACTGCTTACTTTTTTATTTTCTGTATTTATCAAAGCATTTAATTGGTTTATTTAAACAAGAGGCAAAAAATTTACTCACTATATGAACAAACTACTTTTAGGAACCTGGGACCTGATTTTACAAGGCTCTTAGACACTTAAAAATGAAGGCAAATATTCAGTGGGCATTACCTCCTTCCACTAAGACTAAAGGAAATTACTTAGACTGCTAAATTACAAAGTTACCCGTGAGATACTGGCCATGGCTTCTTCAGCCCTTACATTTTTTAATATCTACTCAATGTCTTCTTAATTTAAAAATTAAGGGTGGATTTTTTGTCATTTCCTAGCCAGCTTCTGCATTTTAAAGGCCATATTTAAAAAAGAAAGTGTTACAGGTTGCTTGCGTCAGCTAGCTGATATTGAAACCAAAACAATCAGACTTTCAGTTAAGAAAAAAAAAAAAAGAGCCAACACTGGGAAAACACAAATAGCAGAGCTTGTCCCCGTAGAGACAATTGCCTCAGAACACTGCAGTGTATCTTCAAAATCTGAGCTAGGCCTGAAAACCAAAGATGCTTTCCCTGACTCCGAAAGCAGAAACTTCAGCTCATTACAATTAATCAACACATTCTGAATGTTTTAAAATTCATTAAAATCTTCATTGCTAAAATAGACTGCGCATAAAACATAATTGTAAACCCTTTCAAACACCCGAAAATTAATTATACTTCAGATACGCTTATTTTTATTTTCCTACAAGCCAATTTCGGGTTTACTATTGTGAAACAATGACACAGCCGCCACGAAACTTGGGGGAAAAACATAAATCAGAAGCTAATGGAGACTTCAATCCTATCTGAAGATTTCTAAGGCTCTTCTCACCGTATCTAAAGCCCTCAAGCTTCGGGAGAGTCCCAAAGTCCGGTGCGGCGGGTATCGGGCCGGAGAGGGTCGACCCAGCCCAGAGACCCCCGGGCTCCCCGCGGCCCTCCCGCCCCACGCCGTCCTCCCGGAGCAGCCCCGGCACCCACCGAGCCGTGGCCTGCAGCCCCGCTCCCCACAGCGCCGGGCTGCCGCAGCCGCCCTTTTCTGGAATCTTCCTGGCCGCCGCAAACGCAAACTCCGCTGACACCAGGGCAGGAAAGGGGCGCTCCCGGGAAGCGGAGGAGACAGCAAGGCCCGCACCGCGTCCCTTCCCTCCCGGCCGCTTACCTCAACCGGCAGCGCGCACGGCGCCCGGCTTGCGGGAGGGCGGGCAGGACAGGGCTGCGGCGGCGCCGCCGGCACCGGGGGAGGAGCGCGACGGCAGGGCGACCCCGCGCAGCCCAGCCCCCTGCCCGCCCCAGGGCCCACGGCGCCTCTGCGGAGCTGGTGGCTGCCCCGCCGAGCCCGCGGCAGCCAGCCCTCGTCTCCGCGGAGCGGCAGGCCTCGAGCAGCAGGCCCGGCTCAGGCTACTAAACCCTGCCTCTGCGGCGGCTCCCATGCTTGCTCCATGTAGCCCGGGGACGCCCGGCAATAGATGTTGCCGTCCCGCCACCGCCTCCTCCCGCCGGCCCCCGCGGCGGCACCGTCAGTAAACCCGGCCCCGTCCCCCAGGGTTGGTTCTCTGCCCGGCCTGAGGTAAAGGCGCGGTGTAGCCGCCCTCCTGCAGCTTGGTGCTTGTTTTGGAACAGCACAACGCGCCCCGGGGAGTACCTGGGGCTCCCGTGCACGGCCGTTGTGAAGGATATTACAAAATGTCACGGTATTTCAGGAACTCTGCTGTGGAAGAGAACCTCCCAAGCTCAGTGGAGCTGTTGCAGGAGGAGAAAGAAAGGGACAGAATGGCACTAGGACGTCCCAGGCACTAATCTGAGAATATAATCTGAGAATATCTTTTGCATACTTTCCATGCAGGTTTATTTCAGCCATCAGCTGGGTACAGTTGCTCCAGCACCATGTGTAACCACGCAAGCCATGCACTGAAACAGCGTTCAACAGCTGTGTCACATATGGCTCCTGAAATACCACATCGATTCTTAACACCAGTGCAATCTTTGAAAAGTTACTGCCTAGCACTAAAATTGCTGCCATTTCCCAAGAACAAATTATTAACAGGTTTTTTTGTTTTTGTCAGCTAAGCCTTTTATTATGGTTACATTTCTGATTTAAGGTAAACCTTCTCCCCTAAATTCCTTGTTGAGAAAATGAAAAAGCAGGATGACAAAAAGGAGGAATGTAACTCACAATTTTTGTTCTTTTCCTGTGGCTGCACTGGGGACTTCTTAACATCCCCATGCTTTATACTATCACATAAAGTAATCCTATGTAACAACTCAAAATGTTACAGGTCTACTGGTGCTCTTGATTTTTATGATTTGGATGTAAAAAGCAAACTTAATGCCTGAGCAAAGAACCAAAATGCCATGTACATTTTAAAAAGTAACACCCCAAATTCCAGCTGTAAGCAACCTTCCAAGGAGCAAAATTAAAAGCAATGAAGTCTGCCAGCCACCAAAGGAAGGAACTGCTATCAATCTATCCCAAACTGAATAATTACTTCTCTACTTCAGTTAAAAATGAGCACAGGTTATTAGGGCTACATCAGCATTAGGTCTATTTTTTTTTCTGCAGCAGAAGTTAGTAAAATGAAAATGCAAGATAACAGTGCAGACTGTATCCTTTAAGGCTGTACATGCTGCTGTAAATCATGCTACACTCTCAAAGAAATTCTGACTCTGTTGAAGTCAATGGGAATCTGGTTATTGTTACCAGCTGGATTAAGATTTATTCCGTACATAGTTACCAGCCAGCATCTGCTAGTATACCTGCTGTTCTTCTTGGGGAGCGTTAACCCATATTTATGAATCAGCACACCACACATCCCACTATTCTGTGAGGCTGGGCTCAATAATAGTGCAGAAGTCCTGTTGTGGTCTTATTGAAGCAGGAAGACCTGCGGTAGATTTTCTCCCGGCCAGGTTTGCTACCCGGCAGGCTCCATCTGGTGGCTGCCTACCCCTCGCCATGGCAGGGGTTTAGCTACACGCCTGCCAGTCGGGAAAAACTCATCCAAAACGGGAGAGGGGACAGACAGCTCTGCTGGCTGCGTTCTCCTGTACAGGACTGAGCGTTCTGGCTGCATCAACCACTCTAATTCTAGCATGTATTTATGCATTTCAACATCCACTCTTACATAAATAGTACCCGAGATAAACGTTCACATGCTTTTTAAATTCTAGGAGCAAGTGGAGTGACAACAGTTCAAGGTGGTCCTGCTACAAATCAGATCCTGCCAATAATCTCACTGTATTCACTGCAGTATGCTGGGCTCTTACAAGAACTAGATGTCATTGTGATTCCTATACTGTAGTTCTCTTTGTCCCCTTTCTCACCATTGATTATCACTATTTCATTTTCTTTATTGGGATGTTTCAACATCTTTTTCCTCTTCAGGTTACTAGGAACACTACACTTTTAAAAAATCAAGAGAAAAAATTTCCATTCACTACCCCGAAATCCTCAAGTAATCTGCCAAAATCAGCTACAGCAATGGTGCATTGGCATTCTGGTTTGATGAGCCACTTGGGAGATTTCTGTCAAGTCCTTCCCTAACATATCAGAACTCTATATAGCCACAAGCCAATTCAGCATGTCCTCAGCGTGCTGGGTTCACTGCATATTTTCACAGTTTTTGACATACTAGGAGATAGGCCAAGGGGCACCAGGAATTATTTCAGCCGGAGATGGGCTGTTGCTACCAAAAGAATCATTCACTCTGGGGCTTTCAGCCTTCTCTTTACAAGGTCTCAAAAAAAAAAAAAATGCCCATCAAAAGCAGGCTCAGTCTGGAGGAACTTTCCAGAAATAACTGATGCAATTATCTGAAATACCAATTATCTTCATGTCTTTTAAGACGAGGCACTTAATCTTATTGCATGGAAAAAAGCTCTTTCCCTAAATTTGCTTCTGTGCCAGAGATTCCTGGAGAAAACATAAGGAATAGGCAACTGTATGTGACTAAGTGTCATCATTTCACCTAGTTGTACCTTATTTTCTTAAAAACTTTAAATATCTTACCATCACAATAGCAGGAAGAAAAAAAACATTCACAACTTGAGGCATGTGCAAGTAATACAGAACCACTTCCCTAAGTTTGCAAAGCACCTAAGAATACACTTGAGATTTCCCTTTTGTGTCCATGTGTTAACTCAGATACATGGGAGGATGGCTTAATTTACAATGCATCAAAGCAAAGACAAAAGAGTAAGAAGAAACAAATGTCAAGTGTTCCTCAGAATGTATAATGGAAGTGGTCCACAGAGAAGGAAAGAGGATGGAAAAAATGTAACTAAGCAAGTTTCTAATAATATCCAAGTTTAGAAGGGGAAGGGATTTCTATCATTTTCCCCAGAAGTTGAGGAAACCCTATGCTGCAGTGAAAAAAGCTGCTTTGCTAATCCCTGTCTAACATCTAGGGCTCTAAACAATCTACATCTCTCCCAGGATACTGTAAGACCCCAGTATGCATGCTCTTATGGGGTCACAGGAATAACAGCATCTGTTCTGAAAGAGTCTACCAGTTCTGTTTATTTCTAATGGGAACCTTCCCTTATTGACAACAATACAGTTTTATATCTTCTCAGTTCCTGATCATGTTCTCTGGATTACCAAGAAAATGGCGAGTTTCACAAGATCAAACACGGCACAACCTATATTGAAAGAGAGAATGAATATAGAAGTAATTAGCCTGGAGCAGAGAAGGCTGAGGGGAGACCTTATTAGTACGTGTAAAGGGTGGGTGCAAGGAGGATGGAACTAAACTCTTTTCAGTAGTTCCCAGTGACAGGACGAGGGGCAATGGGCACAAGCTGGAACATAGGAAGTTCCATTTAAATATGAGGAAAAACTTATTTATGGTGAGGGTGACAGAGCGCTGGAACAGGCTGCCCAGGGAGGGTGTGGACTCTCCTTCTCTGGAGATATTCAAGACCCACCTGGATGCAGTCCTGAGTAATGTGCTCTAGGGGATCCTGCTTTAGCAGGGGGGGTTGGACTGGATGATCTCTAGAGGTCCCTTCCATCTCTGACAATTCCATGATTCCATAACACTATAGCATTTAAGTCCTTAAACAGAGACACTTAGTAAGGGAAATTTTACAACTGCAGAATGGCTGTCTGAAAGGAACAGCACTTCCTCCAGAACCCTTTGCAATGAGAAAAGGTAACATTTTTAAAACCATGAACCTCACTCCAGTTTTCACCTGTCAACACCCTTCACCTCTGTGCATGAGGTGTAAATAATACAGCAAAAATGACCAAATACTACAAGACGACACAATAGCAGGTTACAGAGATCCACTATAAGCAAAGCATATGCTCAATGGCAAATCTTTTCCCCATTTCCTACATTAGATATTCATCAGGGTCTGACTTATAATTGAATGCAAATAAAGGATGTAACAGGCTTTTGCGTATGAAGTGAAGATACAGAACATCTGTCTCTTCACAGCCTTTCAATGTACCTTATGTGACATTAAGCAAAGAAGAGGTTTGCCTCATCAGCTTGTAGGAAATGGTGAATTTGAAGAACAGTGTGACTGAATTAAATCATTCCACTGCTGCTGTAAGAGGTGCTGCTTTGGTCTCCCCGCACACTCGGGTGATAAAATGCCAAGTTGGGCAAAATCACTTTCAGTGCCAAAAAGATGGACTGCTGGTGCAGAAGGTCACACAACACCGTTAATTGCCTTATATCATTTCAGTCCTGAAAGATGATTCAAAAATATAGGCTGGCACTTTGGAATAAAGCACACATTGTTATCTAGCACTATCCAAGCAAACTTTTAAAGATATTTAAGGCATACCCTTAACTGCAAACTACCTCTCTTCTGCTCTTTTACACTCTTATTATAGTAGTAATTTATGCTGTCTTTTTACTTCTCCAGCAGCCCTAATTCATTAATTTTGTTCACTGGTACAGAGTAGTGATTTTATGACCTTTTCAGAAAAAGTTACAGCAAATCTGAATGTAAATGTTGGTGTCCTAAAATTAGCTTACATGTTTATATGTTATAGCATATATGAACACTGAAGTAGAAATAAAATCCCGGTTAAAAGATAGCTACAAAAATTCCTGCAAAGTTTCCAAAGAGGAGCTGAAGAAGAGGCAATCTCCTACAACCACTTCCTCCACTCCTCATTCTTTTGCAGAATGTATCTAGAAAAGTGCATCTCAGGTTTCTTCAAACCTCTAATTAAAGGACATACATAAAGTAGACAAAGCTCAAAATCAGATCTAAAATGTGTATTGTAAATTCAGTTAAGGAACAAAGCATTTTAGTATCAAGGACAGAAGGATGACATTTTAAGGTGTCTGGAATAACATCAATGATAGATTTCCATGTCTGATACTATTCTGTGGTGTGAGAAATCTGTGCCATAACCTGGTGCTTGTGCAGTCTGAGAGTAGTAAATACGCAGCTATATATAATTCTTGCCCCAAGCATATAGTACTTTGGAGACACAAACATAAACAAGCTGACTTAAGTCCCAGCAGAGTCAAGGGTCCTTGGCTTACCAACATCACAGTGTTGAATGAGAGCCAAATTTTACAAAGCTGTTTGACCAAGTTTCTTGTTCTTCTCAGAATACAGAGTAATTCTCTCCAGCCTTCTTGGGTCTGAGTTCTGATAATGTGATAGGCAAAAGGGGACCTCACAGTCAGCAAAATACTAGGCTGGAAGGGAAGAGGCCAACCTCTACAGATTGTATTGCATTATTTTATTCTCTCATGGAATAGGTTGGAGGCAAGAAGATACAAAGGTGAATTTGCATCAATCTCTGCACTGATGGAGCAGATTAAAAGCTTCCAGAAGTAACTGCAAATATTCAAATGTGTTACAATGGGATTTTCAGACTTACACAAGTTAACATGTTGTACTTTAATACTGCCTCTTGGGGCACCTCTCTGCTTCACTTGCAATCACAAGGGTGTCACCATTTGGGATCACATAATAATGCCTGTGTCACTGTAACAGGGTTCTCTGAAGAGCTGTTGCTAAGGTAAATAAAGAGCAGGGCAGTGTTTATACCATATTTATAGCTGTCCTGTAACTTTAGAAAAAAAAAAAGAACCGGAAACTTTGTGAACTACAAAGAGGCCTTTTGCTGGCTTTATGCACACCTCAGTTTGAGAACCACTGCCTTAAAAATGTCATAAATTATGTGCATTCAAAACCAGTATGGGCAGAATTTACAAAGAACAGCCAATGCCAAATAGCTTTACCTACAACAGTATGCATGTACACAGTCAGGAGAGGCAAGTGCTACTGGAATAGAGGGCATTGACCAAGCAGACAAAAAGAAAGAACTGGGCAGCTCCTTCTCTATTGTAAGTTCCAGTGCATCTTTCACTGTGCCCTAAGTAGACAAGCATTAAGTTCTCAAAAAGTCTGTTGAAAAGACTTGCAGCAGGATGTGCCAATCTCTATACCATGGAAAAAGAGAAGACTGAGATTTTGCTGCAATTAGAATAAACAACTGTCCTTAATTTCCGTCAAACAGTAGATGTCTCCCTTTGCCAATATTTGAAACATGTATAAAATGTTGTTAGGGTACACATCCACAGCCAGCATTATTAGTCTTTTTACTCTTTTTCAGCTTACATTCCCATCATGCCTCATAAAAAATCCACAGGGGACAAAAGATAACGCTGAGTCCAAACCCTGAGAACAGAGCCCCATGAAAGCAACAAATTATAAACGCTACTGAAGAGATTTTCTTCAGAATGATCACAGGTCTCATGCTTTAGCTGTGGCCCGTTCCTCTGCCAGCAGGTTCAGAGAGAGTGATCTGTGAGAGCTAAGTGATTTCTTTCACGTAAGCTGCTCACGTTGACTACAGAAACCTCAAGGATTACAGTGCACAAACAATGGGAGGAAAAGCTGCTTCAAATAATACACCCAGACAATGGAGTTGCCATTATGGTAGCAATGCAAAATATGGACAGGGATTTAAATGAAACGGGTGATATCTGTATACTTTGGAGGGCTCACGTGTGCCAAATTTGGCAGCATGAGTGTTCATATTGCTTGTTGCTCCACCTCTTGAACAATGAGGCTAAACCCCATATGTGCAGGAGTTGGTAGAGCAAAAGCAGTTTTGCTAATCACTCTGCATGCAAAAGCAAAAAGACAAAGGAAACTAGTAATGCTTAGACTAGCATTGGGGAAATAATTAAGCATGAATGAAATATTGTATGTGGATTTGAAATGAATGTTCTTGGAAACAATTGTGCTGTTTCAGTTGTGCTGCTTTCCCCCTAAGTTTCACAAAGTAATTTGCATGTAATTTAAATAAATACAATAAATTATTGCAAACTTTTTGCTTTTATTTACATAAAACAAAAAGCTCATTTCCATTATTGTTTGGTTTACCTGACAAGAGTGAAATACAGAGAGAGGTCTGAGAGGAAACTTGTCACTCCCCAAAATATTACAGCTTTGTTATGCGTAAGCCAGAAAGCAGGACCCCACCTTTAGCTTTGCCTTACACAGCCAATTGATGCTCTGTACATGTCACAGATACAGGACCACATCTTCCACTTGAGCCAAGCCAGAGCTATGAGCTGGTCAATGGTACTAATACAGGCTGCCTTGCTCTTGTCAGCGTTTCATGGCCCTTCATGAAAATAACACCAGCCTCAGCACTCCTTGTCTGCTGACCAAACCTGCTTTTTCTGGGATAGCTTAGTTGTTTGCAGCTTAAGCACATGCAATGAACAGCAGCAATTCTACAGGCATACTGAACGTGCACCAGCTGCTCAAGTGCTTGACAGCATCTGCAGCAGATACTTGGTACAGCTTTCACAGGCTGGGAGGTCAGGATGCTGTTAACTCACGTTTCTCTGATGAATTCTGTTTCTCTTTGAGAACTCGTATGAGGGTTAACTTCACCACCATAACTTGCAAGGCCTACACTCTAATGCTCATGTTGTTTTAACTTCTATTCAGTGTCATCCACACATGACCAATTTGATTTCACCTCTGATAAGTATCTGCCTTCTTTCTTGACTATTTAATTACACTTCTTTCTCCAAGTCCTTCTCAAACCTGCTTTCGCCTCTCACCCCATCAGGGGGTCAACAGCATCCAATACAGAACCCTTGCCATTCTGTACATTCAGACAATGGTAAGGAAATAAAATGATTGAAATACAGAAATCCAGAAAAAAGGTGAGTACAAGGTAGCCTAAAAAGTTAGGTCGGTGCACATCCCTCTGCAGGATCATATGGGACCTGTTGGCCACTGAAAACTAAATACAGGTCCCGTCACCTGAAAAATCCAGTGACCTAACCATCTGCAAAAGGAAGAATTTAACATCCAGTATAAATTTTAATGTTAAGACCATAAGACAGTAAATGATCATTTGGGCTTCTGACCCGTGAAGACCTGCCTACAGGTTTCCTCCACAATGCTTTGCTTACTTCTGGTTGCTCTCTGAGTCTAAAAGGGAACCCAACAAATATTCTCCTCAGGCAACACAAGGCTGCTTTTCCCCCTTGGTCTGTTGTAACAGACCCAACATTACAGATTGCAAACTAGATGAACCCATTATACAGATGTTCTTTTCACTGAAAAAGATCCTATGGTCTAATTTCTAAGGCTGTTTTTTGTTTTATAAAACACAGAATTCAACCAGCTTCCCATCTTGGATATGAAGGCATTTAACTTTCCTGGACTTTGCTTAGTGGAGTCATAAGTTTTGCTTCATCACACAGGAAGTAACATTGACTAGGTCTAACTTACGATTTCCAGATATCACTAGGGTGTGCTGTAGACCATGAAATTTCAGTAAAGCACAGTTAACAGGGAAAAATCTAGCTGCTATACTAAATATTTTAAATTAATTACAAACATGGAAGCAGCTCAACACAGACTCAAATTCAGTTTAAAACAACATATACACTCAAGAGAGGTAATAACACATTAACAATTTACAATATTTTTGTTATACAGGCTTGGTAAACAGTGTGGTACAACAACAGAGAACTAAGTAGAGTCAGGCAGATAATCACATGCCTAAACTGCACAGAGATAACTAAAATCCAGCCATGCAGTCTGGTGGGAATTAAAAAAAATATCAGGACTAGAACCAATATTCATAACAAAGTAACAAGAAATAAAGGACTCCTTGTTGAAAACTTTCTTTAAAAAAAAAATTTGAGACTACTTAAGTCACCAGAACTCACAAGGGTATGGCCTAGGCGTGCAGAATCGGCACCAGAATAGTTATTATTTATACCAATTAATTCATATAAACAATGGTGCTTAAATTCCCAGTGGGAATAACAGTAGAATTGAACCAAATTAATCACAGGAGACTGCACCTATCAGGTATCAGCTCTTAGTAAAAGGCTGCCCAGCACAGTGCCATGCAGAAAGGCATTGCAGCCTCTGCAGGAAGGAAAGCATCAGCTCCCACCTCTGAGTTTCCACCCACTTCCAGTCCCTGCAAGAGGTAGGAACCCTTGCTACAACCTCCACCCAACCAGCTGCTTGGACAGAAGCATCTTTGTGCTCTTGCCCCTATGACCTTCAGACTAGGACAGAAACACCTATCCTGGCACACTGTCCTTCAGGGCATCACCTCCCAGCACAGGCACTGGAGTGGTGGGGGGACAAAGAACCTCACACAATAAGGATGCTAAATCAGAAGAGTTTTTAAGCACACACTTAACTTCAAGCATATATTTACACTAACAACCAGAGACTCAAAAGCAAATTTTAAAAGAAGCACCTATTTAAACACGAACGAAAGCTTAAATGGTTTACTGTGCTGAGGCTGCAACTGTCAAGACATGCCCAGTATGCCATAGTTAGTAGTACAGCAAACAGAATTATCAAGTGATGCTTCAGCAGGCTGCATGAACTGTGTTTGGTAGTCTTACACCATGAATCACATATTCATTATTATAACCATTTGTATTACTATTTGTAGCATCTAGGGAACCCCAATCAGGGCTCTATTGTGTACAAGCACAGAAAAATAGGATGGCTCTTATAATGAGTACATCACAAGCCCCACTACCATAATTAACATTGATTAGCATCGATGCAAACAGCATGGGAAGACAAAGATTGAGCCCGTTTGGGAGCTGAGGTACTCTCCGGCCCTTTAAGGTGGCTCCTCTCGTTCTCAATTTGAACAGAGGGGAGGCTGTTTCCGTGGGCAAGGCTGCAGTCTCCAGCACACCCAGTTCACAGCTCCCACAAGCACATTTTAGGACATGGGATTCAAAGAGACATCTTTGTCACTTACTAATCCAGTCTCTGTCACAGGCAACTACATCACACAATCCTGCCCTTAGATTTCTCAGGAACCATTAGAAAACAGTTAAGAGTGCTATTTCTTCCTATTCAGGACATACATCTCTCTAAATTTTACACAGATTGGCTGAAACAGTTGGAGTATACTGTGTATCTCCACACATCAACCTAAATACTAAAGAAAGACTGCTATTGACTGTCACAGATCAGTATTAGTCTGAAATGGAATGGCTAGAACTGACATGAACAGGAATCAGAATCAGCCTTTCAGACTATGTAAATCAGCTGAAGACACCAGTACCAAACCTGCTGAAGGGGGTATTTCCCCTGCTTCCCAAGCTCCCCCTGCCCAGCATTTGTTACTGTTCCCCAATACCACTGTGAAGCTGTATGATTGCAACCATCTCCATCAATTCTGATCAAAAAGATCAGTTGGCAATCTCCGATCTACTTAATGTATTAGGAAGACACAAAAGAGTCAGATCCACTTTCAACAAAATCTTGAGTATCCTTAATGGACAAGGGATGTGGAGCTGCACGTAACAAACTTCTCCCTCCTGTATACAGCCCTTGCTAGATCTGCAATTGTTAAATGCAACTTCTCATCTCAGGCCCATGGCAGTTTCCCAAGTTTGCCTTGGATACTAAAGCAGGTTTTCCTTTCTAACCGTAGAGAAGAGCATCAACAGCTCTGCAATGCCAGCCAAAAAAAAAGATAACATTTTGAAATGGATAGTGTGAAATTACAGGGTTGAATATTGAGATTGTGTTAATGAAATTACCTTCATTAACCAAATAAGAGTCGACACTAGAAAGATTCCCATGAACCATCCCCTCCCCAAAATGTTTCTGCACAATTTTGGTATATAACCTAACAATTTGCGTTTTACAGCCACCTTAAATTTCACTCTCACATCCAGCATCATGGAAAATATATCCACAGAAAATACATTCAAATCAGAAACTTTTTTCAGTTCTCCATGACATCACTAACATCATAAACAAACCTGCATTCTGGTGTATCTTCCAGCTTGGTGCATGTCTCAAGAATTCTCACATGCATTAAACTGAACATGTATGTAAGTATTTGCAGAATTATATTGTAGCCCCAATTTCAAATGCAATTGTGGTACATTTACTTGCTCAACTGTAGTTAGGTTCTGGTGTTCTGCTACTTTTTGCCATTCTGGTCAAGTTTCTTAATTTATTTTTTTTTTAAAGATACTTCCTACAATTTCACTCACTGGGAAATGAAATTTAATTCTATAAAGCCTACAAATAAACTCAAACCTGCTAAAAAATTCATCACTTCACTCCCAGGCTTCCACCAGCTGGGCTTGCCTGGTTTAGGTTTGACAACTTTGAGCTAGTAACACTGCTCATAAAGATGAGCAGGTTTACATGAGAATGATGAAGAAATATTCTTTTTTAAATCTTTACTTTGCCAAAATACTATCCAGTACTGAAAGACTTTTTTTTAAAATTTCTCACTCACTTTTAATACTGTACTTGTTATTAGCAAATTGGGAGAGGTAATGTCTAAATACGTATGCTTCTCTACATGTGCTTCTTTCAGGTTTGCTCATTACATTTGTTAAACTGTTTAATTCTCAAGGATCTACTGGAGATACAGTGAAGACCCCCTAAACACCAGTTAAGAATAAATCTGTAATGAGAATAAATTACACACACATATAAATTGCTACAAGTCCTGTAAGGAGTGAGACCTTTCTACATAAACATCTGCTGCAGAATTAAATCTGATACATTAATAAAACCCCTCTCCACCCAAATCAAACAATGGAAGTATAACAGTTACCCGATCAGTTAAAAGAATAAACCTTTTAAATAAATAAATCTGTGCTACACCAATTTATGTCACTGTGGTACTTAAGGCAAAACCTTTTAAAGGAATAGATTTACTGTGCATACAGATCTCCACTGGGTATGTGTAATTATGCAAAGGAAAGGCATTACTTTTAAAGTGGATGAATGGCTGATACTTTTTGATTTACTGCTAGAAACGGAAAAATGGTAATGGTGTGAAATAAGCATTTGCAGAACCGTTTTGGCAGATAGAAAATGTTTGATTTACCTAGGGCATCCATCAGGTTCTGTATTTTAGATCAAAGTAGATAAATGGAAAGGCAAATGGATTTGGAAAAAAAAAAAAATTACTGCTTTTCTGTCAGCCCTGCAAGTTAAGTTAAATGTTTGGAGAGGGGAAAGCCCAAGGTTCTTTGGGTGGAAGGAAGTAATGATTCATCACTGCTCTGGCAGAACTACAGCTTTATGTATTTACCTGGAAAGGTGAGAATTGCATGGAAGTAGTTGAAACTTTCTCATTTTGGGCCTGACTCTCAGAGGTGATTTGAAGGGGCTGGCAAAGCTCAACATTTCCATCTGACAGTGGAAATGGATTGTGTGCGCCCCGGGTCCTGTTTTCCTCTCAACTCCAAGTTGTTCACTCTCAGTATCTGCCTCTTCTTCTGGCCTGAATTCACATTGGTGAAGAAAATATGTCAAGACACACACACTCCCAAAATCAAAACCCACTGCCTTCTCAGATGCCTTCAAAATCTGTGCAATAGGAAAGCACATTGAATGGAGGATAAGGCTTACTGGACAACTACTTGTGACAGGTCAGGAGACTGAAGAAACAAAAATAATCTTCCTATGGCAGAATTATTCCTAGAGGTTACTAGTGAAAAGCAGGATTTCTGAGTGTGCCATGATCCTGTTCTGAGCTCCTCCTATACTGAAATGCATCACCAGGAGCTGTGTAGCATATGCACGTGTCCAGGCCTTAAAGTGTCACTAGACCCATGGTACATATGTTGCACAGATGATCTGAACATGCACAGCAAATCCAAAATGTCTGGGACATATCCAATTTGTTGTTCTTGTCAAAATCCACAGGAGGGCACATGCACAAGAACCCCAGCCACACCAGATTTACTGAAGATCTGCACATCATGTGCTGTGGGCACTTCCAGTAAGAGTCAGATTTGCTATATATATATATTTATGGTAGAAAGGATTTGCTCATATGCTGAGAAAAGGCTGGGATTACTAGATATCTGGAAATCTTGACAAACATAGAATCCTTGAATATAACCTCTTGACAAAATGTCTGGCTGGGGAAGGACAAGTCTGAAGAAAACCAACATACATCCCCTCTGCCTGCTCCATCAAGAAATAACACAGAGTAGGATTTGGCCTTTCCAGGTCTCTCTCCACATCATTATGAACACGAGCAGCAAGTGCATCAGGTACTTTTGCATTCATTTACCCTATGGAAGGGTTGCCCAGCTCTTAAGAAGCCAAAGAGCAATCAGATAGGTAAAAAAGCCAGCAGGACTTGTAATTACTCAGTAGCAGAGAGCTGCCGACTCTCTGGGATACTCACTACAATTATCATAACAAAATTAGCGGGTATTTGCTCCTGCTGACATACACAACCTGTTTTTTTTAACTCAGTAGCTTATCCTTGAACACTGATTGATCAGAACAGGTTACCTGGAGAGGTTGTAGAAACTCCATCCTTGCAGATATTAAAAACCTGTCTGGACAACATCCTGAGCAACCTGTTCTAGTTGATCCTGATTTGACCTGGAGGGTTGTACTAGATGATGCTACTTCAAACCTCCAGTGTTCTGTAATTCTGTAATGAAGAACTTTCCCTTCAGTTTTGTAGATGCCTTCCAAGTAGTTAATTGATTTCTGAACTCTACCATAGTAATAATTACCACTGTATACAGAAAGTTCAAAGATGCTGCATTTGTGGAGTGGACCAAATCCTCTGTAGTGATCAACAAAAAAATGACCAAGAAATAAGAAGTTTCACCAACAAGAGAGAGAACACCAAGACCAAGAAGGGCAATGCTGGCCCTCTGCTGCATTCCAGTATGTCTGGTAAACAGCCCTTACACATGAGGCTTTGCATACATGGCTCCACAGATGAGATGAAAGCCAATGCATCTTCAGACCAGGCTCAGCAAGCAGCATCCAGACCTTTTGTTCCTCTATGCCCCCTGCTGTCCCCAAGCTTATCTTTAGTTATGCCTCTGAAACCAACAGCAACACTGCTTCAGACTTCCACATACATAAACCCTCAAAAATCAAGACTCAAGAGTAAGACCACCAAATGCAAGACCCATGTACACACATACAGTCAATGTACCTATGCTAGCTGAAGACTTGTGAACATCCAGGGGTATTTGTCTATAGAAAAAGTCATTGCAAGCTTCCATGCCAGGAACTGTTAAAATACTGAGCTGGAAGTAAGGCCAGACTGTATTTCTCCTTCTGTAATAAATCAGCACTATATGTATATATTCAGTCCAATCCCTTGATGTGTCCAGCTTCAGTGATAAAAAGTTAGTGAGCAGGGCAAAAGTTACTGGGTAGAGATCGATATGCCTGCTTGTTGTCCTTGATTGGCAATAATGCAACATTTTCTCCTTGACTGTAAGAGGCGCTTTTGTGATTTGGGAGCATAAAGAAATCCTGTACTTGACAGATTTATATAGTAGGAACACGCTAATGTCCTTTGACCTGCTTAAGAATAAATACGACCTACCAAATTGTCATTTTTATGGGTATTTACAACTGAGGCACTTTGTAAACCTAAGAACTAATATTTCCCAAAGGAAATCTGTGCTCTCGAATCTTGATAAATTATTGAAAAATACAAGCCACTACCAGCCCTACAAATTTTCTCTTCTATTTCTCCTATTTTTAGTTACATAGGAGTTGTCAAAGCAGACTGGACCACTGATCTATTTCACCAGGTATGCTGCTGGCAGCCACAGCTAGTGTTTCAGAGGAATCCTGTAATCATTTTGACTATTTGATCAAGGCCGAGTGCAAAAAAATTATTTCCTAAAACTTGAAGGTTTTCAGTGCCTGATTGAAATATTAGTCACATAATTCTTTGAGCTCTCAAATTATTATTAGAAAAGTGTTACAACTGTAATTTCCATAGCCCAAATGGACCAGCTGCATTTGCTCTCATGAATGCTTCACTTGATACTTCAGACAGTGCAAGGAGTAAAATAAGCAATCCCGGTTCACCTTAACTCCAGTGTTACTTGCACCACTTCATGGGTGTAATGCAGATAATCTGTAAATTTAATATTGCCTTCCTGACCAACCACATCCCTAGGTTTCTTAATTCTGCAGGCCAGGTGACCCAGGAAGCCTTCATTTGATTGCTGTATCTCAGCTGCACTTCATCTCACCTGCCCACCCTACTTGCCACAAATTTCTTTCATCACCTTTATGCCATCGCTGCCCACAAAAGCTTTCAGAAAAGACTATCTGCAGAGGAGAGATAGAAAATAATGACATGAGGACCTCTGCCCTTCAGAACCTTCCTCTGAAAGATGACAGCACATAATACCCCTCTATAGCTTAGTCTAAAGGAAACAGAAATTTTTGACATGAAACTGATTATTAATATTGTCATCCATAACAGAATAGTTGAAAGCTATTTCCTTTTATCCTTCTTCTCCAGCTGCAAGTTGACAAAAAGTCAGGACTGTTCAGGACAATATCGAAGACATGAGACTTGCAGTATTTTTCCAGTAGAAATTTCTTGTTTCTCCTCTTGGTTATATCCCTGAGCAACAGTAGAGATCCTCTCAAAAACTTTGAACACAGACTTTGACTAAAGCATCGTGACATGGTGGCTCATCTCTACATTTACTCTATTTCTAAGGGCAGCTGCTTTTCTATTTTTCTTTGTGCATCTGTGAACAACAGAATCTTTTCTCTATCACAAGAATATCTTCATTAAGTCAGTTTCTGCCTTCAGCTTATTCTTAGTCTTCTGCATACTATAATCTATGTATATGCACAAGAAAGACTTGAGAGGCAGGAAAAAGCAGGAAGCTGGAATGAACAGTGAGGCAGAAACTGTAGGAACTTGAACATCTTTTCTTGTCCTTCCTGTGCTGCCTTCCTTTTCATCCTTGCTTACTGTTGAATTTGGGATTCCTCCTACATTTGTGGGAACATGATTTAAACGTCTTCTGTTTTGTGACCCATTCTGGTAGTGGTATGACATGGCACTACTGATACAGTGACTGTGGCACAAAGTCAAACTATTCTTAGTTTAACTACTATCTTGAATGCTTAATTTCAGATTTTAATTATCAAATTTAGATACTTAAAATTTCTTTTACACTAAACTTACCTTTCTACACTTAATGTTGTTTGCTAAGTAATAAAAGTCCTAAATACCCAGCAATTCATCAGCTCCTAAACTCTACAGTGGATATTCCATCTCCCTTTGTACAGGAAGTAGGACAGAAGTAGAAATTGCATTTTACTATAAAAAAAAGAAATGAAAGATGAAGAAGGATTAAAATCCAAGGTTAATAAGCAAAATGGGTGTTGCCTCTGTTTAACCTGGTATTAATTCTAACTTGTTTGTTTTAACAAATATGGTCCATGTGCTCCCTTGACATCAACATCTCATTTTTTGGAAATTTTCACCTGTTCCTCATTCTGCTTCTACAAGGATAAATTTTGTTTTCAAGAACAATTAAATGCCTACAGCAGAATGCATCTACTTGCATAGGAACCCCCAATAGCCAGCATTCCACACAGCCAAACAGCATTTCTGTCCTGTTCACTTCAAGAGTGATGGAAAAGGAAATTATGGAACACTAATGCTTGCTGTCCAACACTGAATTTACTTTGTGAAACAAAATTTGAAAGTGACAGGGAAGAGGGAAGTTAAACAGAGAGCAGTAGTTTCAGCCCAAATCAACAAAATTCTTTTTTGACATCTTGAAAGAAACCTGTTAATAAGGTCAACAGATTTTTAATCAAGATAATTAGCCTCACACATCTTTTCCTATTCTTAAGTGTTTAACAAGAAACATCTTAGGCTCTCCTTACCTTTAATACTTCTAAAGCTTCAAAATGTAAGCAAAGAAAAAAGAGTATGTTGCAAAATGCAACCCTTTTTGGCTCACGTGAAAGGATTTTTTTCCCTCTAAAATTATCTATGCGTTTAAAGATTGGGGTGAAAAAACATCTATTACTCTCAATATTTCACTAGAAACCATCTGGCCTTACTTTTAGTTTGGCTGCTGCTTCTGTTTCCTCTATTTGCTGCAGACCTACAGAGGCAGAGAGGAGTAAGTGCTGGTTTTCTGCCTGTGAGCAAAGCATGGGGAAAGGAACTAATCTATGAAGGCTGGAATACTTCAGTGCCCCAAAGGCATCAGTCTGACATGGGGCATAAGCAAATAGTAACTTTGTCAGCTGAAGAATAATCCAAGGGAAGTCTTTAGTAGGTCTGTCTGGACCTCAGCAAATGTCAGTGTCTTTTTGACAGATGAAGTCAGGAACATGCATGCAGTCAGCAAACTATGCAAGAGTTTCAACTTCATATTGACCATGTATGGACTTTTCAATAGAAGATTCCTACCCAGTCACCATATCAGAACAATGTGACTGAAGTTATCAGTCCTACCACAGGTCTTTAACAGACATCTTGAGAGAAACAGGCTTTTTATCCTTACAAAAAGTATTCAAAGGATCAAATAATCCTTGTCACCAAGAATCAAACAATTGGTAAGAGTAAGAAAAAAAATGAGAGAACTCCATAATGCCTCAACACAAATAATTTCTTGCATGGCCCAGTGCAAGCACTGGTTCTTATCAAAGCAAGGAGCTAATTGGGTAGGTTTCCCTGATCCCTCTAAAGTAGGAATCCAGCTTTGTCTCTCTCTGAAGGATTCTGAATTACAATAGTGTTTCTGCAGTGAGGATCATAGAGCAAAGTGGGAGGGTCAGTTCAACTATACACCATGGCATATTAGCCCACAAAAAGAAAATCTCAGCCCATTTCTCCACTCCTTCTAAACAACGTATCATTTAGATTGCATGCAAACATGCACGAAAAAGAAACCCAATAGTTGTCCTTAAACTCAACTTCTAAGTTCCTCAGCACAGCAAACACTGAATATTAGGGCAAAGCTGCAGAAGTAAGTGAATTTTTTGTAATGTAAACCTTTTGGGTTTTTTTAAGATACATCTAAATTTGCTGTTAAACCAAAGAGCTGTGAATTCCAAGCCTGCATTTTGCTACAGATGCCATCCCTTATTGCCATAGTTATCCTGCAAAACTTCAGCTTTCATTTACGAAAAATGTCTCCTTAATGTCATGGTTTCTTGTCTCTCTCCTGCCTGGCTCACCAATAAATGTCATGGTTTAGGCCCAACATGACAATACAGAAACAGCCACATGGCCACAACTCCCCCCGACACACACCCTGGTATGAGGAGGACAAACCAAACTAGAAGTTCATGGGTCGAGACAAAGGACAAGGAAGGCTCTTCACTAATTAAGGTCCTGGGTAAAACAGACTCAACTGGGGAAAAAATAATAATTTAATTTCACACTAATCAAACACACACAGGACACAGACAACACACAGAGCAGGGCTTATATATGTTACCCCCACCTCTCCCTTCTTCCTGGGCCCAAATTACTTTGTTCCTGGTTTCTCTCCCTCCTTCCCCCCAGCAGCACAGGGGGACAGGGGATGGGGTTTAGAGTCAGTTCACAGGCTGGTGGTTCTTGCCACTCCTTCCTCAGGAAGAAGGGTTCCTTACAGTCCTCCCCTGCTTCCCCATGGAGTCCCTTCCCACGGGAGAGAGTCCTCCACGAACCCCTCTGTCATGAGTCCTTCCCACGAGGTCCGGAGCAGCTGCTCCAGTGCAGGCTGCCCACAGAGTCATGGGCTGCTTCGGGAACAGGCACCTCCCCTGGCGCTGGGGTCCTCCACAGCTGCACAGTCGGGGTCCACTTGCAGCAAATCCAAGTCCACTGGCCCCAAAATCCAAGTCCACTGGCCATGGCTCTCACCCCTCCTGGCACCCCCAGGGAATGCTCCACCATGTTCCTCTACAGATGCAGGGGGACAGCCTGCCATCTTGCCATGGCTTGCGGGGAAACTTCTGCTTGGGCACCTTCTTCCCCTTCTTCCTCACCAACCACCAGCACTGCTCTGATTCTCCAGCATAGCTGCTCTTCTTTAAGTGCTTGCTCTGCTCAGGTCTTGTATCAGTTCTTCCATATGTTAATTGCAGAGGCGCATCTATTGTCTCTCTAATGGCTCCTCCTGGTTTTGGAGCAGGGGGACCTTCTCAGCTTCTTACCTGAGACACCCCTGGGGCCCTTCCCCCACTACCAAAAAATCCAGCCAAACCAAACCAGCACACTTAAGCACACATACCACCAGAGATGATCTTGGAAACAACCTAGGTGTGAGCTCAAAGTTTTAACTGAAGAGGCTGCAAACAACTTGAAACTACAGCAAACATCCCCATTCAATTATCTCAAGAGAACCATGCAAAGTAACAATTTGTCACGGACTTTGAGATTTTGCTAAAGCCAAATATTTTGGTTTCCTTCCCCCTTCCTGCTCTGTCAGGACCTGACTGCAAGTTCTTTCTATTCCTCAGTTTTCCCCCAGTGAGGAGTTTGTTGGAATAGGTGCAGGAAACAAGAACTGGACTCCAATTTATAATCAGGAAGTCTGCAGAGTCAAAAATAATAGGATGAAAGAACAGCCTAGCAGCTGTATCAGCTGCCTAAATGACACAGGGAAGAAAATATCTGAAAATTACCCATAAATCTCACAAGCTTACATATTTTCAATGCTGAAATACCTAAAAAACAATTAATCTTAGAAGGCCCAGGTAAAAGTATTTAAGTTTTATGAATGGAATGAGGGCTTGTTAAGATTCATACATTAATTTAGATCAAAAATTCTATTATTACCAGTGAGCTTTATTTATCTACAATTTCACTAGAGAGAACCTCATTTTACTAGGTACCTTTCCTGTACTAAAGGTGATACTGAATCTTCATGTAAAGTCATTTTGCTACACAAACAGACACTTACATCCTCTCTGCTGGTTCATAAGTTAACAGCAAGAACCACACATGAAGTTCAGGTGGGTACATAAGAGAACTGAGCTGTAGGCAATTACTGTTATATTTTCCATAATCTATTTTCAAGGTTTTTTTTGTTCAGCACAGAACAGACATGAGTAAGTACAGTAACAGTGCAAGAGCAAAACCTGAGAGAAAGATGAGATCCAACAAGAAAGGGAGGCCACTATCTGACATTTTAAAAGGGCAAATCGACAGCAATCAACACCCAACAAAACGCTCAATGTCGGATGAGGTGATAGCTTAGGATATACTTAGGATACTGTAATGAGACTAACAAGTGCTGTGTGTTTTAATGTAAATTAACACAAGATAATCTCTTCACATATTTAAGTGATGCACTTCAAATTAATTAATACATATTTAATAGAAGTCTTCTTGAACAGCTGTTATTTACTTCTGGAGTTTCTACACATTAGCACTGCCTGCTTTGTTCTGCTCTGAAGTTGGTTCATGATCCGAAGTACTTTAATAACTTGGGCTGTAAAAAACTGAATAGTCTTCCCAAAAGAGACAGCCTTTCTGATAACTTAATATTTTTACATTAAATATTCAAACACTTTCTGAACAAAAGGTCAAATTCTACTGACAGCATCTGTGTGAATCAGGCAAGCAGATGCTTAATGCTGCTAGACAAACACTATTGGAACAAAGATAATAAAGAGCTGGTGATCAGTCACATCTCCAGCTTTCCTTCACTCCTGCTCCCTAAATTCTGCACTTACCATTCATATGTAACAATATAGACTCAAACTGTGGCCTGTTCCTTCCCTGTTACACAGTGGTGTTAAATGAAAGCCTGACAGTGAAAATGCTGCCTAGAGTATTTGTCACATGTTATGAATATTACACCAACTCGTTAGGGTTTTTGTCTTACAAAGACTATTGTGCATGACATTACTTCACTTAGACCTTGCATACAGCATTGAAGTAGTTCTCACTTACCACCCCCTTGACTCAGATGAAAGCTCATTTGAGTTCCAGTCACTTCTGAGTTTTTGGGATGTGAATGAGTTGAAACCAATTCAATAAACATGCTGGTAACACTAATATTTTCACACTCACAGTGATGAATGTGACTTTCGGCAACCGTAATTCAGTTTCTTTAAAAATAATTATCAACACTGAACAATCCTTATCAGTGTTCTGGAATCACCATTATGTTAATGAAACTAAAACTCTTTAAAATCTTTTTGCCTTTGGAAGGAGGATGTATCTTTTGTTTAGAAAAGCATGGGCACTCTGCCAGCTGACACAAAAATGTGTCTGCGCACTTGCTTTGATATCTACAATATAATGTTCATTAGCATCAGCAGGTGCCTGATGCATAGATGTCAAGGAAAGAGAGAGAGATCCCAGAAGACAAACTTAGCTCCCAGTCCCAAGGAATGAAACCATATGCCTACTTTTTATACAGCCATGATATAACAGGTATTTTTCTGGTTATTTTAAATGTCCTCAGAGCTAAAAGATTAAATTCAAGAGGAATCTCTTACAACACATACAGGAAGACTGGCATATTCTTCCTCTACATTTTACAGGAAAAATGGAAATCTGTGTTTACCTGTCAGCTTTGGTAGAAAGGTTTCCATCATAATTACACCTTGTGTATTGGAAGGAACCTGGCAGTTAACATCACTAATACTAGTCTGGAGAGGTACAACACTGTAGGAGCTTGCTGAAAAGTAACAATAAACCTTTATTAAAATTTCCAATTTTTGCAAAAACATTTTGACTTAATTCCAACAATACTTAACATGTAAATATTAATTTATTCTCGAATAAGTATTGTAAGTAAATCAATTTCCCAATTATCTTAAATTTTTGTATGGTAAACAATTACTACATTTTTAAAATAAATGCACAATTCTAATGAAAAAATAATGATCTTGAACTTTAATAGATCCCTTCATTTGAGGAGATGAAAGTACTGTACATTCATTCATTATGTTTTACAACCCTCGTGTGATGTGGGTACCATTATCATCGTTTTACAGATGGGGAAACTGAAAGGCTAATTAACTTGTCCAATTTACAATACTCTTAGTTGTAAACTTAGGGTATCCTATTGTACTCACAGGCAAAACAAAACTCAGCTCACCTGTGATGAATATTTATTACAAATTCTTAAACTCCATACGCATTTTGCTTTTAGGAGAGAATATATCACACAAGCCTTGAGAGTTAGTTTTGCATTGGCAATGGCTTTGAGTGCCACAGAAATGTGCTGCCTAGAAACAAACGTCAGAGCACCAGTTTATTCTGAGGGGTCACCATGTTTCCCCACCTAGTTATGGAGGTGATGTTTGTTTTCATTTAATGTCATTAGCCACTCAAGCACACATTTGTGCATTAATTCTGTATGATGTATCATACCATGATTCAGACAAGAAAAGGAACATTTACTAACAAATTCATTCTCTCAGTTTACTTATGTGTTCCATAAACTTCCTTACTCGGTCAGGATCAACACGATTTGCCCAATAACCTTCTTTCTTGAAATACGAACCAATTATTAGAGCGTTTGCATCCAAGTAATTTGTCACATTCTCCAGAGTCACTCCAGACCCAATCAACACAGGAATCTTCACAGCATGCTTAACCTCTGAAGAGAAGAAAACCAAAATTATGGTTAAGTCCCCTCTTTGAAAGTCTTTCAACAACAAAGAAAGGTATGAAGAAACTGAGGATCAAGGTATTTCTTCTACTATAGAATGAAACAACTTATCCAGGAAAAACACCTTTAGGTCTAAACAGCTGTTAGGAAAAAAATCCCACTTTTATTTTATTTTGCCCTCTGTTGTTGTATGGAATGCTGCAGAAGAATATTCCTGGCTACATACCAGAGAATGGTTTCATTCCTATGGAAGACATGAAAGCTGGGTCTCGGTACCATACCTGTACCCCTCTTTATTCTCAAGAAACAGGATTTAAGCAAGGTTAGTTGAATTGGCTGGCAGAGAATGTGCTGCATTTTACTATATTGTGTCAAATTCATTTTTATACCACATCCCTGGTAAGAAGAGATGCTGGATGCAGGATGTGGTTACACATCAGGACCAGGCCCTTTTACTTACTGTGACTGTAACCATCACACTTAGAGGCTCTGTTGTGCTTGAGGTACTACACATCCACAGAAAGGAGCTCTCATTTACTACTGTGCTGCAGTAGCACCCAGTATAGATTCCAAACAAACCAGGTCCATTACCTTGACAAAGGGTTTACTAACACTGGAGTGACCACATGGACTTCCATGCCTCACATGGAGTCTTAACTGTGTTCTCAATTTCCCTCACCTTAAGACATGAATAGTCACCTCCCCAATCTTCCCATGAAGTAATTACAACTCAGCTACATGACTACAATGCCATTTTTGTTTCCATTCATTGTATCAGCTCAGATTTTTGCAAGTCTGGTGAGATCAAAAACAAAAGGGGATGGCTCTTTTGACCAAGAAAAGGTTCCCCTTAGATAAAAGTTTAGAGTTTTCCTGCAGAACCTGATTCAGTACTAGCTCTGGAAAAAAAAAAAATCCCAGTTCAAGAATTACAAAGCATCCTTCTCATCCTTTCATTTCACACTGACCATCCTAAGAGTCACTCATAGGACTGGATGCTTCACTCCTTACTTACAGAAATGCCTCAGAACATTATTTCTGACCTTTAAAAACATATAAATTGCTTTAATTGGTGATAATCTGATGTAAGATGGCTAGAGCTTGAGGTAACTAGGGGAAGCATATATGCAACATATAAAAGTCTGCTTCAAAAGACTTTGTTTAAATGAAGTTTAATCAGAAGCCTAACTTATTAATTATGCTTCAGGGAAGACTAATTATTTATCACCTTCCTACTTCACTGAAGAAAAGGGATCAATTAAAATGCTCTTGAATCTCTTTTTAGGTCACATGCCCTACCATTTTTCCATCTAGGAACAATAACTTCTTCTTGCAAACATTCTAACACAAAAATACAACCACTCCACACAGCCCTTATTGAAAATTTTAAGCAAATCAGATGGATCATGCATATATGATTAAAACCATAGTTATTTCTATGCATATTTTATATTGTTATAGACATCCTGCTTACAGCAACAAAGTAATTCATTTTTAGCTATTTATAGCATTATTACTAAAATTCTGTTATAGAAAAATCAGAATTTTATTTATATAGTATCTAGGTGCTCTTAGAAATATATCTGCTTTACATAGACACCAATGCATAATTAAGGTGCTACAACTGACCAGAGATTTGTGCAACAGCACTTCATGGTATTCCCAAAGGAACTGCATTCCAAGCCAATATTTGTTTTTATGACAAGTGCATAAGGCACATTAGCAGGTAGTTGTTTTACAATTATTTAACATCAGCAGGAAAAATTAAGAGCCAAATAATTAAACAGAGCATGATCACATGGGTGTAAGACAATAGCTTAGTCCATACTAGCCAAAGAGTAAAAACCAGTGAAACCTGAGACACTGCTGTGGAACTATGAAAACCCCCAAAGCTTTCTGAAGTAGCAAGGTATCCAACTCCTGCTGTGATCCATACATGACACACGGAGTCCACACACATCTCCTGTGCTGGAGATTTATTCAGATTGACAATGTGAAGAATGGCAATGGGAGTGCTCTGCAATGAGACTGGGTTACCTAATTAAGTATGCTACAAGTGCTATTTTTAAGTCATTTCCAAGCACATCAAGGCCTACAGTTGATTAGTAGAAGGTGATTTGTCTTTTGGCTGTGTTAATACAAGTTCTAACTTGTAAAAGAAAATAAAGCAACAGTGGTGAGATATGCTTTTGCACAGCAATATTCAGTCACTGTCAAGATGTCTCTGAAGAGGGCTTTGCTTTAAATCTCTCTCACCTTTCTTGGCTTTCTTCTGATTATATTTTTTTGACACAAAGAGAAAAGGAGACAATTTTGTGATGTTATAGTAACAAGACTTAAGTTTACACAACTTGCACATTTCTCTGTTTCAATAAACTGTAACTAGAGGGCACTGTGCTCTTTCTTGTGACAGAGCATCTGCAGTCATGTCTTTAATAAAATCAAATGAAATAGTGCTTGGTTGCAAAGCCCAATGAAAGCATTTGAACTATGGTATGCACAAGTTACATGAAATAAAGGCCAAATGCTCCTAGCTTGAAAACAACAGCAAAGAGCAGTGTAAAAATAAGCACCACTGTGCCAATAACTTGCTCGACTACTCTTCTTAAACGGCTTTTTCCTATGCAGTAATGACTGCAGTGTGCAGCACTGTACACAACATTATGTTTATGGTAATGCTCCACTGTAAAACATTTTAATTTTTTTTATTCAAAGGACTTTTTCTCTGTCATTAAGTCTAGGGCTTACAAAAAGTGCAGATCAGAGACTCCCATCTCCTGTTTATCTTTATGAGGTACCGCAAAGGCAGCAGCATCTATTTTGATCTAAATATACCATCAAAAGGTGAGAGGGTGAATGAGTCTTCGTGCCCTTTTTATGAACAATAACTAAGGAGGTGACAGTCACAGCCAGCTGTTGAGTTTCGATATGCACCTCATTTTCCACTGGTGACTCAGCTGAGGCCATTTGCTTTGTTCATACAGATAACTAAGCAGTCATTATACAAAGCTTTGATCACTTCAAATACAGCCTGAATTATACCCAAAAAGAAAACCTGATAGAGTCATTCTCCAACCAAGGAACATTTCAGTGTAGCAAACTGGAACAAATTTCTATAACCTCTTAAATAAAAATACAGTTTATTTAATAAATTAACTGTTTTAAAAATGCTCAGCTCTAATTCCTGCTCCTTCATAACCTGAAGCCTGATTTTTAGACCTTGTACTCTGCCAACCACTGGCGCCCAGTACACCCAGAGTCCCAGAGTCCAGCCTGCCAGACACTGCAGGAGCCACAATGATGGCTGCCTACAAGGCAGCGACACCAACTACAAACAAAACCCTACTAAACACAGTTCTCTAGCTTGACAGGGAGATACTCACTTCCCACACCCCATCACAAATCAGTCAATTCAACAGAGACACAAAGGCAAAAAACACTTCTATATTGCTGCACAACAAAGCTCAAAAAAAGACATGACAAAAATCTCATGTCTCTAGGTTCTGCTTTCAAGAGATGCTTTGCAGTGTGATGAAAGGTGCCCAATTGTGTGTATCATCTAATACAGCACTTGCAGGGCTGCATACATTCGTCAAATGCAAAATTTCACTCACTTCAACACCAACTTTGTAGACTGTATGTCTCATTCCTTTTAAGAATCTGCTGACATAGATATGCCTAATTTGTCATTTCCTTATGCGCTGGAACATTGATTGTGAAGCTCTTCTCCCAACTGTTTTAAGCTAACAACCTTCTTATAAGAGGGCCTGCTGATGTCCAAAATCCTGTGACTTACGTAATATAAATCCATGATCCAGAGGTTATTGTTCTCACAGCAGAAATCCAAACACAAAGTTAATGTGAGTACTTCATTACAGCTGCCAATTCTAATTTTGTTCTTTGGACCCAGAAAAAGAACAAGACTGAAGCTGACATGTTTCTTCACATGAAAGGAAAGCAGAAGCCATGATGCTCTGGTTGGAGTCCTGTGATAAAAAAAACCTATGGGCCTAGCGGTCAGGTCTTGCTCTCTGATGCAGGAAATCAAGGGAGGTTGCACATATATGCATGAAAGCAGAATCTAACCTAGGATTTTCCCCCAAGACTTAGCAAATAATTTTTTAATTTATTTAATCTGCATTAAGGCTGGTCGGAAGTATTAATTGCAGGCAGGGATGGAACTCTAGATTAACAAAATTTAGTAGTCTCAAAAATATGCCTGGCTTTCAGGGTCACCTGTTCCATATAAAATTTCTAGTTTACTGTACCAAAAGATCCGAGTAGGTAAAGAGTTCAATATTCATACAGAAACTACAGAAACATCATTTTTTTGAAGCATAATTTATAACATATTTGGCAAAAAATTTAATATGTATGAAATAGAACACCATTTTGACAAGCGAAGCATGTATGATATAGGTAAAGCCCTGAAAACACTGAATGATTTTGTGTTATTTCAAAATATATCTGAGGTACAAGTATCTATGGCAAGTAAAGTAGATTTTCACCCTCGTTGGCTAACATAAGTGGCATACAATTCACTCTGCACTGGAACTTCAAAACATGCTAAATTTAAGCATGCCAGCAAAAATGTAACCTAAAAAAATACACATTGTTTTATGCAGTGAGACCCTCAAATTCAAGCCATTAATCTAAATTAAAATTAGTGATGGAAATGAAATGCCGTGATAGAACTTTAATTTTAGCATGTGATCAATCCATTTGCATGAAGACAGTCCAAACTTGAGCCAATATAAAAATATGAAGAATCATATAAAACTTTTGCAAAGCTCAGAGCTCACAGGTCAAATGACCCCCTTGATAAAAAGTCCACATTCATTAAAAATTATTTTGATCGCTTTCTTTCTACCAATGGACTTCCATTCTTTCTGAAAAACTTATAAACAGTATTTTCCCTAATATTCCTGTTTGGAATGTTGCCTTATCAAAATGCCTCTTTTCTTGCAGGACTTCCATTTTCATTGTTAAAGATAAAAATGCTTAACTCTTCAATGGAAAGATTTATAGTTAGTTTTCCAATAAGGCTAAAGAGCAGCTTTTTCTTATATCAAGACTTTTTAGAAACTGAATAATCCTTTTTTTGTACATATTGTACATATATTTTTACTTTTTTTTAAGCTTCAGCATTATTCAGTGGTATAAAAGCTTGAAATAATTTTCATCTTTGTCTCACCAAATTGTTGTTTAGAAACATAAGACAGACAATTTGAATAGCACCCCAATCACACTAGTTCTGCTGCATCAAATCGAACGCTACAAGAAGTTCCTTTTCTTCCTTCTTTTCTTCCTTAAGCAACAGCAGATATATCTATATATAATCTCTCTGCATGACTCCAGAAGCTGACTCAGTGCCCGTTGTCTGACCTTTGTGTGGCAGCTCTCACCTTTCAGCTCCCGAGGATCTGCGGGCAGTCCGGTGGCCGTGCCAGTCAGTACAACCCCGTCAGCCAGGAAGAGCTCGGCAGCCGCCGCCGTCTCGGCCACACCGACATCTGCCGTCAGAGCGTGAGCACTGCCAACAGCGGGAACGTACCCTGTGGTTACTCTCGGCACACACATTTGTTATCCATCTTGTTGAATGTTTAGACTGCATTTCTTCATCTTCCCTGCTGTCAGAACAACTGAAGGCAGGCTTTGGGAGAGAGGGTAAGAGTCCTGTTTTCAACTGGGAAGTAAAACTGCAGTATGAACAATAGGAAAAAACCCAACCTTTTCCATCAGGGAACCACAACTGATTGGTCTGTTGCTCTGGGTCTCATGTCTCTAAAGAGTGATTGCTAAGTGTGAACTACCAAGTGTCAACTGAGACAGCTGCTTACACATCGAGCACCTGACTTCAAGTGGGAGTTGTGGATGTGCAGTCACTCACAAATCAGCTTCTGTTGCCTAGAACAGAATTAACACCCTCCACTTCATTTCATGAGGTCCAACTAACAGAAAGTATAGTTATTACCTATGATATAATCACAGGAATCATCCCACACAGCAGTTACAAACATCAGTTACCTTCAACCTAGCTTTTCAACAGCAGTCTTTGCTATATGGGTGACGTGCTTTGTCTGAAACCTATAGCAATAGCAGCTTTAAATTTAAACCCTTCTAAACTTTGAAAGAATTCCAGCCATTGCTGGTTGAACACCTGACTTTCTTGGATCTGTATTTCCTTTCAAGTAGAAAACAATGGCTGTGGTCAACATGTGGCACTGATGGGTGGTGATTGAGCCAACCTCTTTCCTGGAGCAGCCTGGATGGACAATGTTCAGGGGGGGCCATACTCTGGCCATATTCATCAGTCACCCCAGTGTGCAGTAAGTTCCACTGGTGGCGATGGATGCAAAAGGAAGCACACTAGCTCCCTGTCTGGAGAAAGGCAGGCAAGAAGTACCCACTATGTACAGTGAGGTTGAAATGGGGCTTAAGAGTAGTAGGCACTCTAAAACTAGCATGTGGAGGGTTGCTGTAACACAGCAAGAAGGCTACAAGAATAGTTTCTCCCCCTTTAAAGAACAGGAGGCTAGCAGCTCTCAGTGGCAGGAATGTTATTCTACATTAAAAATCTCAACCAAGTCCTTTCACATTTCCTTCTCAGCTTACGAATCTGCCTGAAACAAAAACCTCTTTTCCTTTAGTAAAAAGCAAACCTTTTGAGCAACAGAAAGTGAAATCCAAATATCAATTAACTGTCAAGACAAAGAAAAAAAATCATGATGAAATCAATTTTTTTTTACAAAAAAGTCTAATGCAATGTATTTTTATACATATACATACATATGTATAAAGAAATCATTAGAAAGAAATAACTCTTAAAGGACTTTAAATTAAAAGCCTAATTTGACCACACTGCATTATTTCCTTTCTATTTTGAAATGTATTACCTGTTTATTATTTAAAATCTTCCAGTCTTGGTTATTCTCATGATTGCACTCATACTATACATAAACATTTTAATTAGGTTATTTAGCATGTATAATACATAACACTTGAGCAGATCTTCTAGGGGAAAAAAATAACAGTGTGACATCTAAATAGCTGGAAGAACCATGTGACAGTTATGATAAAGTATCAGCAAAAAAGAAAGTGGATTCATCTGTCATAAGTTCCTTCTGTTTGATAATTATATAACATAATCCATACATAGACAACACTGATTTATGTAGAAGAAACCAGTATTATTGGCAGGAAGGAGAAAAAAGAAAATAGCTTTTTAAAATGCCAAAATATTATTATTTGGATGCTTTTATGTGGCAACTGCTTGCATAACAAAAAATAACCTTGGATGCCTAGCCTCCAGAAACAAAATTTCTTTAAACATCATAGGCATCTACACACGTATACAAAATACCAGATGCAAAACTTTTACAGTCGGCACTTATAAACCCTGAAGGTTAAACAACTGCAAACTTCACAGATGCAGCAACCTGCAGCTTACAGGTGCAAATTTATTTTTAAACATATCCCCTAATAGCACTGCAAGACCATGCTTGAACAATAAAGTTCTCCCTGTATCATTAACTTCCCTGACACTAAATAGGCATTTTTAAAAAAAATCAGAAAATGAAGAAAAATATAAGATCATTATGACATTCAAATTTACATAAAATATTGCTTGTATTTACCTATGTTTCTTTTTAATATCAGCAAAAATCTGAATGTTCTCTGCTCCAATTTGTTTCCTGTACCGTAGCAGGTTACCTGCACAGGCATTTATTATCCCTTCATCAGCAACATGAGAAAACACAAACCCTTCAGCCCGGATAAAATCAAGACCTGAAAAAAACAAACAAACAATATCTTAGCTAATACTGAAGACTGAGAAACAGCAATACTAAAATCAAACAAAACCCTACCTTACTCTCCCTCTTATTTGATCCCAATGCAAGTTGTTACTATTGCTCTAGGACCAACAAACCTTTCTTTTCCACATATTTAAGTTTTACCTTCTTTATTTTCACACATATTCTCTCCAACTTCTTTCCATCTTCCTACCTTCAACTCATAGAGCCCACCAGTTTCCTCCCTTCCCCCAGTTCCCTTCTCTTTCTCAGCCCCTATCAGTCTGTTCCAGTGTGGCTCAGAACAGGCAGCTGCACCCCCTGCCCTGCCTCTTGCCACGCCGTGCCAGTGGGCACATGCCGATGGAGGAGCAGGTAGGTCCAGACACAGCTCCCTTGGCCTAATGATGTGTCTTCTCTTCAAAAAAGATTCATTAACTTGGGTCACTCCATTTGTATATATGGTATACAATTCTGTCCACTTCCTTCCCCAATATCTATTCCCCTGTTAAATATGCCTGAAGTTTGCCATCAGGTCAAAAAAGCATAAGGACATGGACACAGACAGAGGAAAAGCATTAAGTCTTCTTTCTTTAGGAAATTAGGCAAGAAAACAACCTGTGACACACAATACACAACCTGCTTGACTCCAGCTGAAGCTAGCTTGTGTTTTCTACACAGCACCACATCAACAAATTACTCCTTAGGTGTGCCAAAGGTACAAAAAAATAAGGTGTGCAAAAGTGAAACATTTTCCACTCTACTCCAAACTTACTCTGACCCTCAACTCTACTACTATGTCTTAGCAACATGGTTTCCACCACATTAATTAATTTTTTCCACTAGGGAGGCTTTGTGGGATGGATACTTAAGAGGAAGATTATGAATAGCAATGACTTCACACAGTCCATCCATCTACTCCCAGGGACCCCCTACATAGCCTTGAAATAGCTGTGTTGAAATTCTGAAGCCTTGGGCCATGGTGTAATAAGCCCACAGCTGTGAGGTACAAGATTGGAATATGACTCCCTTATTGTATTCCCATCTTCTCTCCAGTCTTTCATAGCCTTGAAGTCTATTTCACCAGTCACTTAATATACATGTAAAAGCTCTGCACTCATCTTGTACACCTTTTGCTGTTCTTCCAGTTTGCTTTAGAAGTCTCTTCCAAGCCCTTCTGAAGCTCTGCTGCTGCTCCAGCTTGGCAGTCAGCTGCACGCTTAATTAGAGCTGACATCATACCAAGGACACCAATGCATGTGAGAGCAGCCATCCAGAATGCAATCCCATCCACCAGAGAACTGCTTAGGCAACAGAGGACTCGCCTTAGCACATTTCAAACATAAACATAAATGATCTTTAAAATGTATTTACCAAATGAAAAGGTGCCTGGTTATTTTGAAATTTCAGTTTCATTCCAAAAGCCCTGAAGTTGCAGAAACAGAAGCTTATTGCTGACAGAGAAGAGCCTGTATTGCTTAGCAACACAGACTCCAGCTAACAAGAAACACCACAGATGGATGCCAAATCAAATGCAAGCTGTCCTGTGCCTTGAGATTAGTGGGTGAAAAGCATGGAGCATTCTCAGGATCCAAAGACAAGAGTGTGCCACAGGTATTGCTGCAGGTGCTGGTAGACACTGGCTAATAAACGCAGTGCAAATAGCTAGATTGACATTTCTGCATCTAGGAACAGAAGCTATAGGTTCTATTCAAATCACCAAAGTTTACAGTACAGTTCAGAGTTAAATAAGAAACATTATTCTCCTCTAATCATAAGACTATCAATAGGTTCAGAGATATGCCAAATTCTCACAGCAATCATGTGTAACTCATGATAGGGGCTATATTAATTGAGTAATTTAATTTACTGAAGTCACTGCTTACATGTTGTTTGTTGATGCTTGCTTTGTGTTTCCTAACTTAGTAGTTTAAGACTTTCTGCTAAACATTAGCATTGTACTTAATTTAACAAGGCTGCACTTTCTATCTGAGTTTTTGCGGGCTATGAAAATACAAATTTTAACCAAATGTAGTACGTGCAGAGACCAAATCATTACCTTTCTGTTTTATGAAGCCATAATCAGATTCTGCTAATGAATTCATTTTTACGCTCATAAAATTTTGAGAATGATACTATTGCTTACTTTCATATTTGGCAAGTTGAAAAGTAATAGCCATTGAATAGTTGATAGGCAGTCCCATTTCTGACTTTTATGGGAACAAAAAAATTTTGTATTCTCACTGGAAAACAGAATAGGAAATTTCCAATGTAACCTAAGAAACAGAACTTCAAGACTGTATTAAGAACAAGGAATCAAGAAACCAGCCACTGCAGGACCTGCTCAAGTAACTAGAGCTTGTCTCTTCTTCAGAAGTTGTGTTACTCCACTTATTTTAATCCTACTTAAACTGCTTTACCTAAACAGCTGTGAAGGTCTATCATTTGCAGAGAAAAGCTTTATTTTCTTCCTTCCCATGAGAATTTATGATTAAAAAAATAATGAGAGACCAAAACGCTTCTTTTGCTGGGTAAGAAAATACTGCAAGACTAAGTTGAGGGAGGAAATAGTACTTTTATTTTATCCATCTTAAATGCTCCAAATGTGCATATCACTGCATTTTAACACCCCAAAACAGTGAATTGGATGGAGTAATGGAGGAGCCTTTTCTCAGGTATTTTCCTTCCCTCAGTTATAAACCTGAAAGGAGCTGGGAGCTAGGATTTATTGCTTTCATAGAAATGGGATCTGGCCTCTGCAAGGCAGCAGCTCCTGTTTGCTACTACATTTTGGACTTCAGGCAAAAATCTTTGCCTTTACACAAAGCCAAGATGCTGCAAGTAATTTTACTGGTGGTATCTAGTTTTATATATGCCATAAATCCTGACTCCCAACTCTTCTTGCCTTCCTAATTCAAAAAGAATCTGAAAGACTGATTACGTGCTGAAAATGAAAACTCAGGAGTATCAACTTTGCCTACTATTGATGCTAGAGACATACAGCCTCTGTGCTGTGAAACTCTTTGCTACTCAGGACACAGATTTGCAGCAGCTCCTTCCATGCTCAGCATGAAGTGCAGGCCTGGGAGAAGTGTCTCCAGCAGAGTCTGCAGCTCTCACTGCCTTGCTCTGCAGCACCTGCAGATGCTGCCAAGGCACGTGCATCCCTGCTGCAGGTCTCAGCTTAGCTGCCTCCCCCCACCACAGCATCAATGTGGTGGCAGTTAAAAAGAAAAACAGAACAGCAGTATACAGTTCTGCCCCATTCTATCTCACCTTAAACAGTATCATGGGCTGGAGCAAATGAATTCCCATAGAGGGTATCTCTGCTGGTGGATGAAGGCAAGGGACAGTCAGCAAAGCTGTGTTTATAGAAGACATGGAGACACCTGGGTACCTGGAATATCTTCTGATATGAAGCCTCACTTAATCAGCTACCAACTGTGTCATTAGCATTGATGAAGACTAATTTAGAAATGGGATTTCAGTAACATGACCCCTTAAGGGAAAGAAGGGCAGTTTCACAGTCAGGTGGAGATGCAGTGGGACTACATGATTGTTTTAAGCCCCTTCCAACTGAACTATTCTATTCTAAATTTATGAGATAAGAGAAAATAAACTTAAACTGAGCCCTGATTTCATGACAAGTGTAACACAGGCTCACCCAGGTATAGGGAAGCTGCACCTTACAGTGGACTATACAGTCCTTGCTCCCAGGCACCCAGACTGAGGCTCTGGCCAGAACACAAGGGTGTAACTTGCCTCTGGCCCAGGTGCTCGGGTTTTCCACTCCATGGAGTCAGGATACAGCAGGGAGGAATACCTGGCATATCAGAAGTGTTCCTGTGCATCACTACAGAGATACAGCTGTGGGGACTGTTTTATGCCTCAAAGATCAGCAGACAGACAGGCCAATATTCCACAATGGCAGTAGTTCTTGAAATCCTTTCCACCATTAACCTTGTCTCCATTGGGTTAATCATGGGCTAGTTATTTATTCCTTCTCAATCACTGTTATACATTGGAAATGGAAAGCATGCAGAATGTGCAAAATAATAAAGGGAGTATCACCAGCATATACTTCCTGTATTAGAAAGGCTCCACATCTCTTCTGTAAAGAGCTACACTGAGAGATAAGAGCCAAGCAGAACATCTCTGTTACACAAGGAGAAGCATAAATAGAAGCTTAGCCCTTTGGGGCAATTCCTTTAGACACAACAGTCCCCTCTAATATAAATAGTGCTTCATAATTAGCAAACTTTCAGTAAAAGAAAAGCCATGCAATTTGAAAGTAGATCAACAACAAACAACTTGAGTACATGAAATTAGCACAATGGTTAACTTCAGGAAACAAGACACTGATAAATAAGGAAAACCAAACACTATGCCCAAATCTGACCCAGAGTTAGTGAACATATTGTGGGCATTCCTGAGCACTGAGAAATGATAACCAGTAATACTTGCTAAACAAAATAAGGCAGCATTTTTTATTTTTATCTTCTCTCATAAAACCTGCTTATATACATCATTCTGTTCCAATCTCAAGCAGATGTAGTTAATTAAACCAGAAACTACAAACAGGAAATTACACACCTCTAAAAACCACATGGTACACCTGCTAATAGTGAACCAATTGAAAAGTTACCCTAGCAAACAAATTCTGACTTGCTTCTCCACTAAGAGCATTTTAGGAAAGACGGAAGATAGGGCAAAGAAGGGCAACAAAGCTAGTGAGGGGTTTGGAAAACATCCCCTATGAGGAACGACTGAGGGAGCTGGGGCTGTTTAGTCTGAGGAAGAGGAGGCTGAGGGGAGACCTTATCACTCTTTACAAATACCTGAAAGGAGGTCGTAGTGAGAGTGGGGTTGGTCTCTTCTCACTGGTGACTGATGACAGGACAAGAGGAAATGGGCTCAAGCTGCGTCAGGGGAGATTTAGGTTGGATATCAGAAAAAAATTCTTTACAGAAAGGGTTGTTGGGCACTGGAATGGGCACCCCAGGGAGGTGGTTGAGTCACCATCCCTGAATGTGTTTAAAAGTCATCTGGATGTGGTGCATGGGGAAATGGTTTAGCAGAGGGTCATCAGAAATAGGGTAACAGGGTTAGGATAAGGTTGGACTCGATGATCTTAAAAGGTCTTTTCCAACCTGAACAATTCTATGATTCTATGATTCTAATACAGTCTTTGGAGGATGTCATTAAAATGAACTATTAAGAACACTTGTTTTTCTGAAAATAAGTATTTGAGATTAAGATGGCTTCCAGTCAAAAATACAATACAAAATTATACTATTCAATATTGTCTCTATGTTTTGTACAGTTCCTTAAGGACATTATGGTATTTTAAATTAAAATGCCCACATTAGAAGAGTATAAAAATTAAGCAGCAGATTACTTCAATATTAGAAAGATCTGACATGAATCTCCTCCACTATTTGTGTATACAATGACACTAATTCTGGAGTGGGCTTATGTTGCCATATCTTTCTTAAGAACAGAGGGAAATCCAGCAGCTTTCAACATAACCTTTTGAAATCAAAAGTAAAACATCAGACACGGTGACACTGGTTTGTGGGGCAGATCGAGAAGGAACACCAGGCCCTGCAGGGAGGCCCACGGCAGGAGGATGCCATGGCCTGCTGGATGGATGCCCCTGGGCAAGAGCCTCCTTCAATCCTCTGTAGTGGACCTGTTGGTGCACTGAACCAAGAGTATCCAGCACTGGTGTAACAGTCTGCAATAACCTCTTGGAGCTGGGAGGATGTCAGCAACAACTGTTTTGGCTTAATAGTTGTTTTTTTGATAACGAGAAACTGCTTGTTTCTGTCAGAAGAGTAGAGACACAGTGGTTGCCTTTTTCCTCAAGTTCCCCACTAGTTTCCTACCACTGCCTAAACATGCAACATGAACACATTTTTGCTGGCATTCCTTCCTTTAGGTGCCTGCTTGAATAAATAAATGTTTCCTAAAGAACCTCAGTAAATAAAAAAACCCTCAACCTTCTCAGATGCCTCATCACCTCATTTATTACTGTTACTTTCAGATGTATCCAATACCTTGTCAATATGCTAGGAAAATGCAGTAATTCCATCTGTTACTATGTGGCTACCCACAATATGTTTATCAGCACAACCACACGTTGCTGATGTTGAGCTCCTTGTAGTCCCACTGTAAACCTGCTGATTTTTCCCCCCTTTACAAAATAAAATCATTACCTTCACCTAGAGATCACTTACAATTTCCATGTGCAGTTCTCTTCAGAACAGTTATTTCTACCAAACACAGGAGTTTCCACAGGGAAAATGAAATGACTGCATAGTAGCAGGAGATGCTACATAGGCTTTTTAGCCAAAACACTTTCAGCAAGTATTTTTGTAGTGAAAGCATACATGGCTTTCTTTATTGCAAGCCACCTATTAAAATTGTATTGACATTAATGTCGCTACTAAGTTGCTACAGAAAAACTACTCAGAGATTTGCTACTTACAAAGTAGCACTCACTTTGTTATGGTTTTGCTTAAAGTAATTTTCTTTTTGCTTTCCTGTTCAGTGAACTTGAGACAATTGTTTTTAGAGAAGTGCAATGAAATGCATTAAACACAGACCCTTCCTAGCTGGCATTCTCCAGTTAGAGCAAATAGTGCAGAACAGTAGTAGAGCTGAGCAAAACACAGGCCCTCCAGGAAATCTCTCCCCCATTAATAATTACTGAGAGGTAAGAAAAATACATTGTTCCCACACTAAATACCTTATTTAGTGATCAATTTTGCTCCTAAAAGAATGCATAACTCACTAACAGTTTGACTATTGCTTTTTTAAAATAGGATATAAATGTATTCATAAATGCCTTTGTACCTCAAGTATCTTACATGCACACCATCCCAAAAAACCAAACTGGATTGTGTTAGCATCTTTATTTTAGGTTTTTGTATATGTTCTACTGCAGAAATAAAAATTTGTCAAGTAGCTAAATAACTTGAAAATGGCAACTTCTGATTTTAAGCACCCAAAACAAATCTGAGTTCAAAGCACAACTACTAGCAGGAATTCCCCCAAGAAAAAAAGGAATTTAAGACTTTTAGAACACATTCAACTTAACTAAAACTGCAACTGCAGATAAGCCTACATTATTTTACCTGAAGTATAGTTTTCAATTAACATTTGCATCTTTTAGTTTTGCATTCTTAAAAAATTCTGCCTGTTTATGAAGTTTATACATTCAAAAATGTGCAACCTTAATGTAATCGCATAGGCAATTTGGGCAAATTGCAAAAACAGGCATTAACCCTCAATTTACGAAGTATTTAGGAAGTACAAACCTTCCATATTAAGCCAGGCTCCATCTTTAAATCATGGAATGTTACACAGGAAAAAGTAAAATTGCTTCAGCAAGCAGTAGGAGCAGTAAGGTTAGCAAGTCCAGGATTCATGCAATAAAGACAGATTAATTTCTATTTAATCCTCCCAAATGCAATTTAATTTTAAGTAGTTTGGCTAGCTGTACACTCAATTTTTGTTATTATATAAAAAGCTTCATTCTAGCCATTCATCAAAAAAAGGCAATGAAAACTTAGTTTTAATGGATAACAGTAGTAGCAACAACATATAATTAGATGCTGAAACAGGATGCTTAACCACAGTGGGTTAAATTGATCCTCAAATATAATTTAACTGAAGTAAATAGAGTTACACCAAAGGTGGCTTTTAGACATGAGTAGGTTTAAACTAATCATTATATTTAGACAGGTTTCACCTAGACAGCTGCAGCAGCGGCCTTGGGATGTTTAGCTGCATGGAAGTATCATCTATTATAATCAAGCAGGCATCTTTCTCAAAATCTAATTTCTGCTTTTTCAGGGTACAGTGAGCTTTTCATGTCTCATTTTTCATGGTATCTATGTTAGTACAACGCACAATTTGCAGAGAGTAAATGCCACAGCAAACAACAGCAATAAGTGATGAGTCATTTCTCCTACCTGCAGCGAGAGCAACGGCCATCGCCTCCTGGTTTGCCGCACACAGGACCTGGACACCCAGCGCCAGACGCGGGCAGGTCTGTCTCACAGCAGCACTAATGACAGTCATGGCAGCAGTTACTTCAGGCCCAGGACACACCGTGTAAGGAAGATCATGCATGTTTTCTACTATCAAGCCATCCTGTGGGGATTATTATACAGAAATATAATTCAACTTGGAAAAACATAACTTAAAAATCATGGCTAGTTTACCGTTACGCTGTTCCGTGTTAAAAGACATCTGAGTTTAAAGGTTTTCCTTCAAAGGAAGGATTATCTACAGTAAATTGTGTTGATGCATACAACATACAACCTCCTATAGAAGTGCTTTCATCAACAGCACAGTGTTTGCAGGGAAATCATGAAGAGAAAAAATGTGATTTTAATTATACATTCATCAATTTGGTTTCCTTTGATCCATCCTAAAATTTGAACTATAGGCGAATGAGTTAAATCTTATACCTCATTAAAAATAGCATAAAGTCAAACGTAAGTTATCCAACTGGAATACAGGATATTGAGCATGTTTGGATAACAGAGGATTTAAAGATAATCAAGGCAATTTTCAATTCAATTAATGTCAGAAAATAAGTCTTATTTTGGATAAATAAAGGAATTTTTTGTTTGACTATTACTGTGCCTATTTGCAGTGTGCCTAATACCACAGTATTACCTATTGGTATTTCTCCCATTCTGGATTCAGAATTACTTGAAAGAAGATACTGCTATTTATTATCTACTATACCTCTCACTCCACATGGACATTCTCTTAGCAAACAATGGAGTGATGATAAAATATTCTGCTGATAAAATTTATCCGGTTTATTGAAAATCTTTGTACATTATCTGGTACCTTGTACTTTTCCAATCATTGTATAGCATCTATCAGAAGGTTTTCAACAACTGCAAATCATACATAATTTTGTCAACAGCTAATTAACAAAAGTATAGCCTTGAAACAGATTTCAAGACTGATGTTTTGCATGTGCAGTGAGCATGTTAAAAGAAGCTAGAAATCTAAAAATACAAAAAGTTTAATAGGCAAATTAATTGTATATGTAGACAATAAATTCTGCTCTACCTGGAGTCTTCTCACACATCTTAATCCTTTAAAATTAGAGGTTTACATTTGAAAGATACTGTAATGGAACCAGAATAGAAAGAAGAACATTTGGGGGAAAAAAATACAACCAGAGTTAAACAAAGAAGCTTGGTTAATAATAATGTAGAGAACCAGGAAGTGGGGAAAAAAGGTTTCCTTTTTAAAAAACTTTCATACGTAATGCTTCTTTAATCTTTGTTTCAGTGTAGAAGCCCTTTTGGCAGTAGAAAACAGTATATAAAATGCAGTCAGCATTTAATGGCTGAATTAGAGGCTAAGCCTCAGACATCATAAATGAACACTAACATGGAGAACGGGGAAATTTGAGAAAGGAAATGACCCAGTGGAACAGTGTGGTCAGTCCAAGCACACAACCCACATACATTCCCTGCACCAGGGTCCAGCTGCCTTTACCAAATGACTTACAGCTGAGTATTTACATACACAAAATATATCTACCTTAAAAGCAAAAGGGCACAACCTATTAATAAATAAAGTGATCTAAATAATGAGCACCCAACATTAGACCCACAAACTATTTGGTGCCATTCATCAGCTTATTTTAATTACAGAATCCCAGTCCAAGAAAACCTCAACAAGGCAAAGGAAAACCAGATACTGCAACTAATCAAAACATTTGCTGTTGATTTTGTTTCTACATCCAGTTCAAGATATAATTTAACATCCACACTTCTCTACCTGTGATGAGAGGTAGCCATATGATGAAGGTGACAACCAATCCTCAGAAAACCTATTTCAGAAATGAAAAATATAAATCAGAAACTTCTAGTCGGTGCCTCTGGAATGAGGTTGGGACTGTTTCAATAAACCTGAACTGACCAAATGGTCTGGTACCTCAGGCACAACTACAACAGAAAGAGAAATTCCTTACCCTCTCTGCACACATAAATGTACTAAGTCAGTCTAAAAAATACAATGTTGGTCAGTAGTAGTATGTACCAAAAGGATTAATGTAGAACTCTAATATTTTAACAAAACAAAAATACAATGAACTCTCAAACCCAGGTAATTCTTTAAGGCTGCAAAACCTGGAAGCCTTTGGTCCTTGGCTCAAAAATGCTCTACTTGGCAGATTTCACCAAAGCTTGGATATCTGTGAAACTCCAAGTTTATGATAAGGACAAGGAGCTAGGATCTGCAAACCAGAAGCTCCAGGCTTTCAGGTGGTCAAGAATTAACCTCAATAGGACACACATGAAGAAAGGTATCTGGGAATGGGGCTTCGGATTCTCAACTCCTGAAGAGCCACAGTAGTAGCTGAAAAGGCAGAACTGGCTGGCAGAGTTCCACAGTGTAACTTGCTACTACTATGAAAGGTTAAGATTTGTATAAAACCAATTACTCCATTAAATACATCAATGAATTAATTATTTTAAAGATTACTTAAAACCCCACCCATACTACTGTGCATAAAAAGCATCTGATGGAATTCTAGTTCAAAATGCAGGCATATGGGAGGATTCCAACAATCCCCTCTTCTGCCTTAAGCTTACTATATTCAGTTTTCAGCAGTTGCCTCAAGGTCCACAGCTACAGTGAATATTTTTGGTAGTACTTTAATAATGTGTTATTCTTTTGGTACCATTTGATAGACTGTTCTTTTGCATATTATGTTTTGTTTAATGAAAAAAGAACAACATATGTTCTGCAATAGAGAGAACTGAATACAGATGCACTAACTCAAAGCCTTCTTTCATATTTTATATAAAAATATAACACCACAGATTTCTGTGTTTACTGAATTGATATGTATATAAAACAGACTTCAGTATGATCAGACAGCTAATTAAAATGGTGGAAACAAAACAGTTATGCTAAATTAAAGTTCTTGGAACTTCAGCTTATAGTTTGGAAGTATATGGGAACCACTACACCCTCCAAAGCAAAATTTATTTTGATAGTACAAAAAAAAACTCTAGCAAATATCTTCTGTGTTCCTTTTCCATTAAATATAAATATTATTTAAGTGTTGCTTCTATATAATAGCCTTATTATAAGTAATTCTCAAGCAATATATTTTCTTTTTACTTTGAATGACATCTGAAGTGCTACAAATGTGCAAAGTACCCCTTGGATCACAGTTTGCTACCAGAAAATAGATCATTTAAATAGCTCTCTGATTATATAGAAAAATAATTTCCTTAGCTTTATTCCACCTACAGAAATGACCTCTTAGAACACTTCAGCTGCACACACACATATCACAGCAGAAACACCTCAAAAATAGTCACAACACTATAAACCACAACAAGTATAACAATTATACAAGCTTTAACTCAGTATCCACCTAATTTACCTTCAGCCTGGGGCAACTGTGTTTCCCCTAAGAGAAAGGTTTTATCTATAAACACATCCATGCTAATACTAACCTTTGTAACCTTAAAAGAACTACTCTTTCCTACAGGAAGGACAGTGGTTTTTGCACCCTACCCCTTAGTGCTCAGGTGTGCAGTAAGACAGTAACAGCCTTTCCCACCCCTTATAAAGGAAATCAGGTGCTTTTGTAGAGCATTTATTGGCTGTGTCTAGGCACAGCTTCCTAGCAAGTCCTTTAAAAACCCTGTCTCCAGAGCAGGTAGATGACTGGCTTCATATAGGTAAGTAAGCAGGTATTCTATGTTCTCTCAAGAATACTGTAGAAGGTGCTTGTGGGGATGTTCATTTACTATTTTATTCTACTGTAATATAGTCAAGATGTGAAATGTTAACTTCTGTAATCCAAGTGATAATGACCTAATGTTTCTATGTAGAAATACTAATTTATTTTTTCTCAATTGTTTATTAAATTCTAAGTAATTTGAATTCCAACTATCACTGTAATTGTAAGAGTAATAGGCTTGAAACTTTTCATTTTTAAAAAACATCCATGTAAACAATTTATTAACAATTCCCCTTCCAAGTACAAAAAACCAAAAGAAGAGTCAAGAGGATCAGAATAGTAATGAATGCCAGTTCCAGAAACAGCTTAGTAAAAGAAGCAAACCTAGAATTTTATGTGGTAAGAAGCATCATAATATTTGCAACTCAATATAGCTTTATACTTTTAGGATTTATTTTTTTTAAGGAATAGTTTTACTTGCATATCTCTGTCTTTACTATCAGCTACTCAACTAGCTAAAGCTAGACAATAAAAGCAACTAGTAGTAAAGTGATCTATATCAATGATGGTAGAGGGAACCTTGGGCTCTATTGTCTTCACCCAGGCTCAACTGAATGAATAAAAGTTAACCTGAATGTATGTTTTGCATACATTGTTTCTTAAACAAAAGCAGATATAAACTGGAAGTATCATAATGCCTCATAGCTTGCTGCTTATCAAATCTTGTCTAGGAAATTTCACTGTTTAGCACCACAAGCACAAAGCATATACATTTTGAGCACAGATGTCTTCCTAACTGAGCACTCGTTTTCATTACTGTGCTCTAATATCATAAATCTTTCATATTTATTATGTTAAGCTGCTAATGTGCCAATTAAGTCACCTTTTTTTAATATACTAGGATTTACTCCTAAGTGTAATGCATATTGAGTGAACAAGATCATATACTTTAAATGTTAACACCAATTCAAGCAACTTGAGACAATATGTAAACATCTAGTGGCAGCAAGATGGTTACGTAGCTTCTTAAAGGCTACTGGAGGCAGCATTTGGAAATACTTTCATTAGAAACATCTATGGGAAAAAACCTTTAAGTTTCTAGCTCTTCTTTCACAAGAAAAACAGCTTAACAGCTCACTCAGAGTACTGAGTACCAAATACATTCCCATTAGAGAAGCAAAATAGATGGTTTGGAAGAGTGGGGTTTTCTGTGCAAAAGCCAGGAAGCTCCTGAACCATCTATTGTGAAAACTTGCATTTCTCTTACAGTACCAGGAAAAACTAAACAAGTGATTTGCATTAAGTGTTAGGCAACCATACTGGTATTTATGGAAGCCCTCCTGATTATCTCTGACCTTACAGCATTAATAAAGGATTTGTTATATTGCTGTAACACTAATGTGTATGGACCTTTAGAATGGAGATTGGTGTGGAGTGCATACTTGACATTCTTATGATTTGTACAGGAAACAAAGGTCTGCTTAATCTAAGCCCTGGATTTGTCTGAATGTGTAGAGAAATGACTGCATTCACCCCATCTGTCTACCTGAGAGGTAGGTTAAAAAAAGATACTAAAGTTCAGAGACTGCAATGCAGTAGGAGAAAAGGTAAACCAGTTAGACCTGGTATAGCAGAATTTGTTACAACTGTTGAAAAGACAAAGCATAAAAGAAAAATTAAAATTTTGTTAGAGCTGATTTTAAAACTTAACACTTATGCATGTCAGTAGTGCAAGTAACTGCTTCTGTACCCCCCTTCACCTTTAGGTATACTTGGTGTTTTCTCCCTGCTACTGAAGGTTTCAATGTGCAATTAGTACATAAGGGAAACAGGTAAACAAGCACAGGAATACGGGGCAGTGGCTTGAAGAGTTACAGATCACTAGTGTAACCACTTCCTCTAACATAGGAAGACAGAGACTGGTACTTGCCACTTCTGATGTGGATCAAATCACATTGTACCTCATATTGATACTGTAACTTCAGAAACAGTATAAAGTCACTGTACAGAACAGAGCTATTGCACACCTGTTTTTTTCTTTTCATGTCTGTTGAAAGCTTAATAATTCTGTACTACTTGCAGTTACAGATTATTTTAACTGGGTGGACATCTTGTACATAGCCCTGTGGTTCATAGACACTGGAGCCCACTTATGCAAACTTCACTCTTCTGCACTGCTGTTTATCCTTTCAGTAACTCTGTTCTCAGTACTCTTCCCTAATTTAGCCTTACTAGTGCTCTGCCCATAACCTACTTTATGTGACTTGCCTTGCATTCTGATCTTGGTCTTCTATAGACTAAGCTCCTAGATTCAATTTAGTTCTGTCTGTAAAGTATCGTTAATTTATGCCATTAAAAAGGTTTTAATTGGCTTGTTATTAAAGGTTTGCAGGAAACAGCAGCTCAGAGCAGTGATTACTTGTTAATTTAAGACATTTTAAAGCTTCAGACATTAGGACACCTTACTGTGCCAGAAAATGTACATAATACTGCAGGCAGGTCAAAGAAAAAGCACATCAACACTTGAAGACAAGGTGCAATGAAATGTTTAAAACATATCTGACCTTTCAAAAGGACATCCACCCTGTTAAAATCTACTGACCTATAAAGATTACTACAACACTTTGGGTCCAATGGAAATTCAGTCAGTAGTACCTGCCTCTTCTTGCCTCTAGCAGACATTGGCCTTTTGGGCCTTCTATTCTAGATGCACAAAGCAGACCTGCTTGCTGCCAGGGGGCTAGCATGGAAGGGTTAAAGAGGGTAGAAAAGGACCTAAGCTTTTTTCAGTCTCTGAACAATCTGTTCTGTTTTGCCACAGACAAATGTGGGGCAACTGGGCAGCCTACAAGTGACTGAGGTATGCAGTGCCTCAGCTGTGCACCTGGCATTGCTCCATGACTTCATGAAACCAGAGTGTTGTACAGTGCTAAAAATACAGTGGCTGGTCAGACTGGATGATGAAGCATCTCACAGCCCACCTAGAATGCTAGCAACCATCTGTATTGTAGTCAACTTTCCATCTGTGTTTTCTTTCCTTAAACTGACTTGATTCTCAGAAATCGATGGTAATCCAACTTGAGCAACTTGACTTGTACAATTTGAGCCTAAGCTTTTTCAATTGTTTCAGGTGCATGTGATGTTTTAGGTTTTCTAATCCAGAATGCCTACTTCTGTTGAAATATGTTTTATGTTGAAATAAAATACATGGATTTAAACATCTTCCTTAACTGTGTGACTTAAGATGCTTTTGATGAGCTATAGACTAAATTTAAAATATTAGCTATGCAGAAGCAGCTTAGTGTAAATGCTGCCATAGGAATAAGGAAACCAAAACTTACAACTCCAGCATCCTTGTAAGCTTCTGCCTCTTGACAAGCTTGATCAATGATCTGGGTCAATGGAAAAGAACTTCTTGGTGTCCCTGCAAGAATAATGTTGCTTAGTCCAGAGCATGCACAAACCAAAACCATATACAGGAACAGCTTTCACGTTGGATAACTATAAGGGTTGGTATACTGAAATAGACAGAGAGGGCAAAGTTGCTAAAAGGCTGCTGTATCTCCTTATGACATGCCTTAGTGGCATCTCTTCTCTTAGCTGAACTTACAGAGCTGCTGTAACTTAAAGCTCCTAAATCTAATTCACAAACTTGAGGAATAGCTACTGTAATCTCTTATTGCACCAGATCTGCTTTTAGCTTGTTATTTGTGTACTTACTAGAGCTTATCCTACATTAGTGACAACCCATGCAATACAACCTATGGCAGGACTGACCTCTAGGTCTGTAAAACACCTATGCTAAACACAAGTCCATTTAAAATTAGTTAAAGCTGTCTTTAAAGCTATCTGTAAGGTTAATTGTATCTGAACTTCAGTTATTTGTTTCATGGCAGAAATGAACACACATGGATTTTGTTGGAGTTCAGTGACCTTCCCTTAAGATGAACTCCAAAGTATCTTCTGAGCCTTGGGCTTCTCAAGCCAGGCACTGAGAGTCTAAACTGGGGACTGTGAGGAGCCCTCTAATAACTTTGTTAGATGGTCCAATTTCACAGCGTGGGGAAAGCTGGCCACAGTGCCTGGAGGCTGCTTCTGTGGAAACATGGAGCAGTGAGCTCCGGGCACCAGCCTGTCAAGGGGAAGGTCAGCTGTAGTAATCGGCTCTGCTTACCCCGAGCCCCTGTAAAGGTGGATGAGGTCAGGGTGGAACAAGCCCTGCTTATTACCTGAGCTTATTGTTGTCTGTCAGGACCTGTGAGAGCTCTACTCAACATCTATCCTGTCCCAACACTCGTGTGTAATTTCCTAACCATCCCCTCTTCCAACACAGCAGTGGAGACCTCAACAAACCAACCCCTTGTCTTCTCAGTGTAGCTCCCTCCCGGCAGCGTCTCCTGCCTCCTTTACCTCTAGAAATAGGAGATGCCCAAACCTGTGTCACTTCACAAGGGGCCCGCAGTGGCGTTTGAAGGGGAGGCCTTCCAGGGCCGCAGCCGGACTAACAGGCGCTACGGCCGAGGGGCCAGCCCCACCGGCTGGCCGTGCTCGGCGGCTGCCGCTTACCTGGCAGCGCTCCCACGTGTACCACCCCGACGACCGCCGCCTTCAGCCGCCCGAAGAGCCCCGGCAGCAGCATACCCTGCGGGAGAGAGGTGATCAGGACCGGCCAGCGGGGCGGGCAGGCCCCGGCCGGCCATGGCGGCGACCCGCCTCCCGCCGCGGACAGGCCGGGCCCGTTCCCGCTCTCATGCGGGGTGGCCCGGGCCCTCTCCTCGGCTCCCTCTCCTCGGTTCTGTTCTCCTCCCCTCCGCGCTCCCCGCCGCCGCCACCACCAGCCCGTCAGAGTCCACCTCAGGCGGCCGCAAGCGCTGCCGCCGCTTCCGTGTCGGCGCCGCCGGCCCCGCCCCCGCCCCCGCCCCGCCCCGCCGGCCTCGGCGCGGGACCCCGCGCCCCGCGGCGCCCTGCGCTGCCGCTCAGGGCCCGCTGCGGACCCCGGCGCCCCGCCGCGCCCCCCCCGCGCCCCCCGCAGACCCCGCCCCGACCGGGCGCCGGCCCCCGGCGCTGCGCGCGGGGCCACGTGTGCGGGCGGGCGGGGAGGCGGCCCCGCGCCGCGCGTTTAAATGTCCCGCTCGGCGCGGGTTGCGCTGTGCGCAGGGACGGGAGCGGCCGCGCCGTGAGGCAGGAGGCGCCCAGCGGAGCCCGCCCGCCCGCGCTCCCGCCCTGCGCCCCGCCAACGCCGCTGCTGTCGGGCGGCCACCCACCCACCCACCGCAGTCGGCCGGGAGGGCGCGGGGTGACCGGCGCGGCGGTGAGTGAGCGAGTGCGGGGACCAGGGGCGGTGGGTACCCCTGCTCGGGTACCCGACTGCGGGGCGGGGGTAGCCGGTGGGGCTGGCTCGGGGCTGCGGCCGCCCTTTCTGCGCTGTGCGTCCGCGCCTCTGCGGCCCTTTGTGCGGGCTGGGACCCGGGCCTGCTTGGGCGCTCCCCGCACGGCACTCCGCTCGCCCCGACCCGGCCCAGGCGGGCACCATGCGCCGGGAGAGGTGAGTCCGCTGGCCCCGCCGTGTACAAGGCCCTGTAGGCCGAGAACTCCGCTAGGCACCCCTGAGGGGGTTCCCCGCTGGCGGGGCTCCCTCAGCTTTTCCTCTCTTGGCAGCGACTGCGCGGAGGAGAAGGCTCCCGCCAGGGGGGACAGGGGTGCGGAGTACGCCATGCGGGCCCGCAAGAGGAAAGCTGATATGGCCACGGTGAGTGTGGGCCCGGGCTGTGCCGGCGGCCCGCGCTGGTGCCTGAAGGCCAGTGCCTGCCCCGCCGCTGGGCTTGGCCTGCGGGCCCTCGCCGCCTTTTGTTGAGTGGTCGGGGGCCATGTGGTGGTCTGAGTGTTGGGCAGGCTGCGGGGTGGTCTGTGGCGGGGCTGTGGTTCTGAGGGACCGGGCACGTGTAACAGTGGCCAGTGGTCATTTGTCCTGCAATTTGTACTCCTGAAATTATATATTGCTGTTTGTAGTTCTTACAGGATCCCGATGAAGAAATTGCTCAGATGGAGATGACTAGAAAAAAGCAAAATGAAAATCAGGTAATTGATTTGGCTTTCGATTATATTCCTGTAGTCTTACTTACCCCAATTATTTTCCAGTACTGCATTATTACGAACATGGTGCAAGAGATGTACAGCTACCATATGCTGTATAGCAATGAGTGAGAGGGACTGTCAACCCTCTGGTGAAGAGTGCAAAACACTTCAGTGTCATACAGGTTGCTTTGGAGTCTTTGCAAAAGATGAGGCCTTGTGTTGATTTAAAACATTGTGTTCATACTTCAGTATGTCCAGCTGTCCTGGGACTGCAAGGGTTCACCGTACAGAAGTCTTAATATGCATTTAGGCCTTCATGGAGGGACTCTGCATTCACTTCTCTAGAAAGCTGCAAGAGTACAGTGGTGTGCTTATGTGCTGTTCTTTGCAGGCCAAAGCGCTAGACTCTAAAGCATATAAACAGAATCATCTCTTGAGGTGGTTCACTTGCAGTCATGTATCTTACCTGTGTATCACCTGGGAGAGAGGAAAAGTTCCCCTTTCATTCCACAATCAGCTCAATTCCCATTGGCAAGAGTTACTATCAGACTGACAGAAAGTAAGGGGTTCCTGATTAGAACTTGAGTTTATGCTGATGCTAATGCAATAGGAAAATAGGATCAATTTCTCTGCAGAACAAAGGGGTAATTTCTGTAAAATCACTCAGCTGTGGAAAGCAGGCCTGCTGTGGAGGTCAGTAGTGACCATTGCCAGCTTTCTTAGGAAGACATTTAGAATTAGATACCTAAGTTACAAAGTCAAAACTTTAGTAGTGTCCTTTAGCTCCCTTAGTGCCCTTTCTGTAATCTTTGAGCCTGAGATGCTATTGGTATCTGTATGGGATGCTGTATTGGTGGTATATGATATTGAAAGCATGATGATTCTGTACATTGAGATGCCCTGTCTAATAAAACAGAGCATAGCCTGGTTTCTGAAATAGGTTTATTCCCCTCCTTTTTTTTTTTTTTTTTCCCCTGCATGCACACACATTCTTGCTCAGGCACTGTCACCAGGGCTTCAGCCTGTTGATGTACATGCAGGGTGATACTTAAGCTGCAAAAGTCGTGATCAGGGAGTACAGACCATACTCATCTCCTACGCAAGGCTATGAATAATGTGGCACATCTAACCAGAAGTGGCAGCTGGAAGTTCGAAGACTAAAGTGCTACCATAACAGATGGGCATCATTGTTTGGAATGGCCTCTGCTTGTTGCAACTGCGTATACTAGTTATCAGTCAACATATTAAGCAGGGCTCAAATGGTGAGCATTTAATGAGGGCATCTCTCCTTCCCTTCTGTCTTTCTTTTGTGCAGTATATTAAACTAATTTCTCACTTCTGACAAGAAGAGCTGCCTGTCCTTCACCACAGCTCTCTCCTTCACCAAAAGATTCATTCTGTTAGAGCTGAGCAAGGGCTTGTGCATGCTTATTGCATAATAATAAGGTATTGTTAAAAAACCCTCAACAGGGACACAGTTTTACCTTCTTCCAGAAAGACAGTGGAAATAAACTTAAAAATACATTTTGCGTACATTGACCTTCAACTTTGAAAGTAGATGAATGCTTTCAGTTTTGTGTTCTTGTTTGTGTTCCTGGCCTGGCAGCCTTTCAATGTTACTTCAGGAATTATAAGTAGATTAAAGTTTAGATAATTTAGCCAGTAGGCACCCGAAGTATATACTTGGGAGTTCTTCAAGTTAAGCTTAGGATACTGGTGGGATTTGGCCCCATTCTGTAAACTGTAAATAAAATGGGTACCTGTGTATCCGTCCCTACATAGAGGAGGTTTTTTGTTGTGACAAAGTAGCCAGATTGTTACAGATCTGTTTAAAAAAGCTAACATTTGGCTGCACAGCAGCAGCTCTTCAGTGGATGGTGTGGCACAAGCTATTCTCTGATATAAATTGCCATGGGCCACTAATGAGAATATGTTTACGGTTCCAGCAGCCGTATAGCAGGCTTGTATGATAGCCAGTGTGATGGTTATTCTGTTGAGGCACAACAATTCTACAATGCAAGTAGCTATAAATCCACTGTAGCCTATACCACATGACTTCTACATTAAATAAATTGTTTACTGACAGTAGTCTATACACAAGGCAAAAAATATCATAGTTGCATCCCACTTTACGGCATCTTCATAGTCAATTCATTAGTTTGCTTCTGTTGAACATAAGGCCTGAGTTCTTAATTAGGATGCTGTTACCCTTTATGTGATGAAAGGGTGGCTATATCATCAGGTTTGTGACAGCAGAATATTGCATAAATTCTGTGTTTGATTTTAGAGAACTGGCACTGCTGTAATTCTGCTAGCAATTCTCATATTAATTTTGGCTGCTTTCTGTGAACAGATAAACTTCCAAGGCTCCATGTAAAACAAAATTCATCTAACTAGATTAGAGTCATTCATCCAATTGAGTTATGAATTACACGGCCACCTCCATCTAGAGTGGAGAACTGAAACAAGAAGTTAGCGTCTTTTGCTGAAACTAGCTCATGTGTGCAGAGGAAAAGGAGATGGAGTAAACTGTCAGGAAATAGTTTTGATCAGTTTCTCACTATGCATTTTTCCAGAATCTTGTCTTACTGTTGCTGAAATGTTCTACCTAACTGGTTTGAAAATATCCTCCAAAAAGTTTCTTTAACTAGTCGAATTCTCTTTGGAAGATTCAATTTAAAAATCAAAACAAAACAGAAACCCCCCCCAAAAAAACAACTTACAAGTCTCAGACAGACAGATAAATAAATAATGTAAACTATATCCAGGTTGAGAGGTTGACTTGGTGCTAATCTGGGGCAGGACAATATTCAGACTTTAGAAAATTAATAGTAGTAGAAGCTCCTGTGCTATTCAGAAGGAACTGGAACAACTTAGTAATGTGAGTTGCTCCTCTCTCTCCTATTTATTAATTCTGGAATCCCTTTCTGCTGGCAAAGAAACACCACTCTACTTCAAACTAATGCATCCTGTGAGTGAAAAATTGCTGGAATTATAGGCCTTACTATTTCTAATGAGCAAACTAAGGCTGCAGTCTAGTAGTTGGTGCCTCTGTTATGACGTGCTGCTTTTTAGGGGGAGACAAACAGGCCTATCCCCCTACTGTTCCTCTGCCTTTGCTTTTCATGCTGAAAATCCTCTGACCTTGCTGTTTGAATGCATTTCTAGGTCATCCTCTTCCTCTGCTTTCCAGCTGCCCTTCTTGCTTTGGGTTTTATGGAAGCTTGTTCTGGTTTCTCCCAGCTTGTGTTGAGATGCACAAGTGTCTCAGCAGTTTGTATTCTTAGGTGTGGCTGTTTCACTGAGGGCTCTGCCTGTAACCAGTAACCTCAGTGGTCGCTACCTGCTCCATTTTGTGTATGGCCTATATGCCTGAAGGGTGTCCAAAAGATGTGTTGAAATGAATGTTTGGTATATCAATGAATGATGTCATGCTGCATAAAACTGAGGTGTGGGCATGTTTGAGCTTAAAGAAAAACACTTCTGAACTCTTGGGTTTACTTTATTTGGAGCTGTGTGGGCTTGACTTCTCTGGACTTCTGTCACCTACCTTCTGCCCTTCTTGGTGCTGCTCCTCCTAACAAGCCTTCTCATGCCCTCAGTTCAGTTTCTCCAATCTGTATTTATTTCTCGGGTCTGAGATACAGCTCGGTATCTCTGATCAATTGTTCCAATTCCTGTGAGTGTCACCAGGCTTTCTTTCTGGGCTCCATATAGATTTGAAGAGGCAGTTTTCCCTGTTGATTTTTGGCTTGCATCCTGCTTCAGCTCCTATTTGCCTCAGAAGTAAGCCCAAGACTGTAGGATTTCCTCCATTAGGCTGCACAGATTCTCTGTAACATCTGTCACTTCTTGGCAGCTTCCTCCTTGTAGGCTAGGTCTGTGCAAGCCCAAAGGAAGTTCTTCATGGTTTCCTCTCACCCTCCCCTCCTTAAACTGTTGTGTTGGGTTTTTTTTTCGGTGGTGGCTTCTGTTTCCTTACAATTACAGGGGGATGTAATGCAGTTTCTTGATTTTGTTTCTTATTTTAAGTTGAATGTCTTTCTAAATCAGCTTTAAAGACTCAAGACTCTGGTTAATATGCTCATTTTCTCAACCAAAATCCATGCCAGAGCTATGGTGTTCCCTCACTTACTGTTAATTCGGACTCCTGTCTCCCTTCCTGGTAGCTTCTTACTTTTGAGGGCCCTATGCAATTGTTTCCTTCTTGTCTCTGCCTAAGCTATATGCTTTTTCTGTTGATTGCATTTTTTTCCTGGTTGTTTTGGTGAGTGACATTATCTAGTAAAAAAATTTGTTTTCTCAAAACTCCTAAGAGGCTCTTGACCCTCGACTTCTATTTCCTTATATAAGATTAGGGGTGGTGAGGTCTCTGAAATCAGTTTTCGTTGCTGCAGTATTGTTGCTGTTGTAGTATGTGAGGTATCTACTTTAAGAACTCTGTGGAGCAAATCTTGTCCTTCAGAAGCTGCTGGTGCAGTAGCACCTTTAAATAGACACTATATAATCAACTGCTTCTCTGGTGGTTTGCTGATTAACTGATAAGGCAGTGCTTCTCCAAAGGCTTTTGGCAGCCAGTCTTGATGTGCAGTTTGGAGGGCAAAATGTGACTGAAGTCTAGTTTTGAGGGAGGACAAAAATTAACTTCAAGCAATCTGATGTGACACTTTTATTCAAACTTTCAGTTCACAAGGGATCTGTCATTTTTAAGATAAAAATACTGTTCCCTGCTTTTGCCTTCCCCCACCCAAATTAAATCGTGGCATGGCTGGGTATGTAACTGTGCTAGATTTGCATGTAGAGCTCCAAGAAAAAAAAACACCATCTGTGTGTCAGTAACTCAAAGTACAAAGCAGTCCTAACTGTGAGAAAACTGTGAAATGTGGTTTTTGTTTCATCAAGTCAGTGGTTTCTCTTTCTGAAGCTGGTGCTAAAGGGTAGCCATTTTACTGGAAAATTGTAATTTGTAGCAAGGACAGGGCAAAAATCAGGTGTGGAATCTTCTTTACAAGAGGCAAAATTTAATGTAGAACGTGGTACTTGTTAGTACCTAAAGTTTCTTTTGATTTTAAGTTGTTGTTTTTTGTTTGTTTTTTTTTTTTCTTGAGGCACATTAGGAATCTTGTTAGGGATTTCTGTCCTTTTAGTGCTGCAGTTCAGAGCAAGATGGCTGACTTCACTGTTAGGCAGAAATGCCAAATTTTAATCTGCTTAGGGATGATGACATGGGGCTGGCTTTGTATTCTGCAAAATAAAACAAGAAGTATTTTCCTGGGGATCTGCATAAAATGTACACCAAGATCTTGTTCAACAGTTAGGCAGAAAAGTAAGTGTAAACTTAAGTTCTGGTCCAAATAAAAGGATATTAGAGGTGAAGTGTTAGGAGGCTGATGTTTGCAGACCTTGGCAAAATTTTGTATATGAAATGGTCAACTTGATGCTTTAGTGGCAATTGCTTAACATGTACTTGCTTTATTCTGAAAACAACTGGATTGTAAGCACTTTGTTTTTTTTCCTCTTGGCACTGCAGGATGAATGAGTAAGAAAAATTCTGTAAACTGCTATTTTGCTGTGTTCACTGTCAAGGTTGCTTTGCATGGAACCATGACTTCAGGCATTGCATCTACATATTCCTTACCAGAAATCCTGACCTTGTATTTGTATAATTATAATCACAAATTGGGTTTTAAAGTTCCATCTGCTTGTTCTTTACCTGAAGGCAAGCATCTTGCTTTCATGCAAAATATTTTTGGTAAAAACAAAATGCAACATGCTGATAAGAGACTCTGACTTGGATATTCTATGAAACAGCTGTGGTCCTTGAAAAGGAGAACAGGGTGAATGTTCTTCAGCTTTAGTTGCAAACCTTCTCTACAGTGAAAGTAAGCAATGAGCTTCTATTCAGCACTGGTGAGACCACTGTGTCAAGTTCTGGGCTCCCCAGTACAAGAGACTTGAACATAATGGAGAGAGTCCAGCAAAGGGCCACTAAGATGATTAAAGGACCAGAGCATCTCTTCTGTAAGGAAAGGCTGAGGGAGCTGGGACTGTTTAGCCTGGAGAAAAGAAGGCTCAGGAATACTGAATCAGTGTATGTAAATACTAGAAGGGAGGATGTGAAGAAGGTGGAGCCAGGCTCTTTTCAATGATGCCTAGGGATGGGACTAGGGGAGAAGGACACAAACTGAAGCACAGGGAGTCCTTTCTGATAATCAGGAGCACTTTTTTAGCGTGAGGGTGACCAAGCACTGGCACACATTGTCCAGAGAAGTTGTGGAGCTTCCATCCTTAAAGATACTCAGAAGCCATCTGGACATGGTTGTGGGCCACTGGCTATAGGTGGCCCTGCCTGATCATAGTTTCTGTCATAGTTTCTTGCCAATCTCTTCTATTTACAACTAAAATGGTTATTTAAAAGGGCGGAGTGTAAAATCTTGTTTTTCATTTAATAGCCATCATGGAAAAATGTTCACCAAAATGCCCACATGCTGATTCCTACTCCAGATAAAGATGATGATCCAGTTGGCATTGATTACTCTCCCTTTATAGAGCTAAGTGTTGTTCCAACTAGAGCTTCACCATTACCAGTTCTAGGGTAAGTGTGCCGTTTTGCTGCTGCTTCTCTGCCTTCCTTTTGTCTTGTGATTTGAGACTAAACATTGATCTGTCTTAGCTGGGCAAACAGAGAGGATGTATGGAAAAACATGATAAACAAAGAAGAGACATACGTGAGAGATAAACTTTACATGCAAAGGCACCCTCTCCTGCAACCTAAAATGAGAACAATCCTTCTAGACTGGCTGATGGAGGTAAGATTTCTGTGCTTGAGTATTTCAGGTGTGCGTTTGATGAAGTGTGCTAACTGCCACATAACCCATTTAGCACTAGACACTAACCTTCATCTTAAAGTTTGTCAATGGCACCAAACTTAAAAAATATGTATATAATGGATTGAGTTGGTGTACAAACTGACAATATATTCTGATAATCATTTAGGTTGGTAGTGAATAGTAATCAATTTGTCCCCAAAGCTCCATGATTTAAGTGCCTTGAGATCACACTGCAGATATAAAAGCTGCACAAATTATTATGAAGGTCATTGTAAGAGGGGAAGGTGTGGTGGCTTAGAGACCAGATGCACCTCACAACCTCTCTGTAACTGGCATGTAGAATGTACTACAACTCTTCTGTCTGCATGCCAGTCTTTTTTTGCTGTTTGGATGACTTGGTGGCACAGCCTCTGTTCTTAATGCTAAAGTATTTGTGAGAATTTTTGAGGTGTTGGAATGATGCATCTTTGCAAAAATACGGAACTGATGTTCTGACATTCTTACAACATGTGCTTACATTTCCTAAAAGGGTTTTCACTCTGATCTGTTTGCTTTGGGAGCTGCTGTAGTGGCAGTCATCTTGTGTCAAAGGAAACTGTTTAACTCGTGCTCTTAGTTAGCATGTTTCTTCACAATGGCAGTGAAGCAGAAAGGCAATATGAATTCTATGTCTAGCTCTTGCTTTTCAAAATACATCTCTAGCATCTGTTTTTGACGCTACAACACTTCTTGACCTTTGTAATCTCTCCAGGTTTGTGAAGTCTACAAGCTTCATAGAGAAACTTTTTATTTAGCACAAGATTTCTTTGATCGGTTTATGGCAACACAACAGAATGTTGTAAAAACACTATTGCAGCTTATTGGTATCTCTTCTTTATTCATAGCAGCAAAGCTTGAGGTAAGGATCTCCAGCTTTAACATAAAAATGGGAATGGACAGACAGCACACTTACTGTACACCAGATGCATTTTTGGCAGGCTTTATGGAATTTGTTGCTATGACTTCTCAGCTGGGAGACAGAAAAAAAAAGACCCTTTTTTCCTTTTCAAAATTCCTCCTTTTTTTTGCAGAATTGGCTACTAGAATTAACATTAGCTAGCATCACAGTATATCTGTAATCTCTAAAGGATAGCATTTTCAGTGTTAGAATCAATATGAAGTTTTTAATTGCAGTTGCTAAATGAGGTTTTGTCTCGCTGCTGTATACAGTGACAACTTCTTGCAATTCTATTGTCAGTGGAGTACCTACTGGATGATAGTCTGAGCTATTCTCTATCTCATAGAATGGTTTGGGTTGGAAGGGATCTTAAAGACCATCCAGTTCCAACCCCCCCCCCACATGGGCAGCGACACCTCTCACTAGACCACATTGCTCCAAGCCCCATCCAACCTGCCCTTGAACACTCCCAGGGACGGGGCAGCAACAGCTTCTCTGGGCAACCTGTTGCAGTGTCTCTCCACCCTCACACTAAAGAATTTCTTCCCAACATCTAAATCTACCCTCTCCCCATTTGAAATTGTTCCCATTCATTCTATCACTACATACTTTTTTTTTTACTGGAACAAATTGAACTATTAAATATGTAGTACTTTTAAAGTTCTCACTGCTTGTCTTTTAAGAGGGCTTTTATGCATCAACCCGTTCTTCTCAAAGGATAAAGGCCTTTTCTTTAGGATGTATAAGAAAATCTTTGTCACTTATGATCCTGTTTTAGTTGTACTGTAGTCAAACATAATGCATGTTGTACTGATCCATTAACAGTGAAAGGTGAAGGCTATGAGCAGGAAGGTTGAAGAAGAAATCTGTGTGTATATTAAAGGCAGAGTAGAGCACCATGAGTTAGGATGGGGGTTTGTTCTTTTTTTTTTCCTCCTCTGTTTTGAAATGTTGAAGTAGTGGTGGGTTGTTCTTTTTCTTTTATTTTTTTTCTGTACCACATGAGACTAGTTAAGACCCTTTCCACAAAGAATACTTGATCTCCTGTCTTTCAGGAAATTTATCCACCAAAGTTGCACCAGTTTGCCTATGTTACAGATGGCGCTTGTACAGAAGATGAAATCCTCAGTATGGAATTGATCATTATGAAGGTAGTATTTCAAAGTGGAATTAGTTCTACTTTAGTTTTTAAAAACATATAGCACAATCAGACTAAAAACAGAGAGCCTCAGTTAATCTTGTGCTGCTAAGAGGCACAATTTCTCTTTCTAATTCAAAAGCAGTGTCCTCTAGGTAACAAGCGATTTTAAAGCATCAACCAGTCTGTGTATTAACAAAATGAATTGTTTCCCCACCCCTATCAGCAGGAGGAGGTACAGGAGAGGATTAGATTTGTGTATTTCAAAGATTCCTTGACCAACTGGAATTACAGCTTTTGATCTGGAGTAAATGAAGTTGCATGGTTTAGGTTAGAAGCTCTTTACTCTAGTCTTGTACATGTCTACTCTTTCAGGCTCTTAATTGGAACTTAAATCCACTGACGGTTGTATCCTGGCTAAACATTTACATGCAAGTTGCATATTTAAATGAGCTTTATGAAGTATTGCTGCCACAATATCCACAACAAATATTTGTACAAATAGCAGAGGTAAGACTGATTTCTTCCTTCAAATGCTATTTCACCTGGAAAAAAAGGTGTTCATGTGGTAGACTTATTAAACATCTGTTGTCTTGTAGCTCTTGGATCTCTGTGTGCTGGATATTGGCTGCTTGGAATATACATATGGAATACTTGCAGCTTCTGCTTTATATCATTTCTCCTCATCTGAGCTGATACATAAAGTTTCAGGTACGGGCATTTATAAACTAAGTGTAATGTGCTTACAAATGCTGTCTTCATTCAGGCAGATGAGCATGTATCTTGTTTTCCAGGTTATGAATGGTGTGAGATAGAGGAATGTGTAAAATGGATGGTTCCATTTGCAATGGCTATAAGGGAAGCAGGAAGCTCCAAACTCAAACACTTCAGAGGTATAGCTCCTGAAGACTTGCACAATATACAGACGCACATAAACAGCTTGGATTTGCTGGTATGTATGTGCATATTGAAGACAAAATCTGTCTGTAAAAGCTTCTAAATCTTGCTTCTTCTTTGGTTAGAACATACAATAAACTAAAGTGAAGAATTACCAGATTGCAACTGAGCGTAGTCAGATTATAAAAGGCATAAGGTTGTACTCTAGCTCCAAAACTATTGTGACAGAGACTTGTCTTCTTGGGTCTGACTTGTTCAGTTTTTAGCTTAAAAAGGTGATTTTTTGATTTAAGCTTCTCCTCTCAAATGGCAAATAAATATTCTAGAAATTTGAATAATATTTCTACCCTTTGGAATACTTCAAATACAGTATGTTAGACCTTTATCTGTAGAAAATACAGATAATACAACCTTGTCTGATGAAAGAAAATAAAGACTGATCACTTCAGACTGTTATGTGACGGTGGTGGTTGACAAGAAGTTGAGCGGGAGTGGTTTGTAGCATAAGTAACTTAGAACATCAAAATCTTGTCCCACAAATTGTAGTTAATCTAAGATATTTGGCTTGTGGGTTTTTTCTATTTAGGTTATTTAATTGTAGTAGAAGTTAAAGCTCTTCCTGTTCAGTTGCTTCTCAATTTTGCCTTCTTGAAGATACAAGTATCATCATGCTGATAATCAGATTCTGAAAGTTAACACTGATCTCTTGGGGTTCCTATTCACTAACTGTTGTGTACTGCATGGTTTATCAGTTACTGGTAGGCGGGTTAGATACAGATATGCATTTCCAGATTAGCAATCTATCCAGTTATAAAACACTGAATTATATTGGTAGACAAAAATAAAGATTTTTTTTTTTCTCCTTTTCCTGTGCTTTCAGGACAAAGCTCAAGCAAAACAAGCCATATTGGCTGAGCAAAATAGGACTTCACCTTTTCCCACTGGTGTTCTTACACCACCACAAAGTAGTAAGAAACAGTCTTCTGGACTGAAGCCAGTATGACTATAGAAACAGTTGACAGACAATTTTGCTGAAGTGCCTGTTCTGCTGGTTCTTATTCCTGCTCCATTATGGAAATGCTGCCAGTGAAGTTCATAAGCTTTTACGGAATCTGAAAAGGAAACCTTAATTTTTTTTTTTGGTGACAGAAGAATTTTTCTATTTGAAATATTTTTATTGAACATTAAAATATTTTAAAGATATTGATCAAGTACACCAGCCACTTAAATGAACACCGAAGAGTGCTCCAACTGCTGCTACGGAGGGTGCTGCTTGATGTGACCAGCTGTTCGGAAAAAGGGCTTGGTTAGTCACTGTGCCTGTTTGTCCTTTGGATAATCTGCAGTCATACTGTCCTGTGTTGACAAATGGGCAAAAAGCCTCTTTTTCAAATGGTTTGTTCACAACTTGATGCCTTTTTAAAAACTCTTTATTGTAAATGCTGCTATGTCTCTTATGTATCCAGTTTTAATAAAAATGCTGTCTAAGACAGCTGGTTTTATGTATATTCCTATTTTTCTTTTAATTATGGTCAGCTAAGATTTTCAGACTGTGACCACTAGTAGCTGTGGGAGTTGGGGATGAATAATGTAGTAACTGTTGTGTTATTTATTTACCACTACTGACTTACCAATTAAAACTTCCTTTTTGGATCCTAAGATAAAATTGTTATGTTGGGCTACTTAGATTTCCCTTAGCCAGGTGCAGTTGGCTAGGGAGGGGATAATAAACATGACAAGTATATGGGGAATCCTTCTGCAACATGCTTTGTAATGATAAATGTATTGGGAAATTTTGTCTCAAAATTCCCTGTCTCAAATCAGATTGTCTGGATTGTTACGCTTAATAGCAAGATGTGATCAGTAGGAAAAGCTTTTCTTAAAACATAATCATTTAAACTTTGGGATTTTGGCATAGTCTTTGACAACTAACTCTCTTCTGTGCAGAATTAAATTCTGGAATGGTGTGTGCCTTTTTACAGGAAGAATTGTCCTTGATCTTTGCAGGGTCTGAGAATCTGAGAAGTCATAGTAAGAACTTTTTCTGAAAAGTCATGGTTCTGGAGAAAAGGGAAATGGAGAAATAAATGTGAAAAATGGTTGCTTGTTTTTCTCATTATGTTAATTTTGAAGGATTGTACAACAGCACTGAAAACTTGTGAGACTGCAGGGATTCATCATGTTGTCCTGTAGATAACTTAAGTGCTACAACACTTGGGTTTCAGGAAGCTCCTACTCTGTAATAACATTACAGATGTGATGATCTCTCACTTTCAGTTTTAAGCTAACTATAACTTTCTGGTTAGTTGTATTCAAGAGTAAATGCAGGTGTTCATGTGTTATCTGGGGCTGTGTGGGGAACCTGTATCTGAGAGATACATATATCTATGGATTAAACTGTTCAGATAACAGACCTCGCTCTAAATTGGATCTCTGCTTCAGATGGTAATCCTGCTAATTGTATAACTTTCCTCCCCCCTCCTAAAAGGTCAGCCTGCTTTATTTTGATGGGAAGCAGTCCATTCGGAGCGTGGGGATCACAGCTTTGCTGCTTCCCAGGTAGGAATGCTATGGTGTGCCAGAGGTGCTGTACTTTCCAGAAGGGGTGACTTACCTTGAGAGCTGTTTTCTTACTCTCTCATTGTTTATCTTATGCTTTAAGAATCTTTGTTTCTTGTTGTCTTGCAATACATGTGGATACTTATGTCTGAGTGTGCTGTCTTTCTAGCATAGCTGGAAAAAATTATGCACTGATTGCCATAGGCTGAAAACTATTTTAGCCAGGAATGGTACAATTAAGTTTTAAGTAAGATAGTTGTCTCTATTAACAAAACAACAAAACCCAACAAAACCAAGAGGGTGTTCCCTCCATATTTCTTTGCCTGAGGGTCCTATTCTCCTAAATTCTTTCTGGCCCTGGATCAATCTGGAAAAAGATTTGTGTCAGATGGGGGAAGCAAGTGGGCAGTTCTGTCTGACTAGATTGAAAAAAAGGTTTAGTGTGTTTACAAGCAGGCTGAAGTTTGTTCAACAAAGATGAGCTAATGTCATGTATGTTCCTGCACGCTGTCTTTGACTTGAAGCATGTTACCCTAAGGGGTGGGTAGTGGGCTCCAGAGGACAGCCCCAGGGCAATGACTGAAGCTGCTGTTTCTGGTGCAGGAGTGCAGGGGGGACTCGCAGGCACTGGGGAACACCAAGAAAGCAATTTAGCTGTGCATTGCTGTATGCTCCTGGAAAATGTCTTTCCCTTTAATAGCTGCAGACCAGCATAAAGCATCCTGCAAAGTAAATTGAATTCTGCAGTAACTCAGGTGGCATATGATTATCTTCCTCCTTCGGAAAGGTTTGTTGTAACTATGTATCAAAACCTCACCTTGGTGTGAAAGCTGGGGACATCAGGGAAACTGCAAACAAGAAAAATGAATCCAGTCCTAATTTTCTGTTACTGCTACAGTAAGATTGAAAGTTGGCGGTAGCTGTGATTGTATTGAGGGAAATAGCCCCAAATTAATGAGCTGAGGCTGCAATTGTGAGCCAGGGTTGAGGAGGAGTAGGGCTGGTGAGCAGAAAGGATGGAGATGTGGAGGTCTGCACTGTGAGTCTGCCAGATGCTAAGTTGTTGGAAGTGCTGTAAGTATCTGAGTAGCTTATAGGAATAGTTACCCTGCATAGCTTGTCTCCCAAAGCAGTCGGATGGTCTGCCTGTGGCTGTCAGTTTCTAGGTGTTGGGTCAGCCTCTCCTCTTGGTTCTCAGGAATTATAACATGAGGGGTTTTATTACCTGCCTGCTCACATGCAGTGGAGACAAGCAGCTGGGACAGAGTTAACTCAGACTTGGTCTAGCCTTGAGTTTGGGGATTAAGCACAGCTCCTCCTTGCTGGCAAGGCTGAGGTCAGCTTGGCCAGGGCTCTTGTAATCTCTCTGGAGAGCTTGCCTGCTCAGACTTGGCACATAAATAGGGGGTGCAGCCTCATCGTGTGGTGCCTGTGGCAGGAAGCAGCACAGCTCTTCCTTCCTCTCGAGATCCTCCTGCCTGTGTCCCAGCCAGCATCACCTGTGTCACAGGGTGCTGACCTGCCACCAGTAGGGAGTAACTGAGAGGGTTGGGTTTGTTTTCTGCTTTGGTGTTTTTCTGTATGTGAGATGGCAGGAGGGGATTATATACAAATGCAAGAAGTCTTTAGTGTCTGTTTCTTGCTGTTTTGCACTTGATTTCTAGCCAATTTGTGAAACTTCTGTGTTTTGAAGTTAAGACTCCAGCAAAAGTCACCTGGCTTGAGTTGTTGAACAATAAGTATTCTGGTGATGGGCTCTTTCAGCTGTGCTACCTCCAAAGAAGTCATATGACATCTTACCTTTAAAGTGCAAAATGTTTGAAGTTTTGAATTGTTTGCTACTGACACAACTTAACTAAATGCTTGATTAAGTACAAAACTACAGTATATCACAATACCGTGTAATCTGTCTCCTTTCAGTCTCCTGAAATAATCAGTTCAAGCCAAGCACAAGAGTGTAAGTTTGTATATGAAGTTTTTTCTCTTCATGGTGAATTTGAGATTATAAAAAGAAATACAGTATTCTTTGTAGATGGAATAAAAACAGGGCTTTTAAAACTGCAGATTGAAATGTTTAAGGACAAATTAGATCAAATGGTTATCAAGGAAGGAAGGAAAACCTTTCTCATCCCAGGGGGCTTTAGTCCTGCAGCTGCTGGCAATTCAGAGGAGCAGACTGTCTAATGGAACTGTATATATTTGCAAACCGGCTTTGTTTTACTGAGCTAAATGTGCTGTTGGCTAACAAGTATAGTAAGAAAGAAAAAGTATTTTATAATGTACTGATTTTTGGTGTTTCAGCAGGACTTGAAGGTGGAAAAATGTGAAAGGCCTGTTTCTGTTAGAGTTAGGATCTGTGATCACCTGGGATATAAAAAATGATCATGCAGAGCTTGCTGGATGCTGGGTGGGTAGACCTGTTCTTCCTCTTTCTGGGCATTTCAGTTCTTAAATACCTGCTTGGTTTGAACTGAGGTGACTGCCAGCAACACAAAGGGGGGTGAAAAATCCCTACTCCTCAGCACAAGACTAAGGCCTTACTTCTGCCAACTGGTGCCTATACTCCCAGACATACACTCTGGGATAGAGAAGAGCCTGTGGTGACCTGACAAGACCTTCTTTTTGTTGGCGGGCTAAGTACTTCCTTTGCTAGCATGTTTTCCTGTGATGTGTTATCAGTCTCAAATGTTATGTGTCTGACTTGGACTTTGCTAGAGAAATAAGGTTTAGTGGCTTTCTTAAATTTCCATGAGCATTGGAAAGAGGAGGAGCTAGTATGTTTACAGACAGAGGCTGTGGTGGGGAAATGGTTCTTTACATCTAAGTGTACCTAATGTCTTTCTGGCAATATTTCAGTTGGGCTTCACTTTGTTTAAAAAAGTATTCAGCCACATATGTTAACAGATTTTTAAGCTATAAAGGCAAAATCAAAGGATCAAATGTTTGGCTTTTTACAAACTGTATACAGTAAAATTCCTTGAAACTGAAACGATATTTGGCTTAATTATGAACTAAACAATTTTCCTGACAAAAAAGGAACAAGCCTAAACATCTTCTGGAAAGTCATGCAGTTAAAGGCCATGCCACAGACATGATTTTCCTGGTACTAAAAGCATACCTCGGTATGTCGTCTTTTCTTCCATCAGAGGCTGATTCTTTTCTTTTCAGTAGGGTCAGGAGAACTCTGAAGAAAAATTTCAAAAGGAACGTGTGCACTTGCTGCAATGACAGTAAAGCTGTAATAAGCTGTGTGGGAAAGGGTTTGGGTTTCCCCCCACAAGGCAAAAGAAGCAGGGACAGCTGTGATTTGCCAGGCTGTTGTGTTCTCACTCCAGTTACATGAACCTACCTATTGCGTGCTCTGCATGTAACTAGGATAAATGGTTTGAGCACTCTTGTATTTAATCCCAGAGTAACAACATTAGACAGAAAAGAGTAATATGGTGCTTTATTATTCTCTGTAAGGTGTTTGGAGTTTTTGAGGGAGGTATTCTACCAAGGTGCCTCTGCAGCTCAGTGCCTTAGCCCAGTTTTTCTTTAAGTTAAGAATTACTGAAGGGAAGTAAAATATAACCTTTTATTTGTTTACCCCAACATTCATCTTCCAAGTGCTTACCAGATGTTATTGTACTATTTGAACTGTGCAGTTCACAGTGAGGTTTGGTGGTTACACTTTGGTTTCAGGTCGGTCTGAGAGTAAACAAGTTGCTCTCTCATCTCAGCCAGATCTGCAAAACGTTGTGTTCTGATGTTTGTAAAGATGGTGCTTCTGGACCTGCAGGAGGCATCCCCTCTTACCTATGCCAGAATTATAATGATGTTATTTGGGCACAGTAGAGGGCAAGTGAAAAACTTTTTACATCTTAGTTTGGGAAGTCTGGCTATCAGCAACAAGCTCATGAGATTGAAGAAAAATGTTTTAATTTTGGCCAAAATCTTGCAGAATGAGGAATGCACTGAGAAAAGGTTAGGATACTGTGTGGCTTTATTAGTATTCTGGGCTTCAGTCTGGAGATTAATAATGGCCATAGACAGTGTCTCTTCATATTAAAGTGTCTTCACATGAGTAGTTTGGGTGAGTGCAAAAGGACTGCAAGGCACAAGCAAGCTGTCTTGTCTGGCCCCAACTGACGATGAGTCAACACTTTAATATAAAGAAGAGACAGTTGGTAACAGTCATTAACATAACAAAGTGCCCTACAGATCACTCCAAATTCATCCGACTGTTTTTAAGCCAGTGTTTTCCCTTGAGAAGTGGCAACAGAACAATTTGAATGTTTCACTGCCTTGGCCACCCTGTTCTGCTGGGAGTGGGAGAAGTGCTTCTGCTGGATGGCTGGTCCTGACACCTCCTAACAGAGGATGGTATTTGGTTGCAGTGACAGCATGCTGATTTTTTTACCCCAATTTCCTATCAAAACTGGACTCATGGGGGGAGGTGTGGTTTATGGTTTTGGTTTTGTTGTTGTGGGTTTTTTGTTTTTTTCTTTTATCCCCATTCCCTGTCTGTTGGTTTCCTCCATTGGATAGCTTCAAGATCTGACTTCTGTAAGACAAGAAGAAAAAGGAGTCAGGCTGCTGATCCTCAATGTGAAGGAGAGGCGTAGGCTCAGCTACTCTGCTCTGTGCTTGGCTGGACCCATGGATGAGTGATAGCAGGGGCTCCATGCTGGCTGAAAGGTGGGAAGCAAGAGGGGAAGAAGGAATGAGGGGTGTAAAACTGGCAGCTGTGATGTACATCTGGCATTGAAGGCAGCTGAGAAGAGGCTACAGGTAGCTCCAAGGAGGGAGGAAACGCCATGCACAAGAGCAGGTCTGTTAGTCTGGTGCTCATGGAGAAATTTGCTTGAGTTCTGTGCATACCATCCTGCTGGGATGATGCAAGAATGCATGGGTTGAATGTACCAAGATGCCATTGCAGGTCTGCCCAGAACAGCCTGGTTTTGTCATTGCTGTAACTTGCTCGTGCTCTTGAACTACGGTAAGATGACAGGTTTCTCCTGCCATTTCCAAGGGCAGAAACCCAGGCAGAGGGTGGTTTGGAGAGGCATCAATTCACCACTTATAGTTGCATATGTGACTCTGAGTGCCTACAGATGGATCAGGTCATCATCTCGAGGGCAGCTGCAGGCATGTGGGACATGGGGTTGGGATGGCTGTGTGTGTTCTGGCACCTGTTGCTCACCAGCATGAAAGAACTCCCTGACTCTCTCCCAGTTGTTGGTGTCAGGGGAATGGGATGGCTCTCATCCACCTCCACCTCTGCCCACTGTGGCCAGGGCAGCCGTGTGTGAGGGTGGTCGTCCTTCTGGAGTTCAGGGTGGGAGCATGAATGCATCCTTTTGTGCAGGGCTGCACTGGGGGTCGTGTACTCCTTCAGGGATGTGGAGAGCGGGTTGGAAGACGTCCGGCTGGGACCTGGCTGGGAGAGGGGCTGTGGAGATGGTGGGAGCAGCTCAGCAGCCCCCACGCTCATTGACTTAATTGGGGCTGCACCGCGGGGCTGGAGGAACACAAGATGGCCGGGATTCTCACGGCGTGGGGAGGCTCGCCCGCCACGACCAGGAACTAGCCAAATCATTAATGTCAATTAAGTACAGAATGTGTGGATTACTGACATGTTATTGTTAGGGCTTTAAAGGAAATATAATTAATAAACTCCCCCCCACACCAAGAGGTGGCCCTTTGTGTTCTCAGGGCTTTCCCTTGCCAGCAATGTCTATCTCCTCCCACAGCCCCGCGCTCCTTTCAGCAGCCTCGGACAACATTAACATCTGAATTAACATAAAATCAGTTTCTGAAATCTGTTAACGTTTATAATGTTGCTGTACTTTGCCTGATCGTTGCATTTTTTTTTCTGTCAGTTTAAGCTCGGTGAGGTGGGTTTTTTTTCAAGTGATACCAAACATAGACCTGTTATGTTGCAAAAATGGCATATTTGTTCAATGATTTCCCATTGGTATCTTTGTTGCTCTGAACCAAAGCATTAAATAGCAGCTAGCACGTTAATGCTGTGTTGTTCTACATAATAAATTTGAATATCCCCTGATGAATATTTTTAACAGGGATTTTCTGAATAAAATGCATACGTGCCAGGGTATTAGTAAATACGTAAAATTGATTTTTGACATTTAATGTTGACATCTAAAATATTTCCTTTAATTTTTGGTTGCCTCTGCAAGCAGAAATTATGGCATTTCATCCTAGGGAAGGCTGGGTGGACAAATAACACTTCTACTCATAATGAAATGAAAAGCAATAAAGAAAATATGCAAAATGCCAACAGTAAAGCATATCTTCTCTTCACGTATTATGAAGAGAATATACCCCAAAATGTGCATACACACACAAAAATCCTTTAAGTGACTTAATATGCTTGAATATTAATGATTTGAATGTTAATCCATTGCAATGGTTCCAATTTTTGAAAACTGGCTATTTAAATACATTATTACCTCAATAAATTCTCTGTGGTCACTGTGGTAGCCATAGTATGAAAAATAATAATCATAAATCCAAATTTACAAAATATCTCCCAAATTGCACAGTTCTGCTGAGAGAAACAAAAGATGGAATATATATTATTTAACTAGATATATTTTGTCCTTGCAGGAGCTGCTCATCTAAAAGACCAGCAGATGGAGACTGTTGGAGGACACAAGTGTCTAGCAGTAGCCAAAGAATCCAGATAAATTTTGTAAGCAAGTGATGACTGAAACCTTTACCATGTGAGATGCATCTTGGAAACCCTCTGCTAAATAAGTTGGTCGATGCTAAAGCATCTGCATTTGTGGAAGGCAGCTTTGCTGGGAACAAATAGGGGGGAGCATTGCTGGCCTGGGGGAGCGGGGTGGTGGTTCAGGGGTGTGGGAGGGCTCTCAGAAGGTGAGTGCCCTCCCTTTCACAGGGTGCAGAGTCCTGACCCATGGATGCAGGGATGGATCCCAGGGTCAGGGATTTCTGTAGGTTTAGGCATATAGCAATGGGATTAGCTTTGCTGCTAAACCCTCAAAGCTGAGCACTCTACTATGAATACAGCCTTTCCTTTCATATCTGCAGCTGAATTTGACACGTGTAGCTGCAGCTGGCCCTACCTCTACAGTTTTATTTGATAAATCTGATTGATGAGGGTTTTTTAATTCCTCTCAATCTCCTAAAAAAAAAAAAAAGAAGTTGAAAAGAGCTGTAATTGCAAGTGAGCACTATAGAAACCTACAGCCAGCAGGCATGCTTCAAAGGAAACGGGGCCAGCCTGGAGGACCCTTTAGTTGCTGGCTAGTGAGGGCTTCAAATGTGCCTGCATGGTGACCGTGTTTTAATTTTGATCTCTACCAAAAGAGCTTAATTGGAAGATACTGAGGGTTTTGATGCGTACAGCCTCTTCAATTTGGTGAGCAGGGGCTGCTGTTGGAGCAGATGCCAGAGGTGGTCTCTGGCGTGATGGGGTGGGTGTCCCAGCCACAAGGAGCTCACTGCCAGACTCCCCCTGTGCAGACAGGTGCAGTTCCTCTCCTGCCTGCAGAGCTGTGGTTTGTGTTTGATCAGTAACAAAGAAAAGTTTCCTCCTCGAGGAGCAAGTAGACCTGCTTGCTGCACTTAAAGCCTGGATACTCACAGAGCAGCCTGGCTGTGCTGTGTAGTGCTGGGGGCCCATCACTCCTGGGTCCTCATGCCCCCTCTGTGTGCTCTGGCCTTCCTTGGCAGCAGACAGGGACATTGCTTTCCCCTGCACTTGCACGTGAGCAGCTTTTCTGTGCCCTCCTGTCCACTCACACAGTGATGTGGTTGTTGCTTGGGCTTGTGGGCACACACAGCCAGGTGCTCAAATGCCCTCCTGTTGCCTGTCTGCATCAGCCCCCGTCCCATCCTGTCCCTTTGTGCCCCAAGGAAAGGGGTGCAGAGAGCTGTGGCTTTCCTCTGCTTTCCTACTGCCTTCCCTGGCAGGCTCCCCTGTGTGGCTGGCAAATTAAGCAACTAATTTTCATTAGTGTCAATGCACCTTGCACCTAACTCTAAACTGCCAATTAAAGTTATCGATTCCGATCACCGAAGGTACTAAATTCCAGCTGGACGTGAAAAAGCAGGTACTAAACTTAAGGACACAATCTGTTTAATGCAGTTGCACAATTAAGTGAATCTCAAACCGTTGCCCTTGAATAACTATCTCTTCAGATATGGGTTGACTTTTTTAGTTCAGCTGATTAATTCTACAGGATGATTATTGTATAAAGATAATTTTGTGTTTATCAGTTTGGGACTTGAGACTTTATTGCTTTATTTCCTGTTCCTGCAAACATGGACTGTAGCAAAGGGCTCTTGTTTTTCATATACTTCTGCTATGGATTTTCATGTGGCTTTTCTCAGCTACTCACTGAATTTGGTCCTTAGTTCGTTGTGTCTCTACAAGGCATTATCAGTCCATATATCCATGCTTTGGAGAAGGTAGTTAACAGTTTTCTAATTACATCTGACTGAAGGTTGCATCCAAACAGTCATTGATTGTTAGGATAATGTGTCCTGGAACACACAAAAAAACCACTTCATTCTCTGTTACTTGGTCTGAGTGGATTGAAGGGGCATGAACATCGGCATTCCTCTGCAGCAGGAGTGACCTGTGTCTGCTTGAGGCATAGCAGTAGTTTAAAAAGCTAATAGTATGTTTGAACTAAGAGTGAGAGAGAATATGAAAGAATATATAATTGTGCATAACAGAAATTTCAATAATTAAAAATGGAATTCTCTGGCATTGGAGCAGAAATAGCAATTTTCTACCCAGTGAAGCTCCAAATTATTTTAGAGGGAATTAGATGTATTCTCCTGGACTGTGATTACTCATTTTTTTTATGCTAAACTGTATCTGAATATTGGAAAGAACAAGCTGTGTTGTCCTCTCATCTGCTGCTTGCTTGGAAGTGGAAACATCAGAGACAAGTGTCATAGCTTTTGGATTTGTTACACAGTTGTGTTCTCTCTGCACATGATTATAACGTGGGAAATACCTTCTATAACCACCATGCACTTTTGTGTGCACATCTTTGTGCTGTGTTTGAGCCAAGATAGCTATTGGCTTTATATGCAGTTGCAATCTGAGAAGCTACTTCTGTGGGCTGGTAGTTGAAAGGTGCAGGAGGTTCCTCTTACGGGATGGACAGCTCTGAACAGTGAAGACCTGCAGAGCAGCCTGTGTGTCCAGGAGCTGTGTCCAGGGGATTCCCAGGTGGGCCATCTGTTCCCTTCAATGCAACAGCAAAAGTGAAGACACCCTTTTTTATTTCTTCTTCCCCACCCATTCCCCCCCCCCCCCCCATTTGTTTAAAATCAGTTTGTGCTGTGGTCAACCATTTCAGCATAACCTCCAGCATGTTTCTGGCTTTCCCAAACCTGATCTTCCACATGCCAGAAGGCTGCCTAGATGGGCTTTGGATATAATGGCAATGAAATATTTGGGATATGTGTATATGTTAGTGCCAGCTCCAGGTTGCCCTCTAGTTTTATTTCCCCTGCAAGTCACCCAAGACTGTTGCCATAGCCCAGTTTGTCAGAACAGTGCTCCTGTGTGTTGGGAGCCTCATGTGGTCTCCCAAGTGTCAGCCCTAGGGTAAACTACATTTGTGTGATTAATTTTACTGAATGGAGGCAAAGTTAAACTGAGTACTTGCATGAGAAAACTTGCTGGCCAGATGGCTTTAGCTCCACCCCATGGGTACAGGGTACTGTACTCAGCATGGCTGAGTATCCTTTGGAAAGGTGGGGACAGACCAGCTCCTCCCACTGAACTTGGCTATGGTGCGTTTGGTGTAAATCATAAGAAAGTGATCAGTGTTTGCCTCCATTAGCTCTGATAGAAATATTGCTGCTCTGCCCTTGCTATTGACAGCATGTGTTTTTCTGCTTGGCAGCCCAGTGCCAGGTGCTGACAGGCTGTTCTAGCAGGGAGGATGTCTGACCTGGCCTCTGACTTGGTGCTGTGGAGAAGAAGGTTGAGTTTGTGCTTAATGTATTGGGTGGGCATGCAGGGGAGCCTCTGCAATTCCCAGTTCTGCCACAAACTTTTGCTATGACCTGGGATAAACAATTTAATCTCTTTCTGCAGCAATAATAGCCTCCTTCATCTTGCCTGGTTTTAGGCTACATTTTTAATAAAGTGTGGGACTAGATATCTTCTGTTTAAAGGGCTGCCTTCTCAAAACAGGTGAATTTTACTTGACACTTCAGTCTTAAACCCATACCAGGACTTGCACCTAAGATGGGGCACTACAGCTTCACTGTGATGCAGCAGGTGGCAAAGTACATTGCTGCAAGAGCCCATCACTACTTTTGGTCCCTCTGCTTCTCTGCTTGCTGGCTGTACCCTGGTTTTCCCAAGGAAACTCTCCAGCTGTCTTCTGATGTCTGTGTTAAAGCAAGAGACAGCCAAACACCACCCTACCTAGCAGCATGGGGAGGTCAGGCGAGGGAACATATTTTACTTGCAGAGCTGACATAATTGTTTAAAACAGACAGCTCAACATTTTTGCTAACTTAGAAATCTGGCATCTCAGGAGAACGTGTTTGGACTTAGCAAGGCCATTTTCACGGGCAAAGCATTGTCATTAATCTGCGTGTTTGGCATTGCTGCTGGAGAGCCTCTTTTCTGCTTTGAATGAGATGTATATTCATGGACTGAAAGTTGCCTGGCTTTGTTTTCCTGCTGGCCGTGTGGTTTTGATGGGGTGGGATCTCCATGCGCCTGCACTTGGCTCCCCCAGCTGCACCAGCACAAAAGCTCTGGTCACTGCTGCCTAGCCGTAGAGCAGAGTGTGAGCTGTGATTGTATCAAGGCAAATGCAATCATATCACCTGCCAGTCTGGGGAAAAATAGGGTCTAAATAAGATGATGAGTGAAAGATGTGGTCAGAATTAAAAGGATAAAGAGCATCTTTCCCTTAATGAGCTCTGTTTAACATGTGAGAAGCCCACACATGCTTTATCTGTATTCTGACCAGTAAGGAGCCTTACCCAGACTTCATACAACAATTCATCACGGCTGATTTGTGCAAGGCATATTTGAGATGTAAGATGTGTGACTCAACCTCTTTTATTCCCTCATTAATTTTCTATTCTGCCTGAAATGGGTTCTTAGAGTGCTCATCACCAGGGTATGAACGCTGGTGAAAATGGGGCATCAGGATTTCTGCTCTTATTTATGTCACTGTGGTTGGATAAAGAGGCAGATGTACAAACACCTGGGCCCTGCAGGCTGGGTGTTCGGAGTCACCAGCACATACTTCACCTGCAGCTGCTCCTGTGCATGTGCAAATCTGATTATAAGTGCTGATCATTGCTGTATTGTTGACAGTGTTTCTGAGGAAATAGGTGGCTGAACAACTGGAGTTTTTAGCTCATGTTGATACTTTTGAAGACCTCACGTGAAAGTGTTTGAAGACCTGTTTTATTTGGTCAGCTTGCATGCACATCTGCTGAACTGTGCATCTCCTGATTTGCTTTTCTACTCTGGTTCTTCCCTCCCTTTCAACACTTCTATATATGCTTCTTACTGTGTCTTCATATTGAGTGCTTTATGTATCTTTCTGCTGTGATACGTATTAACTACTCTGACTCCCAAGGGCCTCAGAAGATGAATGGCTTTATCTATAAGATTTCAGTAATAATCCATTTGTGTATGAAATGTGCTCTTCAGTATTAGTGCATCGCGAAGGGCTGGCGTTATCTGATAGCTGCAGAGGAGGCTGTGGGCAGCAACTGTGTTCTGAGCTGTGCCTCGGGCTCTCCTGATAACTCCTGACAAGTCACTTACATTCTTTGCAGTTTGCTGTATCAAAGGCAGCCGTTGCCCAGCCGGATGCACAGGGTGCTGCCTGGCTTCCTGAGCTAACACCTGCACAGCACCCCAGCCCTCAGGGAGGTGCAACTGGTCAGTGCCCACACTCCAAGCAGTGAGTCCAGGCATCTTCCCAGGAGATGAAGTGGCAGTTGGGGTGTGAGTGAGAGGGCTGGGTGACACCATTATGCTATGCGGGGTATTAGAGAAGAGCCACTCTGTCTCCCTCCTCATCCACCCTTCCGCAAATCCCCACCTCTGGAATTAGGCTTTTCCAGTCATTTCAGGTATTGCATGTAGCAGCACAGCAGCTCACTCCAGCGTGCAGTGGTATTCTCAAAGCTTTGTCCACTGGCTTCTGATTTAATTTCAGATGATCTTAGTCCAGACAAAAAAAAATGCAGTCTGTGCCAATCAAGAAGTATAAAGCATGCAGTAAGTACAGTTCAAAAGCTGCATTACCCTTATCTATTAGTAATGATCAATTAGCATGAAGGTCAGTGGGCAGCTTGGAAAGGAGTCAGATAAGAAGGGCAGAAGAAGGATTTGAATGGAAAGTCTTGATTCATATTCAGCATTTAAAGTCATAACTCTGTAACAGTGGGGGCGGAGGGTAGCATTAAGTAGTCCTGCTGTCACACTGACTCAACGAGAGTGTAAATCACAGTGGAGAGAGTGGTATGGCTTTTACTGTAGCTATAGCTAAAGCATCATATTGTACAACAGAAGGGCTTGCAAGTTGCAAGAAGTCTTCCTTGCCCTCAAGCCTACCTTGAGAATCCCTGGCCAGTTTGACCCCCCTGGTATGTCATGGCACCACAGGGCCGGTGTCTGCTGTCAATGCCACCAAAAAGCTTAAAATTCTGTCCTTTGCTTGCATCAACATGAGTGGGATCAGTGGTGAAGGGTGGTGCAAGATGGAAGCCAGGGGCCTCTGTGGTCTCCTGAACATCATCTGGGCAGGAGGCACTGTTCAACCCAATGTTAATGTTTGTGGGGGAAGAAGCAAGGAAGACTTGTTTTTTTTTAATTAATTAACTGGAAAATTTTGCACAGATGATTCAAGTGGCCCACATTAAACAGTAACTGGCCCTTCCCAGTGTGTATGTGTGCTCTGAGATAACTAAAAAGCTGTTAAAGAACGCTAGTGAGAGTTGTATGTGCACAGCCAGGGCAGTGTGGGCCTCTCAGCATGAGCATGTGCTGGAGCTTGGCTTCTGTTGTGAGCTGTTACAGTTCAGGCAAGAGACCACAGGGCCCATAGTTATGCTTGTGGTAGGCAGCATCATGGTGCACTGCCTAAATAAATGCTGTCATTACCCTGTTAGCTACTTTAAATAAGTGTGTGTGAAATTATTTTATCTTAACCTGAGCATTCGCCTGTGGAAGCAGGCAGCAAGCTGCTGAACAGATAGGCTAACATGGGTACGAAAGAGGTAAGTATTGTGGTGTAACAACCCATTTTAAGGAGAGGAGGTGCATGGCAATGCCTGGAGGGTCAGTGGGGTAGCTCCCCCCCAGTCCCATAGAGGCTGCAGGGACAACAGTGCTCTTTCTGTTGCCCATGCTGGGGCCCTGCTGCAGGAAGCCCTAGTGCTGGAGGGGACCAGCCCCAAGTACAGCAGCCTCCTCAGAAGACACAACCAAGCTGTTCCTGAGTGTAAACTGATGTCTGAGGCAGCTTCTCTGGATTAAAAAAGACAAGCAAACTGTGGTGCTTGCCACAAATATATAATATGATAACGGTCTTGTTTTCTCAAGTTTACATATCCCAGGTTTTCACTGTTGCTGTGGGGCAGTTTGGTGGATGGGTGAAAATAAATCTGTCACTTTTCAGTGTGTGAAGTTTATTTCTACTTATTTTCCCCATGCATGTGTACATATGCATGCAGGCTGAGGCTTAACAAAACACTTCACCTCCTTCCGTGCTGGGTGTGTGAAGGAATGCATGTGCACTGCGCTTCCAGCTTCTGTTCCTGAAATACCATATGGTCTGGCCTGTGAGCTTAAAATATCCTGATGAAGTGATGTTTTAAAGCATGAGAGTGCTACAGGCAGGGTTTCTTCTCTCTCTGGAGGCTAATTAATCCCCTTAAAATAGAGAGGTAGTAGTGAAATAGGTGCTCTTGGTACCAAGCAACTGCAGTGCCTGTTGAGGCTGGTGAAACGTAAGTACAAAAGAGAATAGGGGTAGGTTAAACCCGGTGTTCCTGCCTCTGACAGTTTACTTTGATGAATGCACTCATTCACTCAGCTTCACCATTTGGATCCTGCATAATCAGAGATAACAGGTGGATGGTTTGCATGAATAACTAAGTTTGTCATGTTTAATTTTCTTTAAAAAAAGAAACAGCAGTTGCTTTACCCTCATCCTTCAGGCCCAATGCATATTTATAAATTGTCAGGAAATGAAAAGCCTTTTAACAGCATGCAACAAGCATGCAAAGCTACCAGGAGAAGTAACTGGGAGCGCAGGGAGCAGAGCAGCACTCACCTCACTTTGCCTGGGAAGGTAGTGTGGGCAGAGGATGCTGAGCAGGTTGTTTGAATTATTAGGACGCATGGCACAGGTATTTGTTTTGTGTTCTGCAGACGGTGTCTTCTGACAACTTGACATCATGCAACAAGAAGCATTAGAACTGAAAAATAAACCTGTGCTTGGTAGTTAGCTGGTAATGCAGCAAGTGACTGTGCTGCTTAATATTTGATAGGGCACTTGCTTTATAGTGCCTGTCCCATTACTGACAATTTCTTAAAGCACACAGAAGGTGTAGCTGGAGTTTGCAAAACGGTGGAGGAACTTTTGCTGTGGAGCACTGTTCCTGTCAGCTACGTCATCCCCTCCAAAGCTGGTCCCAGCTGCCCCAGGAGCTGTGTGTGGTGCAAACATGAAGGTGAAGGGACTGATTCACTAAGATGGCTTTGATCCAGGACCAGCCCTTCCCAGCCTGTGCCTGGCATAGGTGAGGGCATGGTGGCTGCTATTGAACACTGCTAATGTTACAATTAAAAAAAATCCACTCTCTTTATTGAGCAAATGATTTCTGCAGAGAATAGCGTGATATATTAAAATGTCTGTGTAGAAAGCTCCCAAGGGATAAATTCAGAAAGAAGAAAGATTGGATCACTAAAACTGAGAGAGAAACCAGGAGTCGCTAATGTGAGGCTGAAGGAAGAAGACCAAATCTAGTTAGAGGGTCTTCTAACCAGCACAGCTTTTTTTCATAATCATCCTATCAAGAAGATCTTTGCAATAGGCGACCTCTCACTTCAGTACCAATATATATGTCACCAGACACAAATCCCTCAAGAGCTAACTCAATGATATTTCAAGTAAAAACTACTAGGCAGAAGTGCAATCTGATTATCAGCGTGTATGCAGCCTGGGAGGTGTGGAAGATCTATGAATGCTGGGGCTGGGGAGAAGAGCAGGGCAGGAGCACACAGCAGTCCTGCTCGTCAGCCACTGCTGCCCCTCCGTGTCCTGATCATGGCATATGGCATGTTACAGCAGATCCCCAAAGAAAAAGAACCTTGAGGGGATTAGAGATCCTCTTGCTTTATTTTAATATGGCTTTAGCATAATTTAAAATTATTTCAGAGTTGCTTTAGTTTACAACCAGTTTATTGCCCCCTGAAAAGCCCCGTGTCCCTGGCAGGGTGGGTGCTGGGGTCATCCACCCTCCCCAGGGAGTAGGAGTCCCTTGGGCACTGCCTGTGCTGGCTGCAAAGCTGCTGAGCAAAGCAGCACTGAAAGGAACTGCAAATGCACACTTGAGTGTGGGATTTGAATTTAATGGTAAAAATGATAAATCTTACCAAAAATATCATTGAGATGAAAAGTATGAAGTGTTTGCCACTAGTAGTTGTCTAGGGAATAGAGAATAATGAAACAGCAAATTCAAAACCACAAGGGCCTGTAAAATGTTGTTGCCTTGCTAAAAATATCTTGCAGAAAAAGCATCAGTCCCCCTCTTTTTTATAGACCTTGCTTCATCCAAGCACTTATGCACGTGCTTAGCTTTCAGCATGCGAGCTGTTCTGCGGATGCTGTGGGAAGAGCACACGTCTAGAGTGCTGGCATGTGGGAATGTTTGGCTGGATCAGCCCGTGGTGAACGCTTGTGGGAATCTGGCAGAGGGTGGGTGTACAGAGCCTGATTCTCATTTAAGCTGAGGAGACTGAACACGGCTCCCCGGGAGAGCGGGGCTCTTGCAGCGAGTCTAAGTGTGTGCAAACGCTAAGCCATGTAATTAATTTAAAATCCCCTGAAGTTAACCCAAAATAGTCCCATATAGACATCGTGGAGCTGGTAGACCACAGGCATCCAAGCACCGTGCCTTTGTCCTTCCCCACAAAGGTGTCGGCGGGTGTCCCAAGGCCATGGTGGGGCGCTCCCAGTCGCTGCCCTCCTGCTCTGGCTGCTGCTCCGTACATCACCCGAGGGGCCACATCCCACCCCTCTGCTCTGAGCATCTCATCTACTGTCTGGACTGGAGAGCTTGGTCTCAAACAGAGACATTAACATTTCCTTTAATAGGGATCTCTGTGTTGCTACATAGTCTGAATTGGCCTCTATTACTTATTAATGAAGATCCAAAAGTGCATGTACTTAAGACCTTGCTTAGCTAAGGGGAGTCTTCTAGGGCCTATTTGAGTCCTATTTAATGACTAATGGCTATTGAGACATAATGTCCACTAAGCAGATATCACATCCTATTTAGTATTTAATGTTTAAATATTTAATTAATTAAACACTGCCAAATATTTAATTAAATGCCATCAGAGCCATCCTGACACTTCCGCTATGCATAATGCAAAGGAAATCAGGGCTTTCCTTATCAGCCCCACATGTAATGCAGATTCAGCCTTACCCAGGAATAGCTGGGGTCTGTGTAGCCAAAATAACTGCAATCATACACAACGGAGAGGGCTGGTTTTAAAAAATATCATATGTATTTTTTTCAAAATAAGCAAAGCTAAACGTTTTGTTAATAAATCAGGCTCTGAAGTGACACATAGGCAGAGTGGTGTGCTGTATGCTGCACTGCAACAAGAATGTTATGCTTGTATATTGACTTTTAATTATTTAAAAGTAAATGACTGCTACTTAGCATGGCATACCTGCCAGCAGTTTACACTAGTTTTGCTTAAATATTTACTCTGCTATTCAATAAAAAATGAGTCTACTGAAGCAAAAAATGAGAACCTACTGTATCACGTAGTCCCTCTCCTACCTGTGGCATGCTGACTTCACAAAGATTTATTCACAAAGAGATGCTAGATTTTGATGGTTTTCCTGGACTAAGCCAAAATATGGGTTTAAATGATCCAGTTAGACTTACAGCTACAGAGTGGGTCATAATTATCAGCTCATGACATGCAGTTTCATATTTATTGATAGAAACTTGGCACTTAGAAATATTAAGATGTTTAAATCGCAGTTTCAAAATTTGGACACCCAGCAGGTATAAAAACATTTAGGGCTGAATTGCTTATTTGAATATTTTATTACCAAGCTCCATCCTCTGATGCGTGCTGAAGCTGCAAGGTTGTGTTTCATCACTCCCAGCCTGTGTGGGGATGTCTTATTTTAATGTTCCCACATGGGATCTCTTGCTAACTAGGAATGTGGCTACCAGTTGGAGAAACCATTAAAGTCACATAGTTTTTATGCTTGGATTCAAGCCATTTATTAATGAAACTGGGATATATATAATGGGCTTTCTTTAGATGATCTTACATGACCTTATTGGCTGCTCCAGCTGAATTTTTTTTCACTGTAAAGAGCTGACGTTCCAATTGGTCAAATTGGGTTTTACTTATATAAACAGGCAACAAAAATTGGACTCACACTGTAAAAAGCCTCTATTGTTAGGACCTTTATCTCTCAAGTTCAGTGATGCTTTGCTTTGTCTGTTTGTATTTATTGAACAATCGGTTGCCTGAACAGCCAGGAGTTTGCCTACATCTATAGGCTGCTGGGATGTTTTGAATTTTCATGCTCTGCCCACTCAAGCAATAACCTCAAACTCTATTCATTCCTTTCACTTCTGTGTTCTGTACAGTCTTTTAAACAAAGGTATATTGCCACCCAAGATGGGAGTAAAACACCATTGTGCCCAGTTTTTGCCCAAAAATAAATGCTAAAACTCAACATCCACCTCATTTAATGTAACAGACATTTTGATAGCCTTGCTTGATGTAGGTGATATATTTTAATTAACTTTTACTTTATTCTCATATGTATACATATAAACCCCCCATAACTCATTTAAAGTGGTCTGTGTATTAGAGATGCAAGGGTGGCAGGGAACTGGCAGCTGTGAGCAGAGGGGAAGGACTGGGACAGTGGGATGCTTGTGTCTTCAGGCTTAGTCCTCCCTGCCAGCACTGCAGGCTCCCAGAGCCTGGGTGGGACAGGTGAGGGAGAAGGCACTGGCTATGGTGAGAAAGCCAGGCTCTTCTGAGAGGAGTTTCCTTGGCAAAGCCAGGGGCTGGGAGTGCTCTGCCAGCATGGTGTGTACCCCTGCACTCGCTGCAGTTACCGGGGGACTCAGTCCCAGCTGCAGCCCAAGCCTTTCTGTGCTCATTTATTATTCAGCACGTCTTGACTGCTTAATTGAGGAGACGTGTAGCAGTGTCTATTAGCCCGTGAGTTCTTTGGGGGAAAAAATCAGTGCAGGCAGTGATTCCATGTCTGCATTTTCAGTTTATAAAGAAAAACTCCTTCAGCCATCTGCCATCACCCTGCAGGTCCCCAGACACGGTTACCAGCCACTGAATTTTGATGATGCCCTGTCTGGGTTTGCATTGCTGATTGCGCCTTGTAGCTGTAGCTAAAACCAGCCCTGCTTGTCCCACCCAGCTGCAGGGACCTCCTGCCCGATCAGGCCGGGATGCCCCAATGGCCCCCAGCACACCCATGTCTGCAGTGCCCGAGCCTGCAGCTCTCGGAGAAGGGTGGCTAATGCAGGACTCCTTAGTCTCTGTAGACACCTCGTGGGAAATGCCTTAATTTTGCCAGCAGGTGAAGAACCTCTCTGTGCTTGTGCATGTGAGATGGGTGAGGGACCTCCTGTGCTCCAGCAGTGCCACGGGCCCGGCAGGGCCCCGCTGCCCGGTTGCTCCTACCCTGCCCTACCTCCCTTGGAGGATCAGCTCCCAGGAAGTAAAGATATTGGAGATAATTTTTCTTCCTGTTGTTACATTTAAAAGATCACAACAACGTGGAATTTCTCACTGCGTCGGCAGCACGCCAGCAAGCTGTGCTGAATGTGGCAGAAAAGACAGCGCGTTTTTGGATGATGGCAGAGGGGACTGCCAACGGGGCCGCGCTTCGGAGGCACCGCCTGGAAAACCTCCCCTGCCGCCCCAGCCCCGCCAGAAGAAATCTCCTGTCCTGCTGCAGTGTCAAACCCACTTGAAGGCACCTCCATCCAGCAGCACCCCGTGGCCCGCAGGCCCAGCGCGGCTGCGGGCGAGGCCGGGCTGTCCCAGCAGAGCCACCGCCCGCAGCCACATTCCAAGGGGTCTGCTGCCACCTCGTGGGCCGAGCCCCGCCGAGCCCCGGCAGCCCGGCAGAGGCCGGTGACCGCCCCCGCATCTTCCCCACCGTCCCGCGACTGCACCCAGGCCGCTGCATCCCTGCCAACCTAGAAATAGCAAGTTTCCCTTGCGGGAATTTCCTCTCTGAGCAGTTTGGGTTTTGATCCCCCGGGAGTGGGAGCGACTCAGAATGGCACAACCAATGTGTCCTGTAAAACAGCTGGTGCAGCTGTGGTTGGGATTCTCCCCACGACACTGAACTCGCTCACTGGGTTCAGCATCAAACTACAAAGCTCAGAAACACTTCACTTGTTTGGAGTTTGTCTTCCTCCTCCCCACTCTCCCCCCCGGTATGTGAAATGCTACTGGAAACACCACGGGTTTGGCCACATAGGTTTATGGACAAAGATTTTGTGCTCACACAATAAATCAATGTGTAGGTGGAAAAGGCCATTTTTCTCTCTACAGTTTCAAAATGTATACACTACATTTCATTGTCTCACATAAGATTTTATCAGGCATGTTGTTTTCACTGAACATCCTGACTTAATGCAATGTGGCCTACAAAAATTAGTCATAACACTGTACATCAGCCAGGAAGAGACAAATATTTCCTTAAACTGCATGTTCCATCAGTGTATCGGTGCAACCTATGGGCAGATGGTTCTGTCCAAATTCAGTGGAATCACATGTTTTCCAGATGGCTTCGTGTTCACATATGTTCCCATACAACTCTGACCCAGACATGGGTCAAAATCAGTCCTGAAGCGAAGGTATATTAGTAACAAATGTGCTGCTCTTTCTCCCTGTCCCGTTTCTGAGTGAAGCGGAGTATGAATGGTTGGAGAGAAACCTCCTTAATTCTAAAAATAGGCTCTAGAATAAATTAAGATCCACTGGCTTATATTTTGATTTATTGGTTGCCATCTGCTGTGATTGAGCACAGCCCCGACCATGCCGGGTGAGTAGGGAGGACCACATGCCACAGGGCCTGGGCTCACCCCAAGCTGTGCAGCCCTGGGTGGCCCCGCCAGCTCCACAGACGGTGAGCACTTGGTGGGACCTCAGCCCATGTCCTGCTCCTGTGAAGCTTGGACAGCCTCAGGCTCCTCTTTGCACCAGGGCAGCACCTTTCATGCACAGTGCTTGTCTCTTGAGAGGTATCTTTGGGGCACTCATCTGCTCTCTGGCCTTACCCCATATTTTACAGGGGAAAAAAAAGAGTCAGTGAGTTGCTCTGGTTATCACTCAGCACTGTGTACCCCATTTTCCAAGGAAGCCAGGCTGCTGCCCCAGCAGGGCTAGCAGGACCTCTGGGTGATGCTGGAAGGGGACATGGGGGTCAGGGGTGGTGGCCCCTCATACTGGCACACGCTGTGCTGTGTCCTGTGGGTCAGCTCTGCTCCTCGCCATGGAAATGACTGTCAGTTGATCCTTCACTACTTCAGTGATGCCGACCAGCTTTTGAACTGCTGTAAATGAGGCCAATCAGCATTATTTTCGTTTCATTACTTCAAGAGCTTACTCATAAATTTCCTCTTATCCTGCTTCCCCTTTGGTCTGGAATTAGCCACAGTACTTGCTACGAGCTGCAGTACCCAGTTCTCTTCCACTGGAGCCGTTTAATCTTTCCTAGGTTTCGTAATCAACAGGCAAACAGCCCTTATCTTGTTTGACTTAAAGCAATACACCTTCTTGCCCCTTTTTCTTTGCATCGTATGCACAGTGCTGCTGGGGAAGCCTGGGACCAGCTGCAGCACTTAACTGACCTCAGTATAACATGGGAGAGAATGAATTGGCAATGAGTCTGTAAAATAATTAACAACATCTTTCACTTAGCTGTGTGAATTTTATTACTTGGATGTTAAAAAACAGGCAGGATGGATTTCATTGTAGACAAGAGGGTATTTTCCCCCATTACTACTGAGCAGCTCATGGCTCAGTGCGCAGCTGGGATGGGTTGACAGCAATGCTCTTCTGGGATGAAAACCAGCAGATTCCTGAAAGGTATAACAGGAATGTAAAATGTTTCATTTTTTGCACCCTTTCATTGGTGTTGGGGTAAGTTGAAATGAGGTGAGGAATGGCTCCAACCATGCTCCTTCCCAAAGTGCCTCAAAGTAACCCTGACTTGGATTTCTGGTCCAGGGAGCTGTGGCAGCTCTTCCAGCTGACAGCAGTCAATTAAAAACAGTGTCAGTGTAAAATAGTTGTAAAAAATGCAAAACCATTCAAATATGTTTCCCTGTCAGGACAGAGCAGAAAAGGGTCACTTTCAGAGGTATTTTGCCTTGACTTTCCTGACCTGGGAAGTAACCCAACCTGCTTTCAGCAGAAAGTGAGCAGCAACTGTCTTTTTAACAATGAATTTTTCATAAAATGCAAGTTAGAAATTATTTGCTTTCTTGATGTGACAATCTCTTTTAAAGGATTAGATGAATAAAGTGAATATCAAATTGCTGAGAGACGTAAAAGACATCCGTGCAGACAATTTGTGCTAGGGCTACTGCAGCCAGAGCTCAATCTGACCCTCTCCAGCTGCGGTGAGCAAGGCAAGTGCAGGAGCCCTTTGGACACTCACTCACTCACTCATCCACCTGCCCTTTGGGATGGGCCATTTCCTAGGGAAACACAAATGGCCCCACCTGTCATCAATTACAGATTTTTTTCTGGGCATGCTTAAAGTCATGGCATCTGGAGGAAACTATAAAAGAGCCCTGTGCTCTTATGAGCACTTTTGGGGCTCGAGCTCTTGCTCCATGCCTGTTTGTTTTGCAATCCCTACCTTGGAATAGACTCAAGCCAAACAATTGCTTTTTCTTGTTGTGCTGGTGGCTGGAGAGGTAAGGTGTGATCTTCTCTTTCTGCTGCATGGATCTGCAATCCTGTGGGGATCATCTGGGGCAGAGAGCAACAAGTGGGAGCCTGGTGCTTGCTGTGTGTCAGGGCTGGGAAGTTTCCCACCCTTCTGCTGTTATGGTGTGATGATCTTTCCCCAAAAAAAAACTTTTTTCAAAGCTATCCTGTGTGCATATGAAGACAGGCTGTGGGCTCAGCCCAGCCAAGGCTTGCTCTGGCCATGCTGCTAACTGTGTACTTGAGGGAAGCAGCATCCTGGTGACTCCCGTTTATCATGTGCAAAATGGGGATAATAATAACCTACATCACGGAGGTGTTGCAAGATTTAATTAATTAGTATTTGCAAAGAGCTTTCAGATAATTGGATTAGAGGTGCTATATTAACACAAACTGTTATTGTTATTATTTATTTATTACGTACTTGCAGAGTTCATCTGTGCAGGATGTTTTTGCTGAGTTGAGCTTGCAGATGTAAACAGAGGAGATTGCATTAAGTAAAGGCAGAAAAATAAGCAAATTCCTATTCCAGCTCCTGCTTGTGAGCTCCAAGGCAAATGTGCACCCAGAGGCTGAGCAACAGGTACAGGAAAGTTTTCAGTGGTGTCTCCTGGTGAAGCTAAGAGGATCTCTACATTTATGCAAAATGCCCAGAAAACATGTGGGAAAAGGTCTCACAGCTTGGGATGCTGTTTTATAACACAGCCCAGTTTAGTTTTGTTTCCCAAATGCCTTTCAGCCCCTACCATCAGGTGTGGGCTGATGTAGGATTCCAAGACCTATGTGGCCATTCCTGGGTGAGGCTTGCAGCCAGCTGCAGGTCATGGGAAGTGCTGTGTATGCAGCTTATTGAGGTTGGGTACCCTGGATTTATTTTGTAAATTGGTATATATTTTTAGGATTCACCAAAATGAAAAGACATAAGAATAACAGAAATGGTCAGGCAGAGCTGTGGGGGTCTGGTGCTATGGGAATGGCTCCTGCCACACTTGGTGATGGCATAATGTGCACCAAATCTGCACTTGTTTCCATGAAATTGAGTTATTGGTGAATATGTAAAATAAGCTTTCTAAAGCTATGGATGCTTTTCCATCTGATTCCAGCTTCTCTAGGTAATTCACCCCAGAGGTGAATACTTAGGTCAGAGTTAAACACAGCTGCTTTGGGATTTTGTGGGTATGAAAACAGGCTAATTTGGTGCATAAGTCATTTTTAGTGCACTAATTCCCTGTTTTACATGCAGAAATGGTCCATAAATGGCACAAAAGTGTTCAGGAAACTAAGCCTAAAGCATCTTGTTCAGAGAGACTGAATACTGGAGTCTTCCTTAAGAGTGTATTATATGAAAACTCTTAGTGCTTCTCTTTTACTAGGGACCAGCAATCTTTATCAGTGTATAGCTCTGCATAGGTTATTAGTTGTCTCAGGCCTGCATAGCTCTGTTTTTCTTCATTAATATTAGGCTTTTATCCTTTCCAGTTTTTTTAAGAGCTCCAAGTCCACAGCTGAAGATCTGAAGTCTTTCTTCATTAAAAAGAACAACAACAAATACACTGTGCAAATGAGGTACCCAGGGAAATGGAGCAGGAGTTCCTGTGTCTGGAGCAAACAGCTCTGGGGTGGCTCTTCTGGTGGCTCCCCAGGTGCTCCTGCTGCAGCATCTCCCCTTGGTCCTGAGCCTGGGCACCCCTGGATGGGCTCTTGGCTCTGCAGAAAGGCAAGGGACTGTGCCCCAGCTGCTCTCCTCTGCCACCAAAGCTACAGTTTGAATCCACAGCAAAGGTTTTCTGTCTGAATTACACATCTGTTGGATTTGCGATAGTGATTGATGGCAGTCTTCCTTGTGTAGTTTTGCCCCATACACAAGAGCAAAGCTTGTGTCAATGATGTAAGTAGAGCTTGCTGGGTGCCTTCTGCCAGATCCTGAACTCCTCTTCCATCTACTCCAGGCCCTGAGTGGAACTGCAAAAAATCTATTGAATCGCCTTGCTCTGAGAGCTTAGTCTCAATTTCCGTTCCTGCATCTTGGAGTTCACATTAACTGTGGGAACTTGCTGCCTTGGAGAAAGACCCAGGAGTGAGGGACTGCCCTGGGGGAAAGGCACTATCGTCTGGAAAACTTGTGAAAATTCTGAAAAGCAGCCAAGTCTGTAAGATAAAGTTCACTTTTAGTTGCTGGTGAGTTATGAGCCCAGACGAGTCCTTGGCAGAGGCCTGGATTAGCTTTTCACAGGGTCAGAGAAGCAGCCTCTGGAGAGCAGAGGTGCCGGCTCACCCTTCAGGTTGCAGCCCCTTCCTCTCACCTCCCGTGTTCCTGGCCCTGCATTGCTCTGTGCTTTCCCCAGCCCACTGCTTAAGCTTTCAGCTGCATCTTACAACAGCCTGCAGGGTCAATTGTGACATGAAGCAGTTGCTGCGTAGATGGGATCCCGAGGGTAGCACCAGTGAGATGCAGGTGTGGAGAGTTCAAGGGCTGGCTTCTGTGCCATGTGAGCAGAGCGGCAGCGAGTCCGCAGCAGGCTCGGCGTGCCCAATTTGTGGCCATTTACATGTAAAATTGCTCTGATCTAATTTGCATATGCAGTCATAGTAATCGTGGGCCAATTAAACTTGTAGTTCACAAAATCTGGGCCTGAAACCTTTACAATTCTTACGAACATACTAATCTGAGTGTATATGTCACTTCATCAAATTCATGAAACCATAAATTGTTCCTGTCTGGCATCACCAGCTGCATGCGGGACTCACTGGGGCTGGGCTGAAGGAGCCATCGGCCCCATGCAGTGACTGGGGAAGATATTTTTAATGAGCTCTTCCCTATTCAAGGATTGAATCAGGGCTGTTAGGATGTCAGTGTAAGATTCATTGCAATATCTATGGGAGATTTATCTTTACTCTTCCATTTTTTTAAAAACGTTGTTGTCCTGGAGGAGTTGTTACAACGTCAATAAATGTGTCGTCTACATTTGTTAGTGCAAATGCAGTTATAAAATGTCAGAGATTTGTCTCAAGTTTTTTATCTCTACCTTACCATTAAGGAACAGATGTGGCTTCAAAACAGGCAGTGTGTTGTGCTTGTGGGTGGGGAGCCAGAGTCTGGACACCACAGCCCTGGAGACCCTGTTTCCATGCCCAGGCTCAGGCAATGGGGTGTTTTGGATCTCCAGTTCCAGGATGGAGATGGTGAGGGACTGTGGAGGTGGTTTCCCTGGGTAAGTGGAACTGGGTGCTGCATAGGTACCCTCTCTGCCATGGCACCATCCCACCAGCTGCTCCTAGGAGCTGCTTTCTCCCCTGTTGGAAGCATTGGAAACACTCAGTGAGTGTTCACACCCCTCTGAGAGCAGATTAAAACATTTAGTCTGTCTATTGAGCTTTAATTGTCCTCTTCCTGACCCACCAATGCATATGCTCAATACCTTTTCCAGCCTTCCCAGAGGACACCTACTGTGTCTCCACCTACTCCTTTATGCAGTTCAGCTTCTCAGGCACACCCTGCTAATTTTGCAGCGCATCTCTGAATAGTTGGTGTTGGAGCAGGGCTTTATCATAGCCAGATGCTGTTGATGACTTGAGGTTTGGCTTTTGTTCAGTGAGGAGAGCTCTTGCTATTGAAGCACTGAGTCTGGGGCTGGCTATCGCAGAGCCAGATGGTTTTGCTCCAAATGTTTAAAATCTATAAATCTTTAATCTATAAATTCTGTTGTCACTATGAAAATGATAGGTTAAATTTTGCAATCCTTACAGATAGTTACCCTCTGAGTAGATATCATCAAAGATTAAAAAGTCATTATTTCTTGGCTTCTTATATATTTTTCCTTCTTTGTCATTTTTGTGTAAGTTCCTACAGGGGAAAAAAAATTATTCTAAGCTCTGAGTTGAAGAACATCAGAAATCAGCTTCTCTGAAATGGATTTGAAAGATTTTTTTTCCAAAGCATTGCTCATCTTTGGTCTAACTGCAATGTTGAAGGCCTTGGTGTATTTGTGAGGTTTTTTTGTTATTTATATTCCAGCCAACTTCAGATTTTATTTCCCTCAATGATATCTTGCACATTTGCAGAGAAGTGGTTACTCACTTTGTTTTTACCCTTGTATTTCTGGTTCTAGGCCTGTAAGCAGCAATATTTTTCCTCTGCCTTAAATCTTGGTAGGGGCTCTGGCATGGTAGCTCATTGCCTGTGGCTGACTGCTGAGGTTTAAGGGCACCATGCTATGCCTGTCTGTCACCTGCATCATTTTTTCAGAACAACAGAGCTTAAAAACATTGGAGAAGTCATGTTTCTGCTCAGACTCACTATGCCAAGAGGCATGGCTGGTGGTGGTGGGGGGATGCTTGCCCTGCTGAAGGAGTGAGCTGCACTGTGCTGATGTGCAATGTGGATATGGAGGGCTTCTGCTTTTCCCTGCCTGCACACCACAGCCCTGTCTGCTTGGTTCTACCTGGTCTGTGCCAGTGAGCACCTGGTGCCTTGAGCCAGCAGTGTGGTCCCATTATGTAGCAGGTTACACCACAGGCTGAGGGAACGAACCTCTGGCTGAAGAACACAACTGAGAGCCAGGAAAACTGATGCTTTTACAGTTATCTCATTGTCTTGCAACAGATTTTATGTGATCTGTTATCAGTTGTGGGTTTGGGACATGAGAAACATGCTTTCTTGAAAAGAGAAGTGCTTGCTTGGAGGTTGCTGAGGGAGCTTGAAGTAGGTGATCTTGCAGATCTGACCTAGATGCTTAGTCAATGGAATGAAGATTTGTTAGGCTGTACAAGTTGAAATCTCCCAATGTCAAACCACATTTTTGTTCATACCTGAACCACCTGCTGCTCAATGACTGCTGCATGTATCGTGGGGCTGGTCAGCGCCACAGGGACCTTAATTCTGGCCTCCAAAAACTGGCAGTGAAACATAATACAGGCTTCTTTAAAGATCTGAGTGTGAGTACTTAGCTGCAGCCATGAAACAAGTCTGGGCTCTCTTATTCTACCACCAAATGGTTGCTTTATTTCTAATTGAATGAAGTTACATATTTGGCTGCCTAGCAGTGTGTAATATTTTGAATGCATACATACACATGGGCTGTTCTGTAGCCAGGGATGTGCCTGTTTTTCCCAAGTGTGCTGGCCAGGCTCTGCTCCCATGCCCACACTGCCTGCCCAGCTTGTGCTGTGTAGGGAGAGGAATACCTGCCTGCTTTAACTAACCCCTCAAGGCAATTGCTTGCAATGAGCTCTTGGTGCTTCCTTTTTGCTCCAGCATAACTTTAAAATTGTTAGGGACAAAGCTTTCAATGTATTTGCTGGGGTTTATGCAAATTTATTAAAATTAATGCAAATTGCAATCTATTGATTTTTTTTAAATTATATTGGCAGGCATGAGTGAGGCAGAAAGACATGGCACTGATTTTTCACTAACTTGCATCTTTTCAAGCACTTTAGTCTTGTGCACAGCAACCAGAAGTGTCTGAAACTCTGTTTTATGCTCACTTCATAGAGGCCAGAAAGCTGAACACACAGCAGAGATAAATTGGGCCCAAATCCATTAACAATTTTGAAAATAAAGAGGATTCCTGTCACCAGATCAGTGTATCGGTGAACAGAAAAAACATGTGGAGGGGAGACATTTGTGCTCAACGTGTGAAACCAGAGCAGCAGTAAGTTGTGTATGCTAGCAGAAGTGAGCTTGGGAAAAATCCCAGGAGCAGGAAGAGACATCAGGCAGGGAGGGTGCAGTGGAGATGCACAGAAAGCAAACTGCTAAGGCACTGGTCATGGTGGGTGGATGTGGGGAGACCTGTGCATTGGGACCACTGGCTGCTTGCTGTTGGGCAAGGTGCTGTTGAGGAGGCAAGGAGTGAGGGCAGCCTGTCTGCCTCCTGGCCAGGGCACAAACCTATAGCTGAGTAGCCCAGAAGTGGGTATGGACATCTGAACCAGAACCAAACACAGCAGGCAAACCCTGGGATGCGGGGGCTGCACCCCAAAGCTCTGCTCCTCCTTGGCTTGTGCAGCAGGAGGAGATGCAGCCCCAGCTGAAGCTTATAGCAAATGACTTGATAGTTTATTTTTTAATTCCTCTTTAATTTATAATAACTGGGCTGAACCTTGGATTCTGCATTCTCCTCTCCATGTCACTTTTTGAAGTCTGTTATTGAGTAATAGTGTCTATCAATCCTACATGGTTTTTATTTACAGTATTTTGTTAAAGGATACACAGAAAAGGTGGCTCTTGATGTTGTACATAGGATGTGCAGGTTGGGCAGGTGCTGGCAGGCAGCGATTGCTGCCATGACTTAGCTGCTTGGTGTAGGGCACCAGCCCTGTGCTTTGCTGTTGGGTCAGTACACCGGGATGTGCTTAAAGCTTTTTATAACTTAACTGTGGTTTCTGTTTGTTTGAAAAACAGTCCTGAATTTTCTTCATGAGGCGAAAGGGGTTGCCTTTGCAGCTGGTTTGAAGCTGAGGGCTGGAAAGCTTGGGGAGGCATAGAGTGATCTAACTTCCATGAGAGTCCTCTGCGAAGCTGCAGTGAGAAGCCAGGCAAGCCTGGAAGGTTGCTGGCAGGGGCTGTGCAGCAAAACCTGCACAGCCAGGACAGCTCCAGGGCTAATACTGTGCCTGCAGGCTGAGGTCATGGTCAGAGGGAAGTGGTTCTTTCTGCGACTTTCCCACTGTTATCTGATGCCTCTCACCTTGATGCTGCTCCAGCCCAGCTTTTGCCTGGCAGGAGTGGAGACTGCTGAAAGGTGAGAGGTGCCTGGTGACCTGTGTAAGCCTTGTAATTTTAATACATTCCTTGATGTATCCACATCACAACTTGAATTTGGTTTTCCTAGTTTTATTTTTGGGAGTTGTCATAGCAAGTCTCCAGGGGGAATGGGCACTGAAGTCAAACCTCTTTCATCTGGGAAATGGCCTTTCAGCATCAGGGACACTACAGAAAAGGGAGGCTTGCCTTGTTTCCAGGCTGCACAGGCTCCTGTCTAGGAGTTTTCATAATCCCTAAACTTCTGTGGTGAGCTCAAACACTGAAGGCAAAAAAACAAACTAACATGGGAGGCATGTTTGGTATCTTCAGTGATACAGAAACTGTTGGACATTGTGAAAATAACGTGATGAAGACTTGATGACCTCTATCAGAAATGTTAATGGAACATCTTTGTTAGAAGGGAATTACATGGTCATGTTTGTATGGCTTTTCATAGGAAAATATTTCATATTAATTGGCTACAGTGCAAATCTTAGGATAGAAAAATGCCTCCTTGTGTCTGGTTCTATATAGAAACCAACAAGGTAAAGCAAATCTGTTGCGAACCTCCAGCTTATATAGTATTCCATTTATTGGACAGCCTGGTTAAATCCTAAACCTGCTGTTATATACCTATTTACAGAGCACACACTCAATGCTCTTCTACTGGTTTAATATACTATTTGCTTAATGGGCCATTGACTTAATCATTTGATATAGATCCCAGTCATACCACGTTACCAAGCCATGATATATTAATATAGCCACATATTAATGGTGGAGGGCAAGCATGTTATATTATTATCCATGACCAATTAGTTTCTGCCTATCATAGGGACACAGTTTTCTAGGTATGAGTCTTTACAGGCCTGTTTTTTTAGAAGATGAGTACTCCTGGCTTCCACTGAAGTGAACTGTTTCTTGATGGATCCAATATCAGGGTCACTCCTAGCACTGTCTAACACAACCTGGGAGCATGTCACTAATTGCATATTTGCACTTGCAGTTGGAGATTTTTGTGTATTACTCTTAACTATTTTCTTCCATTTTTATCCAATAGATAATGAAATAAGGCATCTCCTTCCCTTTCTAGCTTTCTCCTTGATCAATCAGAAGATAGCCTGTGAAGTCAGAGGGATTGCTTGTGTCAAGAAAGCATGATGTTTTGTAGAGTTTCATTAATATAGATAGATTTAGTTGCTCACAAACAGGGTTATTGCGCTACAGTTATGATATCAAGTGCAGAACTGTACAGCAGCAAATATGGTCTCTTCTGTCTTTCACTCCCCTCATGCTCAGATTATTAATAACAATGTGAAAATATGAGGGACCAGCATGCAGATTCTGCTCTTTGTGGGATGCCTGCAGAATTAAGTGATCATTATAAATAGGAGACGAAATTGGCATTTTATCTGTCTCATACACTGTAATTAAGTAGCTGATTTCTTCCTTATGTGGCAGCAATAGTAGCTATAGGGAGAAGAAGAAATGGTAATAGTCTTCTCAATCAGGTCTAGGAGGCTGTCTTATGCAGAAAAATAGATACAAAGTATGGAAAGTGTAGGTGACAAGGGAACAGAAGAGTCAATTCTAAGTTGCAGAGATTGAAAAGGTCAGAATGCTGAAATGTTTGGGTGGAAGAAAAGAAGATGGGATTGTGTGGATGTTCTGAGCACTGGAGACTGCAAGAGCCTCAGGGAGGATGGTGCCAAAGAGAGGAGGAAGGAGATCTAATACATGAGGAGCTCAGCTGGCTGTTTTGGAGTAGGTATTTTTAATATTCTGGACTGGTTTTAGCATTAAAATACAAAAATAAAGGAACAGACTTCTTGAAGAAAAGTAGGCATGTTCTCTTGGTAGGTGCAGAACAATCACCAGAGAAACCATCATCCTGCCTGCTCTGATGGTGTTGCTCACAGAGCACACAGGCTGCTCTGCACCCCCGTGCTTAGCCCAAGTGGTGAGAGGCACCTCCTGGGACTGTTTTTTGCAGTGTGAAGCCTGTCCTCAGCTCCTTACCAAAGTCCTGGCTGCTTTCCCTAGGGCATAATGGGCACTCCTAGGAGCATCTTTAAAAGATCCTCTGCTAAACATCTTAAATTGTGTACTTGGATAATGTCATGTGTAGATGTACACGTTCCATGCATGCTAATTCAGAGAGCACTACTCATGCTGTGCACTGGATAATTTCAAATCCTGTAGAAAGTGTAATATGGGAGTATATAATTAAAACTCTATGATGTGGCTGCACCAAGTAACCAAACTGAGGTCACAAAGGAAACCTCAGTGTTGCCAGTTTTTAACTTTTCATGGTTGATTTTTGTAGCACTACCATTTATTTAATGTTGATGTTTGTAAATGACTTTCTAAGCTTTTAGATAGAGGAAACCCCCCCCTCTCACCTTTCCCAAGTTGTTCTGCATAGGCCATCAGAGGAAAGTGAAATGTATCAAGCAGGATGTGACAGCCCGAGAGAGGCTAGGTGCAGCTCCTTGCTCTCAGGTCCAACCGGCAGAGAGGCTGAAGATGTATTCCCAGTAGGCACTTGCATACACCACATAAATATCTATATACACACACATGTACATACAGCTGGCAACATAGATCAGATGTGTAGAGTGCTTGCACGTATGCAGGCACCACCAACAGCTTCATCCTGCTGCCCCCTCTGGCTAAGCAGGATGCAGGTCTGCTAGTAAGAGTGTGTGTGTATACATACATAATAAAAATACACAAGGTGCAAGGCTGCAGCAGCTGTGCTCAGACACTCAGTCTACCCAGTAGCTTCCTTTCTTGGGAGCCCTTAGTTTGGGTTCCCACCTGCCCCTGTGGTCCCCTGGGATGGTGAGGGGCTGGTGGTCCAAGGGAGCCTTGGCAGCCTTGCTGAGTAATAGAGGAGACCTCAGGGACTGTCAGCTGCTGCTGTGGTGATGGGGCTGGCCAGGGCTGCTAGCATTGCCTGTCCTCTGAGGTTCTTCCTTTTACTCCTGGCAGTGGATGGCATCTCCTCAGCTCTCCCTGAACCCTCTGGTGGGTCCTATCTGGCCACTTCATCTGCAGAGTTGTCCTGGCCCTACTGCGGGATGGAGCAAAGACAGACCAAGGCCTTCTCCAAGAAGTCCCTGCAGAGGCTGGGGGAGGAGTACGGATGTGCACAGATTATCCTGCTTGAGCTTAGACAACTGGCAGCCATATGTGTAAGCAAAGTTTTACTACTTCTCTCTAAAAGGATCGTTTTAAAAGCTTTATTTTCTTGCCAGTTGGCTAAGAAGCAAGCTAGGAACAATAGATTCAAGCTGAAATAATTTGCATTTATGATGAAGACAAGGAATATCTACCTTGCATTTTCCTAAAAAAGAAAAATTAAACCCCATTTTTAATTAACTGATAAACTATTAATCAAATTTTTGCAATGTTAGGTGACACATTATTCATTTAGATAGAATGACTGTGAACTTAAACTAATCAAATCTGATTTGCCCACATATGCTTGATTGAAATACATTTTAACTAGCATATACAAAGAGAAAATCTTGGATTTCTTACCTAATCTTCAGAGTATACTGCTGAGTTAATAAGGGCAGTTTTTTTTAAATGAGACCACCATTTCTTAATCTGCATATCAAAATCAAGAGCAACTTAATTGCAAAACACATATTCCTGAAATCTAATCATTATACTGCTTTAGGGTATTTTATTGAAGCATGTTAAATTATGGACAGAATATTAATGATGAAGCTAATCAAACCCAATTAGTCACTTCTAACAATAGTCACATAAATATACAAGTCAGGTACTAAAGTACTGTAGGTATGGTTTTAAGGTTTTTTAATATAAAATTTATGTGGTTATATATGGATTATATACTCGTTATTTTTAATCTAGAAATCTAGGACAAGTCATTTCAAAGAAAAAGCGATATGCCAGAAGACAATGGGACCTGTCCCTTAGCATTGGTACTGACACTCCTGATTTTTGAATATGTGAACACTGCTCCGATGTGAGGTTGATGGGCACATGGTTAATAGGACAGAAGGGTGGATCTGCCCTGGCTCCCAAACGTGGGAAGGTGGATGTGCATGCACAGTTGTCTCTCCCGTTTGCCTTGTGATTACCATGACTGCACAAACCAGTTGTCTGTGTGAGCAGTCTAGTCTCATACTGCACTCTACAAGATTTGCATATGCTGCTATAATAACTGTAGTATATAATAATTACAGATGTGTTGTGTCTGCATGAAAAATCAGCATCTTCCTTTAAGCTCAGATACAGCATCTCAGATTTAAGTGTAATGCTTATCTTAATGCTGGTTCCATGTGAGTGTACTTTGATATTTTGGGTGGCTTTCAGTTTGTTTCAGCTTCCTCCTTGATATACGAGAGGGCAGCTGTCATCTTACTTTGGGTCTATCTGCTCTCTCAGAAAAACCCACACAATGCTGCGGTCACAGATGACCTTCTACTGATGCGTCTTTTGAAAGATGATGTGTTTTGAAAATCCTTTTAAATTGCGACTCTTACATTTTCTGTAATTATCCAGGTCACATGAAAGAATGACTTAGCATATTTATAACCCCTTTTTACACTTTCAGATTTAAGGACATATATTTTCTAATTTGTAATCATCTACATTTAAAAAGGGGTATCCATAAATAATAGGTATGGTTTTAGTGCCAGACAGGGAAGCCCTGACAGGATTTGTGATGCCGTTGGTGCCAGCGGTTGTGTTGTCAGGGAACCCAGCAGCATTTTCTTCCTCCCAGCCGTGATGGCCAGTGGCTCAGTTATGTTACCTCTGCATGGCCCTGTGCAGGTCTGTCACAGGCCATGTGTGAGGGCTAGTGAGGGTGCTGGGGAGAGGGAACTTGGAAGACTCCCCTGCCAGATTTCAGGGAAATGGGTCTTTGAGCAGGGAGAGCTGCTGTCACAGGTGGCAAAGCGGGAAAGGAGGTGGGAATGGGGGAGAATGGATTTCATACGGAGCTGTCAGGTATAGTTCCAGGGACAGGAGCCCAAAAAGGAAAGGGCATCAGAGAAGCCAGGGGATGGATTAGGATAACCACCCCATGGCTCTGTGGTAGGGAGCAGGTGGCTGTGTGAGGGCTCCAGGAATGGTCCGTGGCCCTGGGGGGTGGTGAGGCATGGCTCTGGGGAGGCTGCATGTGCTGCCAAGGGTGGTGTGGCTCGCTCTTCCACATTGATTCCTTCTCTAATAACCAGGTCATATGCAGGTGCTTGTGCTAGTCACCAACCAAACCATGCTGGGTCTTGTGTTCAGAAAATAGCTCCACATTAGAGATCCAGGCAGACCGTCCAGAAGATGCTGGGGGGGGAACAGCCTCTGTCCACTGATGACCATGCTGGCAGGAGCCAATGGCAAGCTGTGCAAACAGTCTGTAATGACGTTGGGATCTTCAAGGGGGGTTCTCAAAGATTAGGTGAAATCCACTTCTATGAAACAAGAATACTCCATTGAAACAAAAGCTGCTGTTAGAAGGTAGCACTAGAGCTTTAGATTTAGACAAGATTTAAAATTCTACCTGCTATGCAATTCCAAATTGGTTTGTCATAAGTAGTGCTTATGACCACAAAAACAGGCTGGGAGACCAAGGGCTATCTGAAGTGATACATGCTTTTTACTGTGAGTATATAGCTTTTTTTCTGAAAGGAATCAAAAGCTTCTGGCAAGTTTGAAAAGGGAGATGACTGATACTGGATTGTGAGGAGTCAAATTAAGACTACTTCTACTCCTTCATAAACTCCGAAGGCCACAGGCTGTTTTATTCTATCTTTCATTATAAAAAGAAGATTGAGAAATGACTCAATTATAATGTTTCTGCACCTTCATGGGAAGAAAATACAGGGTACTAGGGAACTTTCTCACCTGGCAGGGAAATGTGTCAGAAGAAACAATGTCTAAAAACTGAAGCTGAAACTGGAAATAAACCAGATGTTTTAAAGTACCTGCTGGAACTCTCAGCTGGCATTTGTGATGGGTTCTACCTGTTTTGGTGTCTTCAGACCATTGCAAGATGTCTCTGAATTATATTCTTTAGTTATGTAGAAGCTGTTAATCAAAGCGTATTAAACTTCATGCAATGGTATTTGGTGGTCTAGTAGCTTTTGGTGTGTGAGCTGGGATAGCTGATCTGATAGCCTTTTCTTGCCTTAAACATCTCCAGACCTCTGTATCCTATGTACTATACTTCCTTGTCCATCACAGTTGAACTCCAACAAATATTTGGTGCTGCCTTGTGAGTGCAAGAGGAATTCACTGGTTCCTTGATTTTTCTAGCATTTGAACTGCATAACAAAGCATTCTCCCAACCAAAAGAACACATGCAACTAAAGAATGCAACATTTATTTCCTCCCATTCCCAATTAATATCTGGTTGCTCCTATTATTGCTCCATTAAGAGTTAATTTTCTCCAAAGTTTGTGCAATGTTACCAATACACTGCAGCTGTGTACTCGGTGGTGGCTGCCTTCAGCCTTGCCTTTGCAAAAGGGGCAGTGCCTGCCTGTGCAGTCCCTTGGACAAGGCCACGTCTGTCTTGCACAGACAGCTGAGTGTCTGTAGGTACTGAAGATCTGCCCTGGTGGATGGGAGCAATTCAGAACACAGTGCAGGGCAGTTTGGGGGAAGATTTGCTTCAACCGTAGCTTACTATAGTGTTTTATAAGAATAAAATGGGACACTGCGAAATAGTTAAAGCTTATTAGCTGGGTAGTTATTACATCATGCCTGTAGTGAAAATAAAAAGGTCTGCTGCTGTAGCTAAACTACTTCAGCATGGCTTGAGTATGGCTCTGCTCCCGCTGTGTGACTCCTTGGATCCAGCAAGCTGCATATAGTGGTATTTGAATTCATCAGTGTTTCAAAAGAACATTAAAATTTAACAAGTACATTTAACTAAAAAATCTATATCTAAATAGCATGGAGGTAGTGATAAAAAGGAGGTAATTCAGGCTAAGATTCTGCATTAACTTCCCTGTGAATGGACCTTTCAGACAGTGCGGAGCCGGGCTGAAGTCACTGAACTAATGCCAGTGTCTTTTCTTGGAGCCCATAGAACCTTTGCCTTGGTTATTGGGGTGTCAGAGCCTCCACTTTGACCTCAACATGATTTTTTTTTTTACAAGTAAGGTTTAAAAACCCAAACCCCTTAAACCCAGCTCTCCATTTCTTAGGGCACTGAATTATTTGCTAGTACTACAAAGGTATTTTGCTATTGGAAAAATATTTCTGGAAAGCTTTTTCCTCTCCAGCAGGTTCAACCCATACAGTACTCCAACTTCACCAGTGACTTTATTAAAGTTAGTTTCTATCTCTGTAATAAGTGAATTTTGTGTACCTTAAGTGGGGTACAAATTCTGAAGTTTTAGAAAAATATTAATTCCATGTAACTTTAGTAACTTTACATGCTTCTTTTAGTGTCTACTGCAACAAGAACCACAAAAAAAAGCTTCTTCCCACCTCATGCTCAAAGACCTCAAAAGTGATAAAGGAACAAAACCCAGATCCCTTGAATTCTTTTAATCAAGGATGAAATTGAAGTGCTTACACAGCATCATAGAACACTCTGCAAATACTGAGTCATTCCAGTGAGTTGTTGGTTCTCCTATTAAAATTACTGAAAATCTTTATTGTGTAATTTATTTCCCTGGCAGTTTATCTAAAAATAAAAACTGGACCCAGTTTTCCTCAAAGCCTCTACTTCTCAGCTGTTTCAAAACTGAAAGTTAATAGCAAGAACTGCTGCCTGATGGATTTCAATCTCTCTTCCTATGGGAGCCAGGGATATTCAACACTTATATTTCCTGGGGTGTGCGGGAGCGAGTGGGAGCTCCAGGCCTGGCTGTGTGCACAGGCCGTTCCTACCTAGCAGTCCTATACTGCTGTGTTTCCACTTGCCTTTCATCTCAGAAACACACTGCAGATTTGGAGGTGATGTATTGTGGAGCAACTCCTCTTTTGTAAGTCTCCTACTTGGCTTCTGGATGTTGGTAAGGTTAATTAGGAGGGCTGGCTATAAAGTGAGGCTGGCAAAGGGCTTGCTGCTGTGTGGCATGCTGCTGTTTACAGCTGTGCAATGAATGACAAATTCCCCCCTTCTGAGTGCAGGGAGTCAGCAGATGTTTACACCCAAATTTCCAAGCTATACAGGTCTGGGCAGGCCTGTGAGCTACAAAGATTTGTGTGCAGTCTCTTTTGGGGACACATGGGTTAAAGGAGAAACTCAGAATAAAAGCCTGACTCTTGAAATGAGTGGCAAAACTCCCATTCACTCTGGATTGTCAAAATGATCTGTAGAGCCCCCTAAGATTTGTGTTCTGTTAATAATTATTACTTCTACATAAAAGTAAACTTCTATATTTAAAACTTTTAACTTGGCAACCACAAAATGCATGTCTATAACGAATAACTGTGTGAGCCTGTTACTCCAATGCTCCTCCATTCTTATCCCTTCCTATGTCTTACTGGCTATCCATCTGTTTAAATTTTAGACTGTAAGGTCTTCTAGGCAGAGACCATTTTTTGTGCTTGCAGAACAAAGCAGCACCTCTGAGGCTCTCTGTTCAATAAGGCAAGTATTTTAAATCTGGGGAAATAAATGTTCATGCGTTTGACAATTTCAGAACATGAATGCAAGTGATCAGGCATGCGTGTCTAGAGATGTGCTTTCTACATACACATATTGTTTTCTTTTAAAGACATCTGCATCTACTGAATTCAGTCCAGAATTTGGCCTAGAAGTTTACCATTATTATGCCTCAATCCAGCAAAGCGTGACTGTAGGGAGACTGACAATAAAGGATACATGGAAGTGCTTTGTTGGATTGAGGCCTTTAAGATTTTGTGCATTTGTGCTCTTGTAATTTTAAAATGAAACATATTATTGAAACTCTTCAGTTCCTTATTCTGTCACTTCCTCACTTATCTTGATTTATTATATAGAAATGCACATCTCCTAAAATCTAGATGCTTTGGAAAAAAAACCCAAACAAACCCACTAAAAATACATGGAAATAAAATAGTAAAAATATTATCTGCTCTTCACTGAACTACGATAATCTCCTCTCTGTTCATCAGCATCACTTTTTAATGTAAACAGCAGCTCCTCTATCATGGCCCTCTGATGTCAGAAACTTGTTTTAGAAGAGGGCCTGTCTATTTTTAGCCAAGAGGAAATCTATCTGTTCCAGAGTTGGGGGTTTTTCATGCAGAAACAGCCCTACCTACTTTGCTTCCTGAGGATGGTAAATGTTGCTGCATCTCCCCTTCACTGAGCTACTACCTCTGATCAAAAATCTTGTTGAGTGGGTGTTTAGAACTACTGTCCTTCCAGTCCTGCCAGCATGGGCAATGATGTTTTGGTTGTTGGTTGGGCTTTCCTTTGGGCTAGCTATAATTTTCCATGCAAATATTAAACCATGGAGATGCCAGCTCAGGGATGTCTGCTAGCTGTTGCTGTAGCAGAGTGGACCAGGCTTGCATGGTACTTCAAAACTGAACTGAGATAAGATGGCCAGGCAGTAACTTCCTTGCAATTTAATGTAATAAATGCATGTAAACAGACATAGATTATGGCTCATCTTGTAAACTGATATGATGCCCAGTTCAGGCTGATTGAAATAGTTTGTGTCTCCAAAAATATTAGTCAACTAGACCAATTACATTCGATATGCCAAACGATGTGGAAATACCTGTTTATCTTTTGCATAGAAGGAGTCTAATTTTTTGTGTTGTATGAAATCAGATCCATTTGTACATGTGTCCTGAAAACATAGATGGTATCTTTGGAACTGTTCTCTTTGGGACCCATGACTGCTAGCCTAAATGGCTGGGGTCATCTCACTGAGATTCACTCAAATATTTGTAATTTACATAATTCCATGCAAAACATGCCCTTAAAGTTTTTTTTTTTCTTCCTCTAAATAATTATGGTAAACATCTAGTGGAAATCTTCAGTGGTCAGAATATACCAAACTCTGTTACATTTACTTTCCTAAAGATGCCGTGTGAATTCAACAGTGGTAAAAAGTGCTGGATTTACACCAATGAGCCTAGAGACTTCCATTTTAAGTGCCACCTGCAGTGGTGGTTTATGAGATGAGGTTTGTTCTCCTAGAAGTTATAATGAGACCACCCAGTCCTGATTACATATGCCATGGATTAGAATTCAGATGGTAATGATTTCTCACTATTACCAAGGCCAGATTTGATTTGGGGATGAAAAAAAGAGTTCAAATAGCGCTACAAGTCTCCTCAGCTTAGAGCCTCCAGAGAAACTCTTTCTTAGACAAGTTATCTGAATTTTTTTCCCTTGAAGAGAGCCCATGATCATGTAAGTACTTGCACTGAAGCCATGAGGACTGTTCCAGTAATTGGGATTACATGCTTGAGAAAGGGCATGCAGGACTGAATGGTTTTATAGCAGCAGAAGCAGAGGACAGTGGTTTCTGGCTTCCTTCAATTTGTCATAATCCTATCCTAGTTTTCTTAAAAAAATTAATCTAATGCTCGAATATAATTTGGAATTTTACTGAGACATCATCTTTTGGGCCTTCAAATTGGAAGCTAAAGGAACAGCTTTCTGAGCGTTTAACAGTGTCAAACTGGCTGTCTCTGCTACAGCAAAAATTAACAGTGGATAATCTGGTCTTGATCGATAATTAGCAGAAAAACATAGCTAGCAACAGAATATTTAAAAAGGCTGCCTCTGGTTGAGAATTCTTCCCAGGTCTGGTCCAGGTGGCTCATGCCTGGGCCTGATGCACAACCTGTATTAAACACTGTCACAGGGCCAAAGTTTGACAGCCTTAGTTTAGCTTGTGAAAGTTTAATGCAGATCTTCATACAAATTTTATGTGCTACCAGCTCTGATTCGTGTGTGCAGACTGTGTGAATGTTTGTGTATGATTCCTATATGAAGAGAGTTTGTGAATATGCTACTGTCTGTCTAACAAGCTAAAAGAACAAATTTCATAGTATCCCTCATAACCTCAGACCATGATTTGCCTTTTACTGATGCAGGTATAAATCACCATTGAAGTCAACAGAGTTATACCAGCTCTAATTCTGGCACATATGAGAGGAGATTGAGGCCTTAAGGTATTCAGCTATCTAGGCTATCTTTACTAATATACTGCCATGATCAGAAAGCTCTCCTCCTTTACAGAGAAAAGATGAGGGGAAAAAGCAAAGTGACACTAATCTTTTCTGAGTCAGGCTTTCCTCTTGGGTGTGACTACATGCAGAAAAGCTGGGATTTCCAGGTGATACTAATCAAAGATGGCAGAAGCAACTACAAAGCATACAAATAAAGCATCTGAGTTTCATGTATTAAACCAACCAGGACAGCGCTCATGGTACAGAAGCTAGGATACAGTCAGCTGTGTTGCTGTGAGAGGCCTGAGCTTTATGGCATAACAGTAGCATAAAAATATTTTTATTATTAAACTTGGAGTAAGATTAAATCATAACGCACACCAATAGTTGGCTATCTTGCCTTCCAAAGACACCACATATTTTACATCAATGCCTTCTGGATCAGGAAATAGAATTTCCACAGATAGTCCCACCAGAAAGCTTATAGCCTATCCCAGCTTTTCTTAAATAGCTGCTCCCGGATACATGTGTGCATGTGTATGGGTAATTTCTAACTATTTTCTGTATTCTGACTGCATCCAATATGGAAATTCATCACTACCAGTGTAGGAATGTAACATACTGCATTGATGGACTTCAAATACTTCTCTCTCCTCTTTTTGTTCTCTCCTTGTTTTTCCTTTCTATTGTGCCCAACTTCTTTGTGGAGTGGGGTGAACAACATCTAAAGAGTATGGGGGAAGGCACAGACTTCTTTGGCAAAGAAGAATGTCTTTTGACCCAGAGCCCTGGTGTGAGGTTCTCTGCTGCAAACTGAACTTGACCTCTCACAGGTAGAGCTGACATGTTTATACCAAAACCAAAAATGACCTGATTGCTCATTTTCAAAAATTCATCTAATCTAGTTAGCGTGGGTTCTGGTAGGAGCTCTGCCAGCAGCCACATCTTTGGCTACAGTATGGGCATATCTGCTGACTACTGGGCCCTCCACTTGGAAGAGAACATGTAAACTTTGCTTATTTACCTTTGCCTCACTTAATTATAGAGATTTCTCCAGAGCTTTCCCCAAGGTTTTATGAAAATCATCTGGTAAGGTGTCTAAAAGATTTAATGTAGTAAACAAAAAATCTACAGCTTGGAAGGCAAAAATTAGGTTTGATTTATTTTATATTCCATAGAGTTTCACTGGTGACAATGGTTCTGTACAGGTTATAAGTGCAAAAGAATGTGACCCAGAGACAGGCTTTGTGCTCCTCTTTGGCAAATGCTGCCTCCCATCTGTTTGTCACTATTAGGACATTTCTTCATTGGCAGATGAAAAACAAAATGTACAAAAGGATCCAGTAAACTATTCCATATTATCATCAGTACAACCAAACGTGTACAGTCCTTAGTCTGATAATGATATAGCCTTTTATTTTTGCCAACTGTCAGAAGTCTTCAGTGGCATGTGGAACAGCAATGTCTTTGGAATAGGAAACAAGAGAAACGATTACATGCCTTAACGTTCTGCTTAGAAAAGTGTCTTGTGATACCAAATTCCTACTTTGTGGCTTCTTTTGTTAGTTAAGTGCTTTTTTTGTTATGTCAGGCAAAAAAAAAAAAAAATCGTAAAGATATATATATTTACATTGTGCATTTGTTTTGTCCTCCAATTGAGCTGAGGTGAAATGGGATCAAACGAGAGCATTTTAAAATTGCCTGTATTTGTAGTATCTCCTCTGCAAGCCCTGTTACTTGGAGAAAAGTTTTAGAAGAGGTTCCAAGCAGGCTGAAGGGGTGTTACTATGAGCATTTAGAAGGATCACAAGATTTGTATAACCTATTCAAACTTGTGAGACTCTTGCTGGTGAGCTGCTTTCTAATGACAATATATAGACACCTCTTGTCGATTCAGAGGATCCAGAACCTCTTGGTGACAAATATGTGCCAGAGACTCCAGCTAACTTTCAATTATTCTTGAAGATTATGGATGTAGTTTTTTCATAAACCAAACTACCCAGCTGCAGTTGCAAATTTTTATTTGCAATATTGGAAGCTGTATTAAAGTCTGGCTAAAAGCTAACTTCCAGCTTGAGTAACCATGCTTTGAAAATTGTTTCTAAATTCCTCACTCGTAGAGCTTTAACAAGCTCTTTAAGGGGGATGGGAAGCTGGATTTAGATACGTGCACAGCACATATAATCTGTATAACATAAACAGTTGTTTTGGGGTATATACAGGGTTAGTTCTGATCAGGGAAAGGAAATGTTTCTTTTGCAGGAGAAGGAAACCCCAGGTCTAAAGATAGGGAAAATACACCTTTGTACCTCCATCTGAGGACAGGCCTTCCAGTGCCTGTGGGGAGTACAATAATAAGCCACTCAGCTCTGCTGGCAAATATTTATGCTGGGTGTTCACAAACCCCTATTGACTCAAGGGAAAGGTGCAGCAGTAAACACAAGGTCTATCTATAGCTGAACCCAGCCATGTGGTGTTAAAATACACCTGCCAGAATTGCAGCAGTCAATCAAGCACCATGTTGTTACTCAGGTCTTCAGCGGTGCTGTTGAAGTATGGCTCCATTCCATTACCAACATATCACTTTGGATATGTCTAATGCCCTTCATGGAATTAGCAGATGAATTTCCTGCATGCAAACTACTGTGCAGGACTCCCAAGAGTGGCTCTCTACCCTCACTTCCCATGCAGTAACTTTTCCACGTAGGCAAGCCTGAGTGCTGCTCCAAGTGATTTCAGTGAATCTAGCAGTATTTTGCAATCCTTAAAGTTTACAGCAACCTACTGTTTATACACTGTCAGGTATCTTGACCATGTAAACTCTACAGAGCAGGCATTTTGATACGAGTTATTGTGACACCACATCCCTGTTTGTAAAAGCCATATAGTTCTGTGTTTAAAGGTATATAGGATTACTGTAGGCCGATCAATGCACTTGACAGATGATGGCATGCTGTTCTGAACCCAAGGCCTCTGGGCCCTGAGCCTGCGCTTCAAACAAGCGCAGGACCACGGGCACCCCGAGCAGGCGGCGGGCTTAGGCACAGGCCGTGCCCCGCGGGAGGCCGCCGACCGCCCCGGGGGGTTGCCGGGAGGTAGCTGTCGTGCCCCCCGCCCGCCGCAGCGGCGGGGGGAGCCGTCGGCAGCCGGGCAGGGGGTGGGGAGCGCCCGCCTCTCGCGGCTCGCAGCCGGGTGCCTCCTGCGGGCGCGGCGGGCCGCCTGGCGGGCTGGCTACCCAGAGTGCAGCAGGCAGGCGGCGGCAGGCGGCGGCCGGCACCGAGCTGCCCGCGCTTTCCCGGCCCGCCGGCGAAACCGGAGCCGGGCCCAGGCGGCGGCGCGGCCCAGAATGCGAGTGTGAGATGCTTCCCCCGGCAGCGGCGCCCCGGGCCCAGGCGGCAGCGGCCCCCGCGTGGATGCGGCTCTTGAGCCGGCGCTTCGCCCTCCACAAACATTTTTATAGGACTCATTCGCCCTGCTGAGGAGATCGGCCCGGCCCGGCCGCCTCTCCCCCATCGTCGCCCTCCTCGCGCAGCGGAGCGGCTCCCTCAGACACTGCCGGCCCGGCCCGGCGGGCATGGAGGCCCCCGGCGGCGCCTCGCCGCTCAGCCCCGCGCTGGTGGGCCGCCTCCGCCAGGAGCAGGAAAAGGTAAAGGCCGCAGCAGCCGGGCCGAGCCGCGATGTGAGGAGGGGGCGGGAGAGGGACTAGGGCGGCTGCTGGGGCGGGGAGGGGGGGGGGGGGGTTAGAGAGCCCCCCCCCCGGGGTGGCGGCCCCCGGGCGGCACGCGTCGGGGCCTGCGTGTCGCGGCGGGCACGTGACGGCGCTGACGTCACGCCTGGCTGTTGAGGCGGGTCGGGGCGGCCGGCGGGACCCGGCGGGCCGGGGGGAGTCCTCAGCACAGCCGGGGCAGGCAGGCCGGGCAGGCGCTCCCCCGCTAGCCCGCTGCCAGAGCGGCTCCACGGGGAGAAGGGGCGTCGGGAGGCGGGAGGGGTGTGGAGCCCCGGTATCGTGTTGGTGTTGCCGAAATGCCCTTTAAAACGCCAGACGTCAGGCGGCTGATGGAGAGTCTGCCGGAGTGGGAGCCTGTGAACGCCAGGGGGGCCGCGGGCCTGGCCACGCACAGCCTCCTGTTCCCAGCGCTTAGGCCTGACAGGGCTTGCAGACCGCTACGGTTACATAAGCGGAAAGCGTGCATGTATGGCGCACTCTCACACGCGTGTTTTTCGCCCTCTGTCCCTTTCTCTGCGGTGTCTCCAGTCGCAGAGCCAGGAACACACCTGTTTAAAACACGGCCCTGCAGGTAGGCCCTGTGCAAGGCCCAGCGGGCGTCGCTGAACTGAGTCGTCTGGTGGGCCAACCTGAAGAGTGATTAAATGATTAATGCTTCATGGCTTGCTTTAAAAAAAACATGGATTACCTTTGAAATAGGTTTGAAAGAGCCAAACTCCTCTGCAGAAATGATTCCTGAGAGTTTGGAGGCTGGTTCCTCATGTGGCCATATTATGAAACTTGAGATAACCTTTTGCTGTAGGTTAGTTAACATTGGGGATCTTATGGTGAGTGGGCCCTGCAGATTTAATGAGTGTGATTTTGAGTTCATAGGTCCCAGCCTTGCAGTGAGCTCCATGTGGGTGCAGCAGTCACTGTGGAACTCACAGTCAGTTGCAGTGTATTATTTGCACAAGTACATTTGCCCAGTCCGCACCCCTTTCAGTTTTTCTGCTAATTTTTTCACATGATTTAAGATTTTTTAAGATGCACATTAGAGCTCCTTGGTGGTAACGGAGGACTTTCAACTTCACTTTGTATTGCTTTGTCACACGCTGGTTTAATTAAGAGTAAGAAAACTGAGTAACACATATGTAGAGTACTGTGCCTTATCTGGAACACTGTGCAAAAATGGGTCCACTTTTGAACAGCACACTTTTTGCTAAAAGATCTACAAAACCAACTGACCATGAACATGGATGGACAGTAAGAGGATCTGCTAGAACACTTCACATGGTCCATTCTGCAGGGATAGTAGCATATTATACCTGTCATTGGTGATAGCGACTCATCTGGTTGGACTCCTTCATTGAATTTTCAAGGTAGTAGAATCTGGTGAAGAATGATTTCTCTGGCACATTAGTGTCAGTCGGGCCTAATGTGTAAGCAGGTGTCTGCTGTGTCCATGTAGAATTATTCCTAGTTCATGGTAAGACCTCTCTGTAGGCAAGTTTAAGACTCTTCTTAAACAGATCTGCTGGAAAAGAGACCCAGGAGACCATTAATTAAGCCTCTGTTAGGCTGATGTACCAAAATTGTATTTTATCATAGAGGAACTTTACATAATTTCTGCAAATTGGCTAAAAAAAATTGAACACTTCAGCTTCAATATGAAATTATACTAAAGAACTACAAATCTTGGTTACAATGGAGTGTCACAATGAACATATAGTAGACTTTCCCTCTATGCAATGAATATATGTAATTGGATTACAACAGTATTTTCAGTTACAAAAATACTGTATTTTAAGATGGAGGAGGTCTTTTAATTTCTGCTGCCTCTTTTCAGAGATTTGTATTTTTCTCATAAAATCACTGAAGTTGAAGGCTCATGTTCTGGTCTTAGCACAAAGATGAGGGAGAATTTGTTTTCCAGTACTTTGGTAAACTAGTAACCATAGTATGAGCATCATAACAAATAGTCAAGTTATTTAACCAGAACTATATATATACACTGGCATTTAAGCGAGCACATCCATTTCTTTTAATTACTGTGATGTTGTGCCATCCCAGTGACACTTGATTAAGTATAAAGAAGCCTACTCAGTCCTATTAGTCTGAAGGCAACCTTTAGTGTAATAGTTAAATGCAGCATTATCCATCTGCAGAATTAAAGGTAATATTTGAATCACAGTTGATTATTTTAACATCCAGGCCATTGTACAACCCTGGTTCAGCTGTGATTTTGAGGTTTTAAGTGCTAAGGAGCTGCTCTGGAGAACACGTGAACTGAGGCTTCCTTCCTGTTTAAAAATATTAAAAGAACAGGATGTTCGTGACTTGCTATCTCTAATCTGATTGCGGCTGCAACTTCCAGGTTTAGGACCCCTGGTGAAAAGCAATTTTAATTCTTGCTTAGGACTGCTTGCCTGTTGGATAGATTTCATCTTGTTAATTTGTAGCAATAGTAGGACCAAACTGTTACAAGCAATTTTCGGTGCTCCCACTGAAGGCACTTTGTATAAAAATATGACTTAGAATGTGTATCTTGGGGATAAATTACAAAATAATATCTTGTAATTTTCATGATAAAGACCATCATTGGAAGTGCAGGGCCTGTGTAAAGTTTTGAATATTTCTGTAAGAAGAACATAATGTGTGCATCATGGATTACTTGCGAAAGCAATGTATGTTAGCTGAAAATACTGCATTAAATCTATTGCAAGTTAGTACAGGAATTATTAAATTAATATTTAAATAGGTAGATTGGCATGCCGTGAAGCCTGCATTTAAACATAATAATTGATATGCATTTAATCGTATAATCAAATGGGTTGGGATCACTGTTAGGTAGGTGACAGGTTGGATCTGTATCGCTTGGTGAGACTTGTATAGACAGTGGATTTACAGTGGGCTGATATGTTCTGCAGTTCCTGAGCAATGCAATGAAGATAGGCATAATGGGAGACATTACTGAACCAGTTGGACCCAGGAGACATTTGTAGAGTGCAAACACAGGCACAGAGAATCTAAAGGATTCCAGTGTTAGCTGACAATAGGAATTCAGGATTTTTTATTTTTTATTTTTTTTGCATTGCACTGACAAACACATTTTTAAATTTTCCTTTTAGGAAAATTAGGACAAGGAAGTGACTCTCCTGTCACTCAAATTGACAACAAAGCACAGTTAGATTTAGTGAAGCTATTACTGTAACTCATTGGCCACTGTTTATTACGACATATACTTAATTTTTATGAATTTAAATGGTGGGGCGATTTCCAGATTGTTTTCAAGATCCTGGGTACTTGAAGTTTTTTCAGAGTTAAACAACTTAATAGGTGAGTTACAGGCAAACAAATCACAGAATCCTGAACTTACGCTCTTGTAAATTGTTTTCTGTTTTTCCTATATGAATTACTTCTGGGGCTGGCTGCTTCTAAGTTTTCTATTCAAGTAGTATCTGTGCTATGAAATCAGCAACTTGGCAGTTTTGAAGCTGTTCCTGTAGCCTGAAAAAGAGTGGCAAGACTGAGTAGGGTCTTGTGCACTTCACGGTGCTGCAGGGGCCACTGGAAACCTGGAACTGCGTGCCTGCAGACTCAGCAGCTGAGCTTCCATGTCCTTTCCAGTGCAGTGTCTCGTAGGGTATTGCACTTCTTCCAGCTTGCATAACAGAATCTAGAGAAAGCCTGGGGATGAAACACCAGTGCAGTAGGACTGTTCAATGAGTGTTTGAGAAAAGCTAACATAGTGTCTGAAGTGTGGTTTGACACGCTCCATTTTAAAAGGTCTTAGCTGAAGCTTCAGAAACCTGTGATGACATCCACTCCACCCTTTCTGGTGCTTTTTTGTAGTAGTGGATTCCAAGAATGTTTTCTCATGTGCTTCTTCCAAGTAAAAGGGCTAATTTAGTAATTATGTGGAAGCTTTCAATATAATTCTTGTTGTTCCTCCAGTGTTAACCGATCATCACTTTTACTTTTTGCAGTCAGTATTTGTCTGTGTTCTTACTAGTATGAATTAAATACCCACTAGTTTGTATAATGTCAAGAATTAACAGAAACAAATTAACAGATTTTTTTTTTTTTTTTTTGATGGCAATTAAAGTCAAACTACTCACAGAAGAGTTTTAAGAGTGTTGCCTTTATTCTGGAATGGGCAATTGTATATGTCCTACCTCTTTGGTAACTAAAACATGTAGATGAGATCATATCAACAAAATGTTAATGTTATTAAATTGTGCTGCTCCTGTAGCTTTCTGTAGATTTTGTGGGTAAATGCAGTGATCAGGGAATCATCTGAAGTATCTCTTGGATCTTTGCAGGTCTCTGTTCTAGAAATTAAGTTTGTGACCTGTCTTCTCAGATTGACTTGGGAACCCCTTGCCTCAAGTACACTTCCTTCCTCCTTTGAGACTGTGAAGTTGTATTTTGTTTTAATCTGAAGTCCCAGCCTAGAAGATAGGTATGCTAGCTTGGAGCTTGCCATCTTGTGGTCCTCAGTGCAGCAACTACTGCACTAAGATTGCATTTTTTTGTAGTGAGGCTTTAGGACACTGGGCTGTACTGTGCATTTTCTGGTTTTGTGGTTCTTCTTGCTTGTCAGTGTAGGGTGCAATTTCAGTGTCATAAAAAGGGTGAATCCCTCCACCACTTTAGTATTCACACTTGTGATCAGACTGCTGTGGGTAAGAGCAATCCAGTAGTGCCTGCCAAAATGGTCGTGTCAGTTGCCAGCATGACTGGCCCTTGGAGCTGTGGCCATGTTCATATTAAGCGAGAGCAGTTGTGAACAACAGTCTTAGTTGCTTCTTCAAAAATTTAATTAATTATCACGTGAGTTATCCAGGAAAGAGATTAACTTGGTGTTCAGCTTTTTAATCTTAGGGTTTTTTTGTGACTGCTTTCTTCTGCCTTTGAGGAATTTTAGGGTGGCACATTTGTGACAGTGCTCAGTGACCTGGGTTGGGACCCAGCTTAAAAGCAAACTTTGTTGTTATCTTTTTTGCTTCTTTTTTCTTCCTGGATTATTTTTCAGCCAGTGTGGTTCCCCAGCGTGGTAGATTGTGCAGCATCACGAATGTCTGCCAGCAGATTGTGTTGGTGTTGGAAGGATGAGACCGAGGAACTGAGTAGCTGAAGACATGAGGCAGGATGATAACTAGTTTACTCAGGACTGTAGCTGAATGTTGAACCACAGCCTGAAGGTATGTCTGTGAGGCATGTGCCAGGGTTCCTGTCAGTTTTAAGCTAGTTAACTCAGGTATTGCTAGCGGCACAGTTGTTGCACCATAGGATACATCAAAACTTGCCAAACCTGCTTGAGATGTTTGGTGAGTTGGATCATGAGAGTTCTATGCTTAAATTGGTCTGCTGCTGTTTTGGTACCTGAGCTAGCTTGGATGTGGTATAGCTACAGGAATACATTTACCTGAAGTAAGCTAAAATATTAAAAGTTCCTTAGCTCTGTCTCAAGTTGAGGTCACTGACTTGCTGCCGGGGGAAGACGAGACCCTACTCCACTTAGTTCCTCGCTTGCACCATTTCAGTTGGTTTAGAGCTAATTAAACTCACTCACTCTATGCAAAACATCCTACTGCCTTTGGGATTTTTGCTGGGCTTGTGAGTTGAATTGACTCCCAAAGGGGACTGACAAACAGCAGAACAGTATGAAGGTGTTGGGAACTCATGGCAGGAAGCAAGGAAGAAGGGTGCCATCTCATGTAAGCTGACATGCCTGCCTGGTTGTCACAGGGGAGTGGGCTGCCAGGCTATGTCTACCTGAGCTATGACCACAGCAATGGTTGCAACATAAAATAGTCCTGAGGGGGCAGAATTGCAGCTGGAAAAGAGGAGATTAGGAGTTTTGTGTCTGATTTATAATTCTTAGATATTTCAACTAGAATTTTTAAGCTCTCAAAAATCATTTTGGTCATAACTTAGTTTTTATTTATTGATAAATAATAGTTACATACTACTGCAAAACTGAGAGATCCACTTGTGTGTACACAATTCATATAAAAATAGTAGATCTCCACTTGTTTTCCTGTAGGGACAGGTAAAAATTGTGATTATATTTTTAAACATTTTTTTCCTTTAGCAAAAATGTTTGCCCTGATTCATATTTCTTTCAGTCTCTCTTTTCCTTCAGTATTCTTCCCAAACACATTTCCTCAAAAGGCAAAAGTTTGCACCCAAAGGGGGATTTATATTAATAATTTGTTGAAATGTAATGTTTTTGAGTAGTATGATTTAATAAATGAATATGAGAGCTCAGAAATGCTTACTTCCTTTTCCACATATACAATGTGCCAACACACTGAAGAACTTTTAATAGTGTTACTTCATTTTCTGATTGAAAAGGGGGCTCTAGGAAAAACAATTGTGCAAATGTTAATTCTGTCTTTCTCCATCAGTGATTGCTGTGTTTTAGGCAAGTACCGTGTAGTTTCCTAGAGGAAAAAATGAAAATTCATTTTAAATGTTTATTTTGCGTGTGGCTTGCTACATCCTTGTAACCAAGAGATGATTAAATATTTGACCACCCATTAGTGTTGTTCTGTAATGTAAAGTCATATTGTGAACTGGTTATTTCATCAATAAACTTTTAGGGTTTGGGGGTGCAGCAGAGAAATCTCATGCATGAGTTACATGGCAGAGTAGGTTTTGATATTGCAAACATTTACAGATGGAGGCACCTCATGTGCATGTATCAACTGCAGTGAATACTTGAATATAGAAGGTTAAGCAGTTAAAACTGTTCAGAGTTGGAGTCACCTGAATTAGGTCAGTAGTGGAAATTATCTTGGATTTATCATAAGCCTTGCAAACGTGGATCTGCATTTCAGAAAACCAGCATACACTTCCACTGTGGTTTGTGGAAGGTTCTGAACTACAGAACCAAGGTTGAGACTGAGATATTTACACAGTCCCAAATGGCAGGGACAGTCAGTCTCCTGAAGGCAAATAATTGGTTTTAGACTTTATTAGACCCTTACTTTAATTACCACCTCATTACTTGCTCTGCTTCCACAAAAAGTATTCCATACTGTCATTTTCCCTAAGTAACTGGAAATGTGATTGAAAGGGATGTTTAAAGTGAGACTAATTCAAGATTAAATAGTCACAAATTATATTATTGCTACATGTAAACAAATTACTTGCATATCTGATTTTATTCAGATTACTTTTCAAGTGGTAAATAATGCTTTATCACTTATATAGTGCTCTTACATCTTTAGAGTGCTTTTCTCACATTAATTAATCATCATTAAACACTCTGAGGTGGGTAGGTTAATACTATTATCCCCATTTTGCAGATGAAGAAATGTAGACTGAGAGGTTGTGATTTGCTCAAGGCCATATAGAAGAAATAGAATCAGAGCTGGGATTAGATCTGTGTCCCTAGCTTCTAATTTCAGTAGACCAGCCAGATTGTGAGCCACAGTTTTGAAGCAAAATAGCAAAATACTCAAGTATGCATGTACCAGCAGCACACATATACTTGGCCTCTTAGATGCCTAAATTGCAATTTGTTTAAACGGAAGCTTGGCTTTTGTGCCATGCTGCACATTTCCATGTTTATACCCAAAAGTGGGAAAATGCCCTCTCTTTCATTTAGGAGCTTCTCCTAATCTGATGGGGCATTTTTATTTTCATAGTTTTAATTTAAATTAACTTTCGTCTTAAAAATACTAGTTGCTGGTTCTTTAGACTTGAATTGTGTGGCTCAGAGACAGCAGGTTTAGTATTGGTACTGGAAACTGTCTGCGGGTGATACCAATACCAGCTCTGTTGCTTACAATTTTTCACAAGCTGAGACATAAATAAAATTTTGACTTGGCAGCTTGCCTTGTTGCTGTTCAGGACGATGAGAGAGAGAAGAATTACCCTCAGTGTGCTAAAACCCATCACCTTTGTAGGCAGTGTCTAGCTGCTTACTAGAGAGAGACATTGGCATGTAAGCACTCTACCTTGGAGAACTACCCAAATAAAACAAAATAGTCTTGAGAGGAAAGCAGACCTATTTGTGCACCACCTTGATAATCAGAAGCACCACAGAGAGTCACAGTCAGCTGTTAGTAATGGGAGCATGTGCAGAAGCAAGGGGTAAAGAAAAATGAGGTGGAAGAAAGATGTGCCCTTGTACATGAGGGGGAGGACCTGCTGGGGAAAGCTGGCGTAGTGTGGAACAGGTTAGAGACCCGTGGTCATGTACAAGTAAGAATCAACTTTGTGCTACAGTATCCTTCTTACCTGTCTTAATTCCCAAGGAAACCTTGCAAGTGGTCGTGGTGCCTGCCTGCTGAGTTAGGAGATCTGGCTGGAGATCTGGCTTCAGTTTCTAGCCCTGTTCCTGACTGGTATTAGTGGTTAAGTTTCTCAGCCTGCAGAATGGGGCAGTGCTTTTCCTAAGTGCTGTACAATTTAATTAATGGAAAAGTTTTTGTGCTTTTCAGATGGAAGATCATGAAGAGGGTGGAATAGAAATAGATACATTGGAAAAAGAGGAAGTGTTGTAGACAAAAGGAATTTTCTGCCTTGCAGACACTAATGAAGTCTGGCTGTGTGGTATGGGTTGTTTGGAGGTGATTTGGAGTCACCAGCTTGCAAGCTGCCTGGTGTTCATATTGGCATGGTGGAACTGGGGGACACCTGGGAAGTAATTTGTAGGTCTAAAGCTGATGCTCCTGCTCTGCTGTCACTCTGCTTGTGAAGCCTGGAAATGAGATTCCCTAAAAGCAACAACATACTCTTCCCTTTAAATAGTTCAACCTAGTAGTGATGAGAGCAACCAATGCGTAATTTCCTGCTTTAATGTTTTTGTTTTTAATGCAGAAGGAATTACACTTTGGGTTACAGGCACACAGAGGTGTGTTCTCCCAGGTGGCCCACTTGTGGGGCGCCCCATGGATGGCTCTGTCTGGTCAGGGGCTTGAGAAGCACAAAATTTTAACAAGTTGCTGTTGGAGGAAAGGAAGGATACAAAGTATTTGCCTGTTTGCTTTCTTCTAAGACTGTGGAATGTGTTTTCCGACAGCGGATCCCTTTTTAATAACCAAACCCATGATGAGGTAATGTTAAGTTTGCTGCAGGACTAGTTTAATAAATATTTGGGTATGCAGATAAGCCATTGGTAACTGCATGTGTTCACAAGCTCGTATTTTTTATGCTTAAAAAGCAAGAATTTCGAGTTTATTGCTACCACTTCCACTACAGTGTCTTAAAAGTAATGCGGAGTTGGTGGCACTGGGTGTCCAGACAAATTGAACTCAAACAAACAGACAAACAGGTAATTTATTTTATTTACCCTGAAAGGAATTTTCATTCTTTAATTGTAACTCGAGATATAAATTATATATGGAGGATAGACTAATGGGTTTGCAGTGTTTGATTAAAGGCAAAGAATCAAATATTTGTTTATATGTTTATCCATTTGTTTCTTTGCTGTGGTAAGACCAGTTGTTACCCAAACAGTGGGACTGACCTAATAAAATATGTGTAATTGATCTTCATCTGTTTTTCAATATTTATTTTATTTTTTTAATAGAGTTCAGTTCCAGAAGTGCAGCGTGAAATGTTTTTAAGGTGGTATGTCGTAGCACTTCTGTAAGAGGTCTCATTTTATGCTGGCCACTGAAATGAACAGGTTTGTTGTTGGTTCCACCCTTTAGTATCCCTTCAAGAGAGATTATAGCAAAGAAGAAGAATTAAATTAAAATTGATTGGTGTTATTGATTTTTCTTTTTTTTTTTTAAAGGGGATAAAGGGTGATGGAAGCAGCATATGCCCCTATGCTGTTTTACTGATGGGCTATTTTTTAAAAACATAAAAAGCATATGTGCCCAATTTACATATTTACTAATTAAAAAAGCTTCCTGGAAACATTAAGTAGACTATCTTCTGTAACCTTTAACATTGCAGCTAATGGATATAGCCTGGAAATTTTCATAGAAGGTCCTCTAAATAATGTAAATGATTATGAATATGTAACTAGTTAATATGCAGCTACGAAAGGATTATCATGTAGAGGTTAATGAACATGCTGCTCTTACGGTTTTCAGGGCTTTTCTTTTTTGTGCTTTTAGCTCACTTCATGCATGGAAAGTCATGTATTGGGAATGGAAAGCTTCCTGGCTTTTCCATCTTCATCTGCAGTGGATCAACTAACCTGTAACTTTCTTATAAGATTCCATAAATATTTTTGTATGCTTAATTACATTGTGTGCTGTGAGCATTGTTACCAAACCCTGCTGCGCTCTATGATTTATACCTTTTTCAGAAACCTGACTCTTAAAATTGGCTTAATATTAATAGTTGGAGTTAGACTTCTTAGCTGATGTCCTGCAGAAGTCTGTATATTTACTCTTAACCTTAAAAGTAGTTAGGTTGCACATTAAGGAAAATGTTTGCTAGGCATTTGATTTGCAGGAGTTTAAAGCAAATGATAATTTTAAACTTGGCTTACTCGGGACGAGCTACCTGGCAGAATTTCCTGATGGATTATGAAATAGCATAACCACAAATGTAGAGCTGATCTTTTTCATTTAAGTACTTTACCCCATTTAAAGAATTATTAGCTCACAAAGTAGTCCAATTTTTTTTTAATCCTATATGGGTAGGAAGTGCAGGTTCTGAGATCTGTTCTGTAATAGCTGCACATATGCTAACTGAAAAAAAAAACTTCTTTCATTCTGTTGTTTGGAAAAAAAAAAGAAGAAAGAATTATCTGCTCCAGTGATTTCAGTGGTACTTGAATGTATGTTATTGTTTTCTCTGCAAATTTTCTCATTAATTGCTTTCAAATGTTAGCATTATTTTGGCTATAGGAAAAACAAAATTTGTAAAAAAAAAAATAGAAATTGCTTATATTGAGAAGATGTCTAGACATATTTAATTGCATCAAGGCTTTGTTGCATTTCATATAATTGAATGAAATAGTTTGTGTTATATTTTTGGTAACCATTATTCAGAGATCAGAATATCTTTTGAAAGTCAAAATCTCCATGTAATTATGGCAGAGAAGGTCACAGGTTTCAGCATCTTGTCTGTTTGCTGTATCTACATAGTCTAAAAAAATACGGTTAAGAAAGAAAAGTATTTCATTTTAACAATGTGCTTAATTTTGTAAGTTATTTTGGATCACTCGGGAAAGCCTGTGTTATAAAGAAATAAATGAAATATTCACATTAAAACTTCCCCTTTTTTGACAACCAGAAAGAACAGAGGAGAAGCCAGCAGCCTGTAATGGCGTAAAATATTCTTGTATTTAAACACCAAAAAATTAATTTGTGCTTTTTCAATTTAAAACGGCCAGTGGAACGTTTGTTGATGCACTGATAAAGGAAAAAATGTTATTGGTGCTGTGGGGCTCATTTGTTTCTGTTTTTTAATGATTGAGTATGAAAGTTACATTGATGTCTTGTTATAATTGATGTTGTTTTCTTATTCTGCAAACACGTGACACTGAAAATAGATCTGCAGATTGCACAAACTACTACTTATCCTTATATTGTGTGTCACCTAATAGTTATGGAGCAGGTATTGTACCAAAATATGAATTGAAAAGCTGTAATTTTTTTCTGTGGTTATCAGTCTGCATTAGTGTGTGATTAAGTGTGCTGCTTAAGAACTACCATTCACATGCCTTTGCACTGACAAATAAAAATGTATATAGAGACACCACCAAATCTGTAAAGCTACTGTTCTAGTTTCTGATGCATTGACATTGCAGCTGTGTGCTTAGCCTTATTTTTTCATGAGTAGTTATCTGTTTTAATGACAGGTGGTCACTAGCTGCCAAGAAAAAATCCAGCACTGGTAAGTGAAAAATGTTTGATTACATGCCTAAAATACTGATGAGCAACCTAGTTATATTTTAGTAAAGTATTGCTATTTATTCTGTTGATAGCTAAATCCTACTAGCATGTTTTGGGGATTATAGTTAGTGATAGCTGAGAATTGTTGCAGTGTACTTTCTTTAAAATGCATGTATTTTCCTCTGGTATCATTACTTTAAATCACAAACACACTGAGCCTTAGTGTTTATACTTCTGTTTTAAATACCCAGCTCATTTGTCATTTTTCCTCCAGTAATCTGGTGGGATGAATGCTGAATTTGCCTGGTTGGTGAAAAGGTACTCCCAGGGTAGAATTAATTATTCCTGTTGTTTTCTTGCTAACCATGGAGCAAGTAAGGAAATTCTCCTACCCTCCTCCATGTGCTAAAACAATATGAAAGTAATGTTTCCTTGCTTTTTCCCTCAGTACAGTATGTGATAAACTTAGTTTGTCATGCTTAGAAAGAAGCAGTTTGTTATGTAAAAATATTATCTCTGGGCACTTTTTTCTCTGTTGGCAATCTATGGTTAATAGAAAACATGCTTAGTAAAGAATAGTTTTGTGTGGCATCTGAGGAAAATGTACATTTAATGGTGAACGAAATCTTATATTATGAGTTAGTGTGAGATATAATAGTTGATCTTACAGATATCAAATTACAATATATCCATGCTGTGTTTACCATGATGTTACTGAGAGAACAACAGGAGCTGTCTTGATTATTGTCTGCAGGGTTATTGCAGAATCACAGCAACTGCCCCTTTAGTGGTGAGATTAAACCTTTGGTTATACACCATCAAGCATATAATATTTTAAATTTATTTTAAGAGGCTTTTTCTTCATGCCTGAAAGATCTCCAAGCAAATAATTTATATTTAGTGTGTATCAAATGTTTTTAGTTTAAATGCACATAGGCTGCAAGCACTGGATAAGAGGAAAAAAATCAAGGCAATCTATACACATCATCATATTAAATTCTGACTATTGGCTTGCAAAAATAATCTCAAACTAATATGTTTCATTTATGTTTAAAATTCAGAGACTGCATTAATTTTCAATAAGGGAAATATTATTGAAGTACCTACTGGTGCTGCTGTGGTGAAGTCAGGCAGAATATCCTCAGCACACATACTTTCTCAGGAGCTTTTGCAGTGTCTGTACCAATTGTGCATGTGCATTCTTTCACTAAGAGACAGTATTTTTCAGCAATAAACTAATTGACAGAAAGTCTTAAAATTCAAACAGATGTTTAAAAGTTTGGAAAGTTATGACTTCTGTTTGCTTTTAGAAAAATGGCTGAGGTTTGTGGAGTGGTGTGGGAGGGTTGGCTGTGGAAGGAGTTTCTTGGATGTTTGTTTTTGTGCAATCCCTGGCCATGGCCTCGTGAACTTGCGGGTTTTGGGCATAGAATGTCAAAAAAAACAACTAACCTACTGATATCTCTTATGTAGAAAAGCAGTTTATAGGGACGGCATCCATACAATCTTTACAAAATGTTACTTAAAAATTAGTACCCTTATTTAGATCTTGATTGTGCAAGAGCTGAGTGCTCTTGTTTCAACTGAGTAATTTGTTCATATAAGACCTTTTAAGTAGTCAGTGACACAGAAGAATGTTAAATAGAATTGAATGAATAACAATAGGGTTTTTAAAGGCTCGGCTTCAATGTATTTCCATTAAATTATTTTTCATTTTTTAGTACAGTTCTTGAAGTGTATTTCTAAAGCCATGGAGCCTGTAGTGGGTCTGGTTTGGGAATAAACATCTAGACGTGCGTTTCCTCTGCTAGGGACATGTTCATAGCTGGAGTCCCAGTGTTCATCCTCCTGCTTCACTTGGTTCTTCAGTGCTTATTGGGGACTGAGCATAGTGCTGGCACACCCCAGACCTAGTGTCACCATCAGCTAGAGGTGAAGAAGGAGATCAGCTCCTTCCTTAAATAATGCTGTTTCAGGCCAACTAATTAATTTTTAATTTTCTTTATCTCAATGGTCCAGCTCAGGACATGGCTGCACTATTAAGAGTCCTATGGTGGAGGTTTGATCAACAAAGGGCAGTAGTCCTACTGAAAAAAGAAACATACTTTGCTCTGTGAAGCAAAATAGCTTTTGTAGAAAGTGATGTTTCCTCTGCCCTAATCAGATTATTCAGTAATGGGCAGGAGTCAGACCATAAAGGCAATATCTTCTTTTCAGATCAGTGAAGAAATGTTGAGTGACTTTCAGCCATGAACCAATGGAAATGTTTAATCCTGCTGCACGTGGTGTGGGGATCTTCATACCTTTCTTTTCCTGTGGAGTCTTCCCTTCCCATTAGAGGCACGGGCAAGGCCTTTGGCTTGGGGATCATGTTTGTTTTTCAGCGGGCAGTTGGAGTGCATCAGTGTTTGTTTCTCAAATACAGATCTCTGTGAGGCAAAGGCTGGATTCTGTAAATATCGTTAAGTAATTGATTGTTATTGTTGACACCAAGTTGCCATTATATTGATTCCCCCCAAAAAAACATCCCAGTCAATTTTGTTAGGATTCATGAGTTTGTCCTTCCTCTCTAAAGGCAGTGAATTATATTCTCACTTTGATGTGGACAGAGAAACTTGCCTGAAATGTTTGGGAGAAATCTGTTGTCAAACCAGAGCAGCAGCAAACATCTTTCGCAGATCAGTTATACGGAAGATGGTTTTAATGTTGAAGTGGCATCAAATCCTAAATTCTGTTTTAAGGACCAGTTCAGCAACTTAAAATATGAAGTACTCCAGGTATAAAGTAGGGTGATTACAGCAAAGTTCAGCTGTGGAAGCAAAGGAGTCAAAACATAGGAGTATCAGGTAATTTTTCATAAGGAATGCTGAAGATTTCAGTCTGTCTATGAATCTAAGAAAATCAATGATAATATTCTGAGAGTTGTGTTGTCAACTACGACATTCATTTTTCAGCACATTTAGAGATTGCTTTCCTGAATCATCCTCAGAAAACCTGTAATTTGCATCTTGGGTCAGTGTTGTTAAGTCTGCTGCTTTGTGCTTTCAGTTGCCTTTTATTGCAGAGTTTACTAGCATATATATGTTTACTATTTTGAAGTACAAGTAAACAGTATTATCAAACCTGACATTAATATACCAGCTTCTTCATGCAAGAGTTGATTTCTGACCATCTTCAAAATGGCAGTGGTCCATTAAAAGACTCTTTCCAGCCAAATTTAAGTATTTAAGAATGTCTTCACAAATTCAGGCTGTTTTAGAGGGGGCGTAGTTGTTTGTTTTGCACACAAAGGAAAATCCCTGCAGCAATTGAAGCTCTGTATCTTACAAAGTCCTCTGAAGAGCCAGGTGTCTGCCATGGGAATAATTTGTCTAGTTCACCAAGCCATTTCTGTCTTGGGTAGCAACATGTAGCATGAGCCTTATTTACATTTGGGATAGAGAAGCAGAAGGGATGTTCCTCACCTGTGTTGTCCATTCTCAGGGACTGAAGATGCAACAGAATTCTGGTGGTCAAGCCATCTTTCAGGAGTGTTGAGTCTTGGTAGGAACACAGAGTTCACGTGAGAATCAGAATTAATTCAAATTTTCTCAGAATTAATTAATTAAAATTTATGTCAGCTCAAACCAAGGTAAGGAATTCTGTATTACAAGTGATACTTTGAAGAATTTGCCTCTTAAGAAGTATAAACTGAATTTTCAGTTATTTTTCTAAATATTGATGGTGGTATAACTGTTGAACATGGAGTGAGATATGCCAAATCATAGTGAAAGAACTGATCCTTTGCACCATAAAAAATTCAAATTCAGGAAGAGATATGCACAACCTAAAATAATCATGTCCCTATTTTAATACATGTTATTCTAAAATAATCTAGGTATGAGGTTTGTCATCCCAAGTCTTCATTAATCTATCAACTCTATGTATTTAAGAGCAAAATAGTTTATTTTTCTGTATTTTTTGTGTGTTGTTGAATTACTAGCAGAAAAACGTGAACTCTTAAGATATGAAATTAAATCAACTTGAATTTGTCGACAGGAAGAAGGTAGAGAGCGATTACAAGGCTCTTCAGGAACGGCTCCGAACCTTGCCCGACAAACTGTCCTATGATATCATGGTATGTACACTGCAGAGTTCACACAAGAAAATGGACTAGAAGGTTTAGTAACTCAGGCATTTGCAGTAGTGGTGAAGTGTTATGCAGGTTACCGTGTAGGACTTTCTAATGTTGCATTTATTATGATAATAGTTGAACCTTTGCCTTTGTTTCTCTTTTCTTGGAATGCATTATAAATTACAGTGTTACTGACAACTGAGAACTGATTACATAAATGCTAACACAAAACCTGACATTTTTGATATGTAAATCTATTGTATAAAAACCTGTAATTATGACTGCATTATGGTATTTAGTCATTTCCTGAGAAGAAAGTGGCTGTAGTATTTCCTGATTCATGGAAATAAACCCTAGAACATTGATTTTTCCATAAAAAAGTGTTGCTAATTTTTGTTTCACCAATCTTCACATTGACATAGTGATCTTTTCTGGTGCTTTGAATCTTCCCTAACAAGTGCACAGCTCCCTGTGTAAACTACCCTGTTGATTTGACCAAATTGGCTATTCTCTCATTCTTTTTTTCCTCCTCCCTTCTCAGATCCAATTCAAGATACATCTTTGAAGGGAGAGAAATTGTACTGTAAATAACTGAATGGAAAGTGCCTGACTGCTTTCTTCCTTGGCAGCCTGGCTCAGCATGTAGAGTTGAATTGTTAGTAAGATGGCACTGGAGTACACTTACCATGTGGGAAGAGAGAGTGTTTCCCTTTCCTGTGCTAATGATTCAGCTCAGGATTTTGTGTGTGTAGTCCATTTACCATGTGTATATGTGTGGCCACATGATGTAAAGCAAAAAGATCATGTTAGTTCCAAAGCATAGAAAAAAACCCTTTAAAAAGCTAGATAAGGCTTATTCTTAGTTAAAGCAGCAATGTCAACTCACATCTGTTACTTTAAATGCATATAAATAGTTCCTATCCTGTTAGCCAAATATTTTCATATGTTTTCAGTTTTGCTTTCATCATTTTGGGTGAAGAGTGAACAGGCAAATGGTGCAGTCTGCTACTTGAAAACCAAGTCAGGATGGTTACACATGCAGGAAAAGCACATTCTGCATAGTCTTAATGTCAGAATTTCTTCTTAATGTCTAACCTAAATCTCCCCTCTTCCAGCTTAAAACCATTACCCCTTGTCCTGTCATTACACACCCTTGTAAAAAATCCCACCCCAGCTTTCCTGTAGCCCCTTCAGGTACTGGAAGGCCACTATGAACTCTTCACAGAGTCTTCTCTTCTCAGGCTGAACAGCCTCAACTCTCTCAGCCTGTCTCCATAGCAGAGCTGCTCCAGCCCTTTGATCATCTTCATGGCCCTCCTCTGGACTCGCTCCAAGAGCTCTATGTTCTTCCTGAGTTGAGGGCTCCAGAACTGGACACAGTACTCCAGGTGGAGTCCCACGAGTGTGGAGTAGAGGGGCAGAATCACCTCCCTTGACCTTCTGGCCATGCTTCTTTTGATGCAGCTCGGGACACAGTTGACTTTCTGGGCTGCAAGTGCACATTGCCAACACCCCCAGGTCCTTCTCCTCAAGGCTGTTCTCAATCCATTCTCCACCCAACCTCTGTTTGGGCTTGGGATTGCCCCAACCCACGTGCAGGACCTTGCAATTGGCCTTGTTGAACTTCATGAGGTTGGCATGGGCCCAACCTCTCAAGCCTGTCAAGGTCCCTCTGGATGGCAGGGGGCTGGTACAGGAAACAGGGCTGAGGGTGGCCAGGGCTCCTCCTCAGCGATAGCACTTGCCCAAGCACTGTCTGTAAAGTGTGGGCTGTGGAAGGTGTCTTAATCCATAAAAACAATGTCCCAAACATTGTGATGTATGTTAGAACAGGGGTTTAATGCTTTAAGAAGCACCTCTTAAAGTTATAAATTGTGTTTTATCACCAACGTACTCCTGTTGGAAGTATGCTGGTTTTATGCATTGTGCCTGTGCCTGGAGAGTCATTACAGGACAGGTATTGCTTAGTGGGGTATCAGCCCCAGGTCTGCATACAGGTGAATGATAAAGTAAGATTAAGCATGGGCACTGATCCTGCTAGTAGCCCCACAAATATACACCAAGATTACTAGGTACTTACTATTAGCAAGGGAGATATTGAGAAAAGCAACTCATCTTTGAGTTGACCATACCTAGTCAAGTATTTTAAGAATTTTAGCAAAGCTGATCTTGCTTTTATTAGGAAATGAATGTTAGTCTGTGTATGACATATATGCAGCTCACCTAAATGATATTTTTATTATCAAGGTTTACATGTTAGGATAAAGTGAATTTGTTTTCCATGTGACCATTCACCAACACTAAAGTTTTATGTCACAAAACAACTTGTCAAGTTAAATACTAATTTTCTGATTTTGTAAGTGTAGTACTAAATTCAAAGGGATCTGGTCATTGAATATTTATGAAGGATTAGTAATTAAATAACTGCTGTAGAATTTTTATTTCTTTAACTCTGTATTTTACTTAAAAAAAAACCAACTAAGACATGAATGACTGTCTAGGTTTTATTTTTAATAGTGATTTTCAGCAGTTTCTTCTGTGCCTTTGACAGGTACCTTTTGGTCCTCTTGCCTTCATGCCAGGAAAACTTGTCCACACCAATGAGGTTACCGTTCTGCTTGGGGACAACTGGTTTTCAAAATGCTCAGCAAAGCAGGCTGTTGAGCTGGTTGAGCACAGAAAAAAACGTATGTATGTTTCTTAACATAATTTCATTGTCAAAAGTGTGTATCTTTGTATTAATATATAAAATTAGTAGCATCTACACTCTTTTTTTGGTGAGCTCATTAACAGAAATCTAATTCAGATGTAAAATCAATTTAGCACCTTATTTTCCACCTTTACTTAGTATTTTATTGGTTATGTCTAGCTTTTTTAAACATCTAGCCAGAGCTTTCTTTTTAACAATACATAAGCCTAAGTTACTGCAATTCAGGTTTTGATGATCAGATTGGTTTATTATGCACAAAAGTAAAAAAAAAAAAAAACCAAACTAAAACCTCCGTCACTTTTCTTTAGTGTGCAAGATGCTGTATTCTCTTGCAGAAAGTGAACATCACGTTGTACTTTTGCACTTAGTTATCTTATTCCCTACATTCTCTGCCCTTTGTCTCATGTTCCTTTGCTTCCTTGTCTTCTTTTTGTTTTTCCTTTGTCCAAATAGTTTTCTAGCTTTCTTCTCCCTATACGCATGCTTTACTCCTGCTTGTTGTTGTTTTTTTTCCCCCTCACTTGCTGCTCAGCTGCATTTCTGCCTCCTACCCTTGACATTCCTATCCAGCGGTGTGGAGAGATCCACTGGATCTCCCCAGATCAAGTGCCATAGGTGACCACCACATTCGTCTTGCATAGCAGCACGTAACAGAGGCAGGCAGGCAGTTCTGGTTTTGCTTCCAGCTCTTTTTAGTTGATGGCAAGATCTTGGCTTTGGAGAACCAGGACCACCGGCAAGTGGTGTGCATGGCGCACCTTGGGACCTCTTCAGTTAGAAAGAATGAGAGCCTAAAATACTGGATAGAAATGTCAAGGAAGGAAAAGCACAATAAAATGGAAAATAAATTTGTACCTATTAGCCTTTGGTGTTTGCTTCAGATAAGTGTTCAAGTACGTTGTTTTAGTATTGGTTTTGCCTGTAACCTGTCTCCTTCCCAAATGGGTGCTCCCTGCGCCTTTACCCTGGGTGCTGGGTTTTTGTTTGAGTTTAGCTATCCATGTTGCTGCCTGCAGCAGAACCTCAGAGGTTCCCCATCTGAATACATAGGGTTTTTTAATTCTCTGCAAGCAATATTTGTGTAAGAAAAGTGGGGGTTTTTTAATAAAAAATCATTTGTTTTATTACTTTAAAATACTCCTTTATGAAGAGCATTGCCAAAAGTATGTCATTTGTATTTTACCTGTTATCTTTCTTAATCTGGTTCTCCTGATACAACTTTGCAATTTTCTTTCTTACTGAACTGAATCTACATTATTTATTGTGACTCTTGCAAGATCTCAGCTCCATAGCTTTTTTCTTGATCATCTGATATTTTCTTCAGTGCTGCAGAATATTTTTGTCACCGTTACATTCAGTGAAATCATTTGACCTTTGCACAGTAGATGTTTGAACATTAAGTAGTCTGCTGGGAGACACACAATAAATGCTGGATTCTTTCTTTATGATCTTTAAAATACTAAGTCAGAAACATTAATTTTCTTAAAGCAGCGTAGTCACTGATACTGGATAAAAACCCTCCATTCAGCTGATAGTTCACTTCATCTGTGTGATGGCTGCCAGTGGGAGGCTCCAAAACACTGATATTAACTCAAAACTTTAAAGGACTGTTTTTAGTTGTGGATGATAAAAACCATATTAGTACATAAGATTCTGAAAGAAAATATTCTTTCATAGATATACTTTTCTGCTTTAAAAAGTACAATTGACTTAAACTCTTTTGACCATTTTCACAGTAAATGAGGGCAACTTAGAGGAGAATATTGGAGATTTTTTTAGTATATTTTCATTAGAATGAAAGTTATGTATGTGGAAGACCTGTAGGCCATTGCTATATAATGTGAATTGGCCTCTTATGGCAGAAATGTGAACAACTGATGTTTCCCAAGTATTAGTTTAAAGTCTCTTTTGTGTATTGCAATGTAGTTATTTTCATAGGTACGACTTCTGATTTCACTGGCATTTTGTGAGCATAGGGGCTTCATATTGTACAGAGGGATGTATATTGGGCATTATCATTACATTGACACAACGTGATTTGATTTTTAGTACATAATCTTTTTGTTTTGGACATAAATTCCATGAGTAGGTCACACGCAATGAAAAGAGGGCATCTTACTGCAGGGGATTACATTCCAAGCAGTGCCCAATGTCCCGTGTGCCAGTTGGAAGGTCCTAACACAGCAAAGCTTTTTTAAGCATGTGCTTAAGGCCAGTGTGTGCTTAAAGGCTTTGATATACAGGAATTGGGGTCTGAACAGAGCAAAGAAAGACTCGTGCTGAAATTGCTTCCTGAATAGAAAGCTGGCAATATTTGTTAATGGTTTGTTTCTTCAGTGACCTACATTTTTATATCCAATATTACTCTGTTTAATTTAGATGGGTATTTTTTCATAACTGGCCGGTCAAATCTGTTCAGATAACCAAAATGAACTTAATTAGTATAGCATTAATAATTCCATGCTTTAACAGAAATTCAGAGTTATAAGGAAATAAATACAAGGTACACATTTTCATTGCTTACTGTATCTTGTGTTTCACTCTCCTGAGTGGTGAGGAGTGGGAGAACATCTGTGCAGGGTTTAAGTTTTCTAGTGGGACTGGCTGTTTGGCAGAAAAGGATAACAGATTCCTGTAACTCACTCACCCAGTGTTTTTTTTTTGCTGGTTCTGAGGAGTTTTCTTTTATTGCTGTTGACTAGTTTTGCATGGTTCTGCCCGTTGAAGACCTCTGGTCACCAAGGGTGACCCTGTTTGCCTCTGAGGACACCACTGCCCTAACAGTTCATTTAATCAAGGCTCACAGAGAATTTTCTTTAAGAGTTTGATTCCTTCTGTGTATGTTGGATGCATACAAGAATGGACAATGTGAATTTGCATGCTTAAGCAGTAATAGTGCCAGATAAATCAAACAGTATCAGAGAGTGTAAAGCCTTGGAAGTTAAGAGGTAGCAGTAAGAATGTACTATATATTAAAGCTTTAAATGTTACTTAGTACTAATTAGGTCATCCTTTTTGTCTTAGTAGTTTTGTTAAATTTGCTTTTTAAAGGAGAAAGACTGAAAAAAATGTTTGCTTCTGTGGAACTGAGAAATGCCCAGCCACAGCAGATTAATTTCTTGGTTAAAATGTATTTAATTGAAAGGAATAATTGAAGAGTGTACTGAATTTTAAAAGTAAATGCAGTTTAACTAACATAGCTGTAGAATGTCCTATTTTGGGGATACATTTTTGTTTGCTTAGCTTTTGACTTTGATGCAAACTGTTCAGCATTGTGATTGGTTGAAATGTATTTGGTAAAATTTGGGACAGTCACTCATGTCAAATGTTACTTTTTCATAAAATATTGATCATGTCTTCTTGAATAATATCTGAGTTGCAGTAGATCTTTAATTTGCTGCACATTTTTGTGACATCCTGGATGTTCAGTTCCAAAACTGTTAAAAAAAATAAATCTCGTGAAGTTTTTGGAATTGCCAAGTATATTTTTAATTGTTTTAAATTTGTTGCAGTTTGCTAAGCCAGGTAGTACAGATAATGGGAAACACTTTACACGTGTGTTTGTGTGTACAAATGTGAAGAAATAGTGAAGTAGATTAAAGGATATGCACACCAAATTCCATTATAATAAAAGAAATTAGCTTTTTAAGTATGTCACAGTTTAGCACAACAATAATGCAATTGTAGTTTTTTCTCTTACAATTATCTTGCTTAAGGTACTTCATAATATTTCTGTTCTCCTCAAGGCAAGACTGTATTGTCTCAGAATTCAAAGAGGGAATAAAGATTCTTTTTGTGAATATGGGATTATATCTTTTACGTGTTTGTGATGATATAAATTAAGTTTTTTTCTCTGTATCAGTAATCGCATTAATTCTTTAAGATGGGAAATTTTTCATTACAATAGTCCCTGTGGTAGTTACTATAGAAAGAAATTAAATAGATTTTTTTGGTAAATATTTGTGGATTAATTCAGTACGTTAGGTGTTCTGAGTGTCTAAACACTTAAAAAAGGTGGGAAATTAAAATGCACACAGAACTAGGAGTGGTTTTATTGTGTTAAAAATTTATCAGATAAAAAAATAAATCCCACTTAAAGGAGAATTGTTGAACTACTTAGCAATTGTGTCTTCAGTATATGTAAGAATACCCTTGCAGTGTCATGCTGCAAATGAATTCATGAAATGAAAATACTGATTACATTAACATACAGTATTGTGATAGTACCCAATTGTAAATTGCAGTATGTAACCTTTAATACAAATATTTGTGTCAATCAAAATTGACCGATAGCTTAGTATACAGGGTTTAAAAGATACCATTGTTTTTAATAAATAAGATGATCCAGGCGGATGAGGACCAGTTTGAATTTGTTCCTTATCAGCATTTCCAGAAAAAAGGATATTGTCTCCAAAATATATGATAGGAAGGCTTTCCATTTCCCATCTGTGAATGAGTGAGGTCTTTAGAGGTTTTAATGTTTCATTCAAGGGTGAAAAGAACTTCTTTTATATTCTAAAGAATGTAACACAGACTTACCTACTCACTTTTTTGGGGGCAAAAATGCGGGCAGTGTAACAGAGAACTCAAGCTGTTCCTTTTCTTTTTAGAAACTTTTTTTTCTTTTTTTTTTTTTTTTTTCCTGTGTGCTGTAGAATTTTCTTTCACTATGCTTTTGAACTTTTTTTTTTTTTTACCATTTTTTTGCAATTATCACTTTTGGGTTTGATAACCTCCATCAGTTCCTTCCTTACCCTTGTTACGTTAGGAGCTGGTTCGGTGGACTGCTAAGTGCTCTAAATTTGCTCTGCAGTTCCCACGAGGTGTTTGGTTTCTCACAGGACCACAGTCTAGGTATTTTAACCAGAACACAGTGGAAGACAGCAAGGAGAATAGACTCCTTTCTGTAAGTTACATACTGTGATTAAAAGAAGCCCCTACCTTTGGTAACTCTTCCTGGGCAACAGAGTTGTCTGAATGCCACCCTCCTTCATTTAGGAGGAATTTAAATGTATTAATATAATTCTAGCAATTACATAGGTGTGTGAACTTAAAAGAGAAATGTGTTGCATTTACTAAAGCCAAATTCTCTCTACACATTTGTACAGAAGAAAATCCAAATTACTTTGGTTTTGATAGCAAGGGATCATGGAAAACAGAATGAAGGTTGTCTTTAAAAGGTGCAAAGCTACTGCACAAAGGGTTGCATTGCATTTTAAAGAACTAGTGCAGTTGCTGTTACAAAGAATGAATTTATTTATGTTGTTGCAAGCACAACATGAAAGAGAGCTTAAACCCATATACACAAAAAGCAATCAGGATTCTCTTTTGAATCTTGAAACAAATGCCTATCTGGAAAAAGGAACAGAATAGAAAAACAGAGAAGGGTGTTTTGAAAAGCTCTTAGTAGGTGCTACTTTCTGCAGAACTGCAGATCTTACTCATTTCATGTAACCTGTGGTAGCTTAGTGGAAAATTATTGGCTAAAAACCCTATTTTGTTGCCAATTAAATAGATATTTATTGAAATACAGTTAAAAATCCTAAGATGATTGTTCTACTTATACAGACCCTTAAAAGCAAGAAAATAAGAAACGCGCCTAAAATGGCCTGCCATAACTCAGCCCATTAATAGTACTTGTAATTGTAGTGTAGCACTGTGCTCGAGCAAGGAAATACCTTCCTTCTCCAAAGAATTCTTCTCCAAAGATGTGGAGCCTGTGCATAAGGTTGCATGATACTTTACCTCCAGTGTCAGTAATATTAACATGCTCCATTTGCAGACTGCGTGATAGGTATTCTTGTTTTGTTCAGGGGTCAGTCGTAATTGTGCTAAAAATTGCTGATCAAAGATTTTGCATGCAAAATGCTACTCTGTGGTTCCACCATGTAACTTCCCTTCTGCACCTGAAATGAGATGATGGCAGCCTGGCATTTCCCTGGTGGAGAGTGAGAACCACTAAGTTGCTGCCTTCAGGTGCATGTACTCGGTTCTCAGTCGGGAGGAACTGAGCCCCTGTCAGGAGTTGAGGTAGGTGGCTTTTCCCTGGCTTGTATAAACACTCTGTGTATATATAACCATCTTCAGACTGGTTACCTTCTACTTGAGAAACTGTGTTAGATGATGAAGAGATCTTTAAATCTCAATTGCATACAGAATTCTTTTTTATACTTAATCTAAAATTTCTGTCCAGTCGTCTGTCCTCAAAGGAGATTATTTCCTAACTTTCCAGTCTTTTTCTTCTGTATTATATCCATGAGACTCCCCTGAAGACTAACTGAACCTAGCAAGGTAGACCAGACTTCAGCTTCATCTCAGTTTGTCCTGTTTCACAAAGTCTGACTTTTCAAAATAGATCAACCTGTTCTCACTATTCTTGTCTGTTCTTACTATTTAAATCACAGTGTAACACACAATTTCCAGAAGTAACTAAAATAATGTCTATGATTCACCAAATCCTTATAGACAACACTCCAAGGACATTAATGTCAAACTCAGATAATTAAAATTTGTATCCAGCCAAGCTAATTAACCCATTAAAGCCAAAATGCATAGATGAGAATTTGTGTCAGTTTGGCATTAGTATGTTGTCATGTCTTGTAAAATCTGGCTTCGGTGGACTTCATTTAAACAATATGAAATGAATTCCCCAATTATTTTTTTCCTCTACCAGTGTGTGTGTAGCAAGAAGAGGACTGCTTCTTAAAAATAGCTAATCATGGTGTAAGGAAATCCAGGCAAGTCCTTTCGGACTAATAAGGAAGCTGGGAAAAAATGATCTAAATGTAAAGAAAGCTCACTGCCTGTAAATATTCAAAGGCTGCTGTGCAGAGGAAATCTACATATCCTGATTTCTGATTCAAATACCTTTTCCTTTTGGCGGTCCTGGAAAACAGTCCTAGAGACTCTGGCTTGTCTGTAGTGCTGAACTGTCTTTCCAAGTGGTTTAGTTGAGACATGTAAGAAAGAACTACTTGGGTTCACCTGAAAGCCATGTCAGACTTTTCCCAGATTATTGGATGTGACAAAGTTGGACAACAGCCTCTGGTTCAATCCGCCTTAAAAGGCTCTAAGAAGCTTAAACCACAGGGTAGGAGGAGGAGGAGACTATGGAGCCTCTCTTACTCTACTGGTATTTTTCTGGGGGTCTCAAGGAATAAAAAACCCCTGTAGTTTGTAAAGTGAATCGTTTCTTCTTGACATGGTACATTTTAAAATTCAGGGGATGATTTTAGAGGATTTTAGGCTGCACAGTGGCAAGTTTAAAACATGAAACCATGAACTTTCCCTGCAGTTACCTGCACAAACACTTTTCCAGGAGATGCCTTCTTCACTGAGGGGCCTCTCCATGGGAAGGGGTCTCCTTTGGCTGATGGGGAGCCCCAGCTTTCTGCTGGCAAGGGAGGCAGAAGTGACCCAGCGGGCTGGACGGGGACGCAGGGACAGCGTTGTGGTAATCCCCGCTGTCCTCTGACGTGCTGTGTGGCCCGGGGCAAATCACTTAAACTGTCTGTTTCTTCATCTGTAAAATAGGAGAGAGTAATACTTACCTCCCTCGCAGGGTGCTGGGCAGATTAGTTAATGCTTGTACAGCATTTTAAAAATAAAATGCGATGTGTAACTGCTCAGTGTCCTTACCTAACGGAACAAACCAACGCGCTCCTGTCCGGAAAGCAGCATCGCACACTGCTGCTCCAGGAGCAGCGTAACCGAGATGGCTGTTGAACAATATTTAGATATACAGGCTATGACTGAGACACTCGTGGTGTTTAAGAAACAGCTGAGCAACACATTTACTATGAATTTACTATAAAAGCCTGAGGAAAATGGGTCTCAAGCTAGATCTTTGTGTATATTGAGACTACCTTCAAGAACTGAAAGCACAGATGGGAGCATTTTCTACAAAAACAATCACTGCCTCTCTTTGATTTGGACTTTGGAGGGTGCATTATTCACTGGAAAAAGCTGTGGAGGATGTTGGTAAGAATGAACTGAAGAATAAAAGCTGCATGCAAGAGGTGATCGCTGCCGTGTCCACCGGAGGACGAGGCGGCCCTCGAAGGAGCTCTGAAAGGGGAGCAGGACCCTGATTGCACGTGGAAGGAGCTGTGTCCTCTGAAGGGTGTGTATTGGCAGCACTCAAGATGTCAAATACTTTTTGGAAATAGTATTTCATCCATCAGGAAATGCAACTACAGAGCATTTTACAGGGGAGAATTTTAAACTATTTTTTTTACCAGCAGCTTAACTAGTGGAGATGAGTGCACATTTGACATGTAGGTTGTTGTTTGGTTTAAAGGCTAATTCGTTTGAAATGCCCCAGAAGTCTGAGCTGTGTCTTCGTGCTTCTTGTTGAAAAGGACATTTGCTTGAGTAGCATTTTCCAAAATGTGTAAAGTTCTTTCTAAACTACTTACTGCAAGATACATATTTTTAAGGAATTGTGTTTGATACACTGTCAAATATCAACAGGGAAAAAAGCGTACAATACTAAATCTGTTAAAATTAGGGTGAGAGTAATTTCACACACTTGGTGGTACTTGTGTTTTGCCTTGGCTGTTTAATGCATGATTCCCTCTTGCATGTGCACAGAGGGGGAGGAGGGATCTGACACCTGTTTGTAGACATCTGAGTCACTAAGTAGATTTTTTTTTTTTTTTAGGACAGCTATGAACTAATTTTGTCTATTTAAGTGCATTTTGTAATCTTTCTGTGATTATTAATATATTTCCACACATCCCTATCTGAAAGGCCTATTGTTACAGTAAATGCAATCTCTGAAACATTTCTAATGGCATACCCTAGCCAGAAAACTATGGGGAGCTGCTAGGTATGTACTGTAACTTTTTAGGATTAGCCCCTAGACCAGAGAGTTACTTAAACAGATACTAAAGTTCACAGGCAAAAGGCGAGTTAAAGAGTAAGAATCCTAAGAAAATACTTAAAAATAATTTTCAACTAGACTACTTTGTGGTTTAAGTTTTTCCTCATTACATGTTCCTGTCTGTAAAATGGGAATAGCAGGGTGATCTGCCGTGTTTATATATTGTGAAAATAAATAATTTAAGGAGTGTGAGATTTTTTACACGCTACAGTATTGGTGGTCATGTGAGTGTCATAGAGAAGCAGTGCCAAGGAAGGAGCTAGGTAGATCTGTGAAGTGAGTTACTGCTTAAAAAAGTTTTTTGGAGTGTGACTTTGCTGATCTCATGGTTGAGAGGATCTCTTTGCCTCTTTCATAATATTGTATGAGACATCTTCTTCTTGTATTACTTTAATGATTCAAAAAAAGAATTTTAAAATAGAAAATCAGCTTACTTCTTCACAAAGGCTTTTAGCTCCTTCAGGGTATATAGGACCAGTAGGTGCAAGGTCTTAGAGATCCTCTGTTGAAACTAATTTATGTAGTAAGTCTTCCCTCCTGAAAATTTGCATTTGTATTAGTTTTGAGTTGAACAAAGAGTGCAAGTCTATTAATATTATTAGTATAAGGCTTTAATTGTGCCCTCTTTCCCCCAAATCTTGAGTCTTAGCAAAGCTGTGTTTCCTTTTCAGGCGGTTATGACCTTCTTCTTTTGCAAATTAGTTTGTTTTTTATGATAACTTTAAGGTAAAAGTGAAACTTAAGTTTTTAATATTTTATAAATTGCTATTGAAAGGATTCATTACTTAATTGGCACAAGGGGATATAGAGCACAGTGTCTCAAACGAACTCATGTCTGAGAACTGCATAGTTCTTAAAGTAGGTTTGCAAAATTGCAGTAAAGCATAGTTGCCCAGGCAGAAGAGCTGCCTTCTGCCATGTGTTGAAAGTACAGTTATAGGGCATAAGTATATTTCCTGTGTCCATCGTAACAAAAATTTTTGAACACAACAACAGGAATTAAATTTCAAAGGATTTTTAACAGTATGTTTCAAATACCAGTATTTTGGTATTTATAATAATATTATAATAATAATTTTTATAATATTTATAAAAAATTTTGCCACACTAAAACCGACTCTCCACCTGGATGATTTTTGTGTAGAAGACTTTTACTCAAAAAGGCAGTTCTTACTTATTTTCGTATTGACCTCAAAAGTCAGCTTTTTGGCTTGTGACATTTGCTGAATGGTTTACTTATCTCTGTGATTAACTTTTTGAGAATATTACAGGTAATGTTAATGGAAGGCTTTGTGCAGCCTGTTTGTCTGGAAGACAATACTCTCCTTCCTGTATATAGGCACTGTTAAAAGGAGATACTATCCAATTAAGTTCCAATGTGTTTCCTTAAATCAACGCCTAAAACAATGTGTCCAGTTCACCCCATTTTTCTTCTTAGAGTGGTTTCACCCTGTATGTTCAAATTTACACACAGAAGATCTGCAATTTCTTCCTAATGAATCAAATGGTTGATTTGTCTTTTATAAAGATTTTTCCATTCTGTTTTTAAGTAATTACCAACCTGTGCGGTCGTTATCTGCAAGCATAGGGAGTCTCTTCGTGCCGTGACCTGCCAGTTTTAACTACTGTCTTTCCTGGGCTTAAATGGAACTGAATTCTTAATCTATTCATGCAGTATTCTTAAATTGTAATCCCTGTCTCTACCGGGTTTTAAGCTTACTTTTTCTTCCTTTCGTTTGTTAGTTACCAAACACATA
>CM036598.1:9287545-9365045 GCA_020745705.1 Hemiprocne comata
AAGACCCATGGAGATGCTGGAGTCCCACTGTACAGACAGAATGTTGTGTATGTTTGTGGCAGTGATGGAAGGGGAAAGGTCCTCAGTCTTGTAAAGAGGTGCAGGTGCTGGTGGGCAGAGAGGGGCAACTTCCCTTGGGAACCTGCCTGGGTCTGAGCAGAAACAGGCAGTGCCCCAGGAGCTGCCAGTCTTGGGGAAAAGGGGGATTAGAGCAGCAGTCCTGCCCTTCACACGGACAGGGCTAACGCATTAGTATTGTTGGCAGGCAGTTTGTGCCCTATGTGCCAGACAGCACTCAAACAGGAAAAAGTATTCCCCATCCTCAATGGATGCACCATGTTACTAGGTAGCAAAGCTTTTAAATGCCAGCAGGCACTTCACGGGGACTACCATGTACTCACAAGTGTGTATCTCAGGTCACCTCTGAAGCTTTAAAGGGGTTTATATTTAATATTTCTGAAATGCAGGTTTTGTATGCTTTTCAGAGTGGGTCTTTATCACCAAAATGAGTGACTCATAATGACTGGATTTTGGTCAGATTTTCCAGATGACTCGAGATAATTTTCAATGATCTGCATTGTAAAATTTAAAAAAATACAACCCAAAACAAGAAGACTCTGCTCTTGAAATATAGGTGACTTAGTCCAAAAGGAGCTAAAGGACAAACCAGGTTTGTTTTCTGAGTTAATAAAATGTGCCGTTAATGGGACGGTGAGCAAATGTCAACATGTTGGTATCTATCAGAGCAAATCCAAGCCTACTGTTAGGCACAAGAGGTAAAAAAACACACACTGTAATAAAACTGTCATAGGATCAGTGTCCCCTGCTTTGTAAATAAACATGTCTGCTTTGCCTCAGTGTTTCTGTAACATCCGGAGACCATTATCCTGTGCTGGTGCTCTGGTTCATTGACAGTTTCAGATAAACAGTTAAACAATAATTTGAAGTGGAAAAAGTTCTGCCCATATTCCTCGATTCTTTTGTGGGTTTTATTCTCCAAAATATTTTTGTTGTTTTTTTGTCAATTGCTTTAGTAATTGCATCTTACTTTTTGTTACACAGGAAAATACCGAACTGCTCACAAACCTCATTCAAAGCCAAAAGTATCAGACGTTTTTGAGGTAGATTTTCCAGCAAATGGAAGTGATACAAAATCAATGGGCTGTTTTCAGTCAGAGGAGGAACTGTGGGCCCGCTTAGAAGAGCTTGAGAGACAAGAAGAGATACTTGGTGAACTTGACAGGTATAGTACTGCTGTAGCACAGTCAGGTTTGGCGTTCAGGTGTAGGTGTATAATTCTGTTTGCACAGAGAGGATCTCACCATATCTGCAAATAGCTGACTAGACTGATGCAGTTAACATTGTAATAGGTGGGGAAAGGGTGGAGCATGAACAGAGCACACGCTGCAACACCAAAGGTGCTAAAATCTGCCTCTGTGCAAACCACGGCAGTCCAGCATTTTAGTATTTTTTCTTTAAGATGAAAAGGGGCAAGTAAAATCCATTTCCCACAGGCTAGAAAAATCCATCGTTTATAATGTAGGAGTTAACACATTTAGTGTTTAATGACATCCTTAGATCTGTTCTGATCCTAAAGCAAGACATATGTCATTAGCCAGAATGTCACAGTTTTGGTATTTCCAGTTGACATGGAAAGGACATATGATTCTTACAGAATATAAAAAAGGTTCCACAGTCTGGGTAGAAGTATAGTACCTAGGTAAAGAAAATTGTGTACAGGCTTGTTCTTTATTTTTTATGCCTGTGTCTCTCAAAAGTACAAATTGCCTCAGTTCACTTGGGTATTTTTCATTTCATAGGATGCCTGATACAGTTGAGACAAATGGAGAAGATACAACCTCCTCTGAAGAGGAGAAAGAAGATAAGAGGACAGATCTGAATGGGATGCATAGAGCAGAAGACTCTACAACTCAGGGCAACTTCCATAAAGAAGTAACAAATTCAGGCTTGTTTCGTGGCCAAGTTAATGGCTCTACTTACTATCACAGTGATGATGAAGATGACATAGATGGTGGAGATAACTCTGTTCCAACTATTTTTTTCTCTCACACTGTTGAACCTAAAAGGGTTTGTACTTGATTATTTTTATTTTTCTGTGGAGAGATTGCATAGAAACATATATACCATATCTGAAATAGGAAATTTCAGAAAATGTATAATGTTAAATGTAGGTGACACTAATTTGGATTTTTTGAAATGCTTGAAACTCACTGTTAAAATCCTGCAGTTTCAAATGTGGTATTAAAAAAACTATCTTCAAATTTATACCAAGCTGTTCTGTCTTCCAGCTGTTGTGAAAGGTACTATCCTGTCTAGGAGTTTTTAAAATTACTTTTTACTTGTCTTGAAGTTGACCATTGACCAGCTCAGCTGTTGAGCAGAGTTTGAATAAGCAGATTGCTGTATATTATATGCAAAAACTATGCACATTAGTGCAAAGAAATGCCCCAGCTTAGTCCAAGTGGTAAAGAACAAACAGTTCACACTATGAATGTTACCATTCATACAGTTGTTTAACTTATCTGTGCTTTGTAGTCCCCAGTTCTTGGATAGGAGAATGTGAGAAGTCAGTTGGTTTGCAGCCTGGTGGTTCTTGATTTAATGGTCTAGGCCATAATTTGTGTTCAATTTTCAGGTAAGAATAAACACAGGAAAAAATACTACTTTGAAATTCAGTGAAAAGAAAGAAGAGGCCAAGCGTAAAAGGAAGAACAGCAATGGCAATGGCCACGCAACTCCAGAACTGCCTAACATCAAAACCCCAGCAGACATTTACAGGTGTGTAATTTAGAGCATTTCTGCATGAGCTTTCCCCTTAGCAGACCTTCTCTTTTCATTTCAGTTCACCCACAGTATGAAACCATGCCTACTCTTTCCTGAAAGAAGCAGCTGGAACTGAGTTTACTACTTAAAAATGAAAGTTTTTGGCTTCTGCATGGTTGCTGTGCTTTCATATCCATAAAACGCTTCTGAGCTTAAAATTTCCTTTTCCAACTAGCAATTCACCATTTATCTACCTTTCCAGAGCTTCTGAGATGGAGATAGGTTTGCCAGTATATCTCATCTGCATAAAGGAATACAGTAGTTTGTTATGTATTTTGGTTAATTCCATGTCATTTGTTTCTGTGTTTGTTTCAAACATAACTGACCAGATCTATCGCTTGTAATACTCCACTTTCCCAGTTACTATTTGCTGGTTTTTGTATGTTCCTTCCAGTAATTTCAGAATATACTCAGGTCTTTGTTTGTGTAGTTTCTCTTGAATTCTCTCTCCCTGACTTTAGTCCATCACTATTCTCTGTAGAAAGAACTGCTCACTCACACTTGGAGAGCTAGAACAACAAACAGTGTTGGGCTTAGAGGAATGTATAGAATACCAAAGTGATGGGAGAGGTAAATTAAGTATTTAGGTTTGTAAAGGTGAACACAGACACCTATCAGATAGGTTGATTAAGTGCTTGTGAAAATCACACTGCATTTATATGTCAGTGTATTAAGGCACCTAAATATCTTAAAAAATCTGTCACAAAGTGTGAAAAGTTAAAACCCATCCTGTAATTACAGCTGCTGGGGCTGAAGATGAGGTAAAGGATTGTTTCATGGTGTTCTCCCTAAGCTCTGCAAAGGAACTTCATCTTCTGTAGAGATCCATGAGTGTTCCCATGAGTGCCTGATGAATAAAGCTGTTAAGAAACAAGTAACATCCTTAAAACTCATCCAGTCATTGGGCTCCTCCTTTATGAGTTTCGTGAAATTGGCACAGTCTTCTAATGCCACTCTTTCTCTTCCACTCACCCTTGACTTCTTTAAGTCATGGAGATGGAGTACAAATACAGGAAGAGCCCTCTTTAACAGTCTACAGTCTGTTAATACTTGAAAAGTGTCTTCATGTTGATCTGATCTTAAAAGCTGATTTTTTAAATTTATTTTTTTTTAAATGAAAGCAGATTATGGCACTTGTCAGGGAAAAGCTGCATCCTTTCCATGTGCTATGAATGTTTCAAGTATTTCGTTTAATATTCTACATTTGACAAGGACTTCATCCTAGAAAACCTTCCATTGTTGGGATCTTCTGTTTCTCTTTACAGAAACAACCCGTGCAATCCTCTAGTTTACCTTTTTGTAACTTTTTGTAACTCACACTCTTCTGTTTTCTAACACTTTTCAAAGAACTATACATTTTCTGCTGAAGGGTGTACCAACTTAATGCTTGAATAAAGGGCATAGCAGTGTTTGCTCTGCAGAACTGATTCTTGTATGTTGGTAAATAAAATGCCTCTGAAGGTACAGTATTGTAATTCTGCAGTGAAAAAGTTGGAAAAGCACATCATAATTAATTTGTGCAAAAGACAAAGCAAGATCACTGTAAATTTGTCATCTGATCCTGAAATGGTTTATTAAAGCTAACGTTTTCCTTTATAGAGTCTTTGTTGATGTTGTGAATGGAGAATATGTCCCTCGTAAATCAATTTTGAAGTCTCGGAGCAGAGAGAACAGTGTTTGTAGCGATACCAGTGAGAACAGTGCTGCGGAGTTTGATGAGAGAAGAGGAGTTCAGAGGAGTATTAGCTGTGATGAAGCTACTCAGAGTGACAACAGCGAAGGCATACTGGAGGAAGAGGAGGAGGAGGGGCAGCAGCAGCTACCAAAAAAGCTTCCTCCCTCTTCAGGGACAACCGAGGTACAGTTTTTAATTAATTATTGATTGTTAGCAGAGGTAAAACTGAGAAATCTAATGACTGTAGTTGCCTGTAACATCAGTTTGATTTCTTTAAAATAATTTTCTGACCCCTACCTAGTTTGCTTCAGGAGGACATTGTCAGGTGACAAGCTTCTGTCATACGCATCCTAGGGACAGAAGGGAGGAGACGAGTCAGGTGGCTTCTCAAGACCTGAAGCTCTTCCATAAAGATCTCACAAAGTAGTCACTTCCTGGTTTTACTAAAACCACTGTCATGTCTGCTGGGTCATCCTGAACATTTACTGCAGAATGTACGGCAGGATTTAAAAATATAAAACAAAACAAAACAAAAAAACAAACAGAAAAATCTGTGCTTCATAGTTGATGAGAAGACAGAGTTAGTTCTCTGTAAACTGTGTTGCACAGCTACTAGACAGCTAGTTTCCAGGCAGTGTTTTTAAGTTTTAAAATACACAGATACCAGCTGAGATACTATTTGGACTTGCCAGAGGCAGGGGAATTGCCTTGTGGAAGGAAGCATTACACCTCTACTCATCCTACTCCAGACTAGGGCCATTAGTGATCCTGAACAAATCTGTTTTCACATATTTGGTAAGTTCAGGGCTTCATCATAAAGGAAAGAGACTGTATGACATACGGGAAAATGTACAGTTGCTTAGTGACTGGATGAGTACAGGAACTAAATGTAGCCGCTGCTCTGAAATTCATGGCATAGAGTATTCTTAATTTTGTAAGATCTCACACTAAATTTTCAAACTAGATGAAACAAAGTTTCTAGTAGTTCCCAATACAATGGGCAAGATCAGTAAAAACACTATTTTTAGGAAAATTATTTTTGAAAAGAAATGTATTTTTCATAAAAGCTATTGTTTATGATCATTTTTCATAGAAACAGCTACAGACAAATCCAGGCAGGATGTGTAGATTCATGGTGGAAGACCCATCTGTAGATTTTTTTATAAAACATCTAAGTACACTTAAGATGTTACCCATTAGTCCATTTTCTGAGTATGGTGTGATTATTCTCTACAATATAATGTATTTTCTAAGTAACTGAAGGAGAGGGAGCAAAACACTCCAGTTAGACATGCCTTCTTAAATGCTGCTGGTTTGCTTTTGGTTGTTTTTGTGGGTCTTTGAAGTACATTATTTTCTCCATTACCATTTGCAACACCAATGTGTTTTTTTGTTTTGTTTGTAATTTTACTACCATCTTCTTAGGTTGTACTTTGCTTACCTGTTTCTGAAAATGAGTGTGTTGTCAGAACAGTACAGTTGTGTACGGGCACGGCTTTCGGCATACTTTGGCTATTGGAGCAGAAAACAAAAAAGCACTGCTTTTTTGCAGGTCCTGCAAGAAAAGAATGGCTGGTTTGTTTTGCTTTGTTTTTGTTGGTAACAGAGTTATGAAAAAGCAGAACTAAGCATAGTTAGTAACTGTGATGTGCATTCCTTTGTGCCCAGTCTGAGCATCAAGCCTTTGAATGTAAACTGCTTCCCCATGTCCTTAGGCATTCAGAGTTTTCTGTTTTCAGTACATGGTAGGGTGATTTGTTCTTAAGTATGTTTATGAAAAGTAGTTCTGAGTTGCTTTTTTTCCAATGTTTTCCAAGAATCATGGTCATTTCTTAGCTAAGTTAAAAAGGATTAAGTCATATAATTGGCTGCATATAAATTATCATTTTAAACACTAAATGTTTTAATTAGACCTTCTGTAGAGAGAAATAGTTGGAAGCACGTTTGCTGTTCTCTTAAGTATAAATTGCTTTCACCATTTTTTGATCATATTTGGTAAGGAGAAAAGAATAAACAAAATATGTGCCTGCCAATTTGTATGCAGTGTGTCAGCTTGATGCAATTAGAATATATTAAGTCATAAAATACGACGTATGATGGAAATGCTGACATACTCCAGCTTTGCAAAATCTCTCAATTTCTTATCCAAAATGAAACTAAATATTACATCAGCTGTTTTATTTCTTGAGCATGTGTCAGTGAGGAAGCAAATTTTTAGATCATTTATGCAGTAGGAATGAGATTAAGTAGTACTTTTAAGACACTGTCTTTCATTCAGTCATCTTTGAACAAGCTATATTTTGAGGTTAATTACAATTTGGTTACTTATGCAAGGAACAATCATTGATATAAAGATATTTCTTTACTTTTGATTAAAAGAAATAACAATCCTAATCAGGCTAATATAGGGTAATGACCTTATGGGCATAGCTTCACATTTGCATTTTATTAGCTCATTTTGAGTATTCTCTTCTGTCGTAGGCATTTTCCGGAACTGTTATAGAAAAGGAGCCTTTGTCTCCCTCCTTAATACCACACCCAGTCATCACTCACCCAGTCCTGCCTACCATTCTGGAGCGAAAATCAGAGGAAGTTTTGTCTGAACCATCAGAAGAAACTACAAAGAGGATTTCAAAATTCAAAGCTGCCAGAATGCAACAGACTAACTAGGTCCTGCCAAGCCAGCTGAAGCTGGAGTACTCTTGCCTAGTTTCCCATTTGTTGAGATTCTCTAAAACTATCTGCATTACACCTAGCTAGTTAAAAGGGTGTCCTATGTTAATTTGGCATTGGTTATCTTTTAAACATTTATTGGCAATGTTTAAAAAAAAAAGTTCAGTGTTTAAACATTTAAGTATTCATCTTCGGTCAATTTCCCTGTGTGCTGTCAGCACCTTTGTATATGTTTGCCTTATGATAGCAGCACTTGGGTTCTTCTTCAAAAACTGTTCCTTACATACATTGGTTTTGTGTTCAAACCTAAATACAGGCAGTTTTGTGCCAGCTGTGATGTTCTACATACCATATGGACCATTTTAAGGAAACTTTTCACATTTCAAATAGATTCACCAATTATATCGCATTACTTGCTTTAGCATTTTAAGACATACTTGTATTCTCATTGTTGTAGGTTTTTGCAACTAGGTGTCTGCTAAAAGTTTTTTTCCTTCTTTCAAACCTCTCTGATATCTCACTGTACAGATCTATAAAATGCTGGGTTCATGTACATTGCAGGGAAGTTTCTTTGATGGAAAAGGGTATTTTGTAAAATGAAATTTTCAGTAAAAAAGCTGTGAAAGTAGCTTTTTGTGTTTTGTTGCTTTACTACTGAGTTGGAAACCACATGGAAAGGTTTTTATTTTGAACTTGCATTTGTAGCTTGAAATGTTTACAACCACATGGACATAAAAGCAGTCCGTTCTCTTCTGCCATTGTGTTTTAACCTCCTGCTAATGAATGTCCATAGAAATTGAATGCTCTTAAGGAGAGAAGCATAAACTCAGACTCTGATTACAAAATCTCCTAGTTCTTTTGTATACTCAGAAAACATTGTAATTGTCTTGGGAATGCCCAGAGGGAGTCAGCACTAAGGAAAAATGTCTTAATGCTTCAACTTTATTTCAAAATGAAACAGCACTGAAGCACTTGGGGTACAGTTTTGTGTGTCCTTCTCTTGACTGAGAGCACTCCTGGCTTTAGGAGCAGGTTCTGCCTGTCTTCTGGCCATCCCCTCTTGTGCCGACACAGTTTTTGTTGGGGCCACCCCTTGAATGGTAATAGGCAGTAGAGCTGGGTTTGAAAAATAAACTACTGGGTTTACATTTAGTCATCTTTTTTTTTTTTTTCAAGAGTTGGGTTTGCTTTTTGAAGCTAGTGGATTTCCTGATCTCTTTCTCAGCATGTCTGTATCAGCTCAGTTAAGAAGAGGGGTAATGTGTTGAGCAAGGACAAGGGGAGTCATTGGCAGAGGGCATAGGGAGCTGGAGTACCTTAAACTGATGTTACTCTCCAGCTGACATCATCAAACCACAGCCTAAAAGTTGAAGCAAAAAAGACTTGGGAGGTGTAACGAAGGATCTGCTTTTGGCCGCAGTTCTGTGGCTTTGTAAACACGCAGCCTGAGAGCCACCAGCACCTGCTTTTCCAGATCTTGGCCATCCATGAGCAGAGCACAGCTAATGCCATTTCCTCACCTTCCCCTAGAGTAACACGCCTTGCGTGCTCATTCTTTGCTCCCGCACCACAGCAGATTGGCTCATCGTGCCACTTTGTACGTTCAAGTAGGCACACCAACTCCCTCTGAACACTTGTCTGTCTCTGTGCTCAACAGGGAAATGGAGGCATTTGGACTTCCTTTTCTAGGGTGACTTAAAAAAGGCTGCACTCTCTCTAACTCTTGATTTCTCTGCTATGGCTTTGGGAAGGTGGCCTACTTTCATAGGCAGAAAATGCTGGCCAAGTTATGTGTCAGCATGAAGGCAAGAAGGGGCCAAGAGCTGGGGTCCCTGGAGCAGCCTCAAGCTGGGGGGCTTCCTCTTCCCTGCGATCTGGAGCAAATTGTGTTTTGCTGAAAAAAAAGGGAAAGTTGTGCAGCCCTCCCACGCCCCAGGCTTGCTGGCTGGGAGGGGGCAATCTCCGTTCTAAACAGATCCTGAGAATCACATTGAAAGTGTTAATGATTAACTTGATTCATGCTCAAATGCGGATTTTTTTTTTAAAGCATATTGCATTAGTACTAAAATAAGCCATCAATGCCAGTCCACCCTCTATTCACGGCTAAATATTTAAAGGAGGTTATTTATAGCTTCTTTAATGAATTCTTGGCTAAACAAAATGAAATTATGTCCTAGAAAAGTAGAAGCTATTTTGTAACCAGAACAGTGCAACTGTAAAATATAGTTCCATGAATATGTATTTTAAATAACAAGGGGTTGAGATCCAAGACTACCAGACATGGATAATTAGAGGGAAAAGGAGAGAAAAAAAGAGAGAGAGAGAAACCCCTTTAAAAAGATTTATTTAGATATCTTCCGAAATACTTCCCAGTTGTAGTTACTTCAACAAAACCAAATGCCCCTTGTCACATAGATAAGTTTCAAATAAAAATTAAATCTTTGCTTGTTTTCTTTTCCCCCCCTCCCTTCTTTTCCCTTCCCTGCTCACTGTAAAAAGTAGGATAAATGCACCTTGGGTTTTAATGAATTATGGCTTCAGTTCAGGGAAGCATCCTTACTCAGGAATGCACTTTGGCATGTGCTTATGTCTCAAAGATTTTGCAAAGAAGAATGGATTTAACCACATGCTTAAAACTAAGCACGAGTGTTTTCCCTAATAGGGAGCCTGAATGTGTCTGTGCCCTTTTTGCAGTATATTTCATTGTCAGAGGGTTTGCAGGCTGGAATGATCGAATGATCCTTCATCTTTGGTCTCTTCACTTGGGTTTTGCCAGTAGATTCATTGTGCAGTGCCTAGAGCAAGAAGAAACAGCGGTAGGATTTCCGGAGAACGTTTGCAAATGCTAAAAAAAAAAATAAAAAAAAATATACCAAAGCACATAAAAAACTAGACAGCATTCAAAAAAAAATCACATGAAGGCCCATCTCAATGAGGACTTAAAATTTACTTTTTGTGCAACACTGAAGCCAAGAAGTGGCTGCAGATGACCACCAATGCACAGACGAAGCAAGCACTGGGATGAAGCAACACTGCTCCAAATTTGGCCCTGATGGTAAATTAACCTATTGAGATAAGTACCTTTTTGCCCCCACTGCTGCAGTTAGAGATTTTATTCACTTAAATAATAAGGGTACAGTTTAATCGGTTTCAGAAACACCCTTGATGGCTTTTCCTGCTGCCTCTGGAAGGGCTCATCATCTGGCAGGTAGCCCTGTCGAGGGCTTTGGGCATGGCGATGAGGCTTTTGGTTCTTCCTGGTGTTTCCTGAAAGGTTTTGCATGTCCTCGGCAGGAAGGATGTGGGGCTGGGGTGGCTTTGGCATCTGGTCACTGGGATGGCACAGGAACATATGCACTGGAAGGAGCCATGTCCCCATCCCAGTGTCGCCAGCCCTCTCAGGCACAGGTGAGCAGAGCCAGCTGAAAATGCAGCCAGGCACAGCTTCACAGGCAGGTGGAAACACAGCAGGAGAAAATGTGGAAATCGCTGCACAGGAGGTCTTTGGTCCAAAATGAGAGTGGAAGCCTGCATGGGCACTGCAGGGCCACAGGGACCTCAATGCCAGACCGCCCTGCAGCCACCCCACACAGCCCTTTGCAGGGCCATGATTGCATCCATTATGCACTGCTAATTACCTGCTGATTGCGTTCCTCACTGGGTGCAAAACTTGACTCTTCACCCTCTGATTGGCCACAAGCACAGGGGGTACCTGCCTGCACCCCGAGAAGGAGCTGCAGGGAGAGGTGATGGATGTCGTGTGTCCAGCACAGCCACTCTGTGCTGTAGCTGTGGCCTGGCCTGGGTCTGTGGAGCCTGTGATGAGCATTTGGAGGTAAACCGGATTTATTTCCTTTTCTCTTCTGTAAGACTAGTTGCATTTAGCGCTTTTCATTGCTCACTTAGAGCATCTAAAGCAGCAGATTTTTGTGTGTTTCAAGAGTGTCTAAACCAGCTGTTTTAGCTGTTCATTTTAACAAAGTGATTTATGTTGCAAAAAATGAGCTGGGATTAAAAGAAATCAGATGTGTGTATTTGGTATGCAGTATTTTTGTATTACAAATAGCTCCGTTCTAACCCACATTAACCCCATGATATGTGAATTTTGCCAACTCCCGCTGTGTCTTTTAAATCAAATCCAGTAAATCACTCCGAGCGTTCTAATTTCTAAACAAACTAGTCTTCCCATAGAAGTCCGCTAACACTGTGCGTCGAATCAGACAACCCAAGACAAATGGCGCGTCTTTGTTGATGGCGGAGTTTTAATTTGTCAGCAGTGCCCGGCAGAACCCAGCCCCGCACGGCCCGGGCGCGGGGCGCAGCCCTCAGGCCCAGCACACACGGGCCGTTCCCCGTCGCCACGGGCGATCGCTGCCTCTCGCCTCCCGGGTTTTCCCGCCCTGCGGGGCCGCGCGCTCGCGCCGCACCGCCCCCCCCCCCCCCCCGCACCGTCGCCTCCCCGCCCAGCACCGCCTCGCGGCCCCGCGCGCGGCCCGGCCCGTGCCTGCAGTGGGCGGCGCGCGCCGGTAGGTCGCAGCGCTGAGCAAAAGCAAGAGCGGAAAGCTGCCAGTCAGGGCTGGTAATTTATTATTCATTTCTGTTATAGGTGGGGTGTGCAGACAGTTACAGTAATAATTACCAAGACTAGAGTGTTTCCTAGGCAACGGGGGTTTTTTGTTGTTTTGTTTTTTTTCTTTCTTCATTCATGCTGTTGCAGAGTATGCCTGTAAAGCATGACATTGCTGTATTCGGAGGTTTGTTGCCCTCCTGCTGCTCCAGGTTTGAGGTTAGTTACAGCATCATAAGGTGCTCTCAAGCATAAAAAGCTCAGGCTGGGATTAAAGCACGCGGGGAATGCTATCACTAAGTCTTTCCTTCTACTGTTTCACTTTTAAGTAACAAGGTTATAAAAATGCAAATGCCATCTCAGGGCTGTTAATAACTAATATTGGGAAGAATTCCTGCAAGTTGTAAAACATTTTTCTTTTTGTTTTTTTTTGTAAACAAAACCAAACCCAGGTGAGGTGGCTTCTTGTATTTTATGGTGTTCTCCTGCAAATAATATTTGCAAAGAAGGGACTTGCAGCTTGATCCAGCCTGCCAGTGTTTGGTGTCATAAATCAATGGGAACTGCTCCATGCAGCTAATGATAAGGTGGTATTTGTTGTTTACCCTGCTTTATGGTAATGTTTCTTGAGGAGGAGGGTGCTGTGTCCTTCCTGAAGGAGCAGGAGTAATCCTTGATGTGGTAACGGAGTAACAGAAACCACATCTATTATCAGAGATCTATAGATGTATCATATTATCCTACATTTTTAGGCTTACTAGAGTGCTCATTTTCAGAAACTTATATCAAGCATTGTGCAAGGATGAAAAGTAGTATTTTTCCATCCCTGCTGTATGAGGCAGAGGGAATTCATGATGCAATCTCGCACTGAGATGGGGAATTTTTACCTGTTAAAATTTTGAAGTAAGATGCTAAAGCATGATTACATCTAGAAGGATTGTAATCTGCTGGCGATGTACTCATCCTGAAGGATGGGCTGTGGATTAATGGGGCGACCCTGCCTGTGGAGTGTTCTGGGATCCCAGCTTCTTGGTGCAGTTTGATCTCTTTGAAAGGTTAATGGTGATACTAAAAAAATGAAAATTAAAAAAAAAACACCACAAAGCACAAACAAAATTCTCCCCTCAGCTGCCCTGTGCATGCAGCCAGCACATAAAAACTCCCTGTCAAAGTGGGCCACTCCTCTGGGGTTACACCTGTGGGGGCTATTGCCCTGTGGGGATTAATCATGGGCCCTGCCCCTGCAGGAGTGACAGATCCCGGACCCCAGGCTATGCTGGGCCAGGGGCAGCTGGGGAGGAAAGTCAGCACTGGCCTCTGCCTGGGCTCATCCTGCTGTGCCCGGGGCTGGAGCAGCCAGTGGCAGGGAGCACAGTAGGTGTCTGCAGCCAGCCTGCAAACCCCAAGTAGTTTTGGGCTCACCTGTGTGGGGGCGAGGGGCAGAAATTGCCTCTGCCCTGGAGCGGGGCCAAGCGTTGCAGCACAGGGGATGCTGCGGGGCTGTGTGGGGTCTGGCGTCGCCCCCTCTGCAGCCCCCTACGAGCTGTGGCTGCTCTAACCCATGGCATCCCCTAGCTCCCACCACCATGTCTGTCCCACCTCAGTCCCATCAGGGCCGAGTGAGCACCTGGGGGTTTGGTGAGTGATGGGGGCTGTGTTGCCAGGAGGTGCCCGGGTGAGCTGTCTGCCATACTTCAGTTTTCATCCGTGCAAATAATTTACGCTAATTCCTTCAAATTTGGATGTAAGTTTTAAGGAAAGCTTCAAGTTACCTCAAAATAGCTTAGTAATTATTTTAATAACTTGTACGAGCAGGAACAATACCCACAGTGTCAATTCTGGCTCGCTGAATGTTTTTTTCAACTGTTCTGAGGAAAAAACAGCGAACAGTTCAACAGCTTAAATACAAGCGAGTGGATCTCCAGAGATTAATCTGTCTGGTGTTCCTCAGGTAAAGACTTCTGCACAATTTAACAAAGGAAATAATTTTCCTATTTTTATAATGCATGTCTCTCTGTGGTATAAATTACTAAAACCACGCTTCTTATCCTCAGTAATGTTATAGATGCAGATAATTTACTGTGTATCACGTTATCAGTTCATTAAAGAGATGCAATAAAATCATTATTTACTAAGAAACAGCAACCCTTGCAATATCTTGTCAGAGAAATTGGCTGATGCAAGAGGATCATATTTAAGCCTATATTCACAATAGCCCTTTAAACATTTCATCTGCTTCCCACTTGAGTTGTGTGGAGGGAGCCAGTATTCCCGCAGCCCTTTGGCGGAGGCGGCAAAGTTGAGGGCAGCCCGGCTGGCTGCCGTGCCAGGGCCCCATCCCCAGGCATCGCCCTCTGCTCCCCGGGGCTCCCTGCACCCCCCCGGGCCCCACCCCTGCGCAGCTCCACCGAAAGGTTGCCAAAATATTAAGGGAGGTTTAAGCATTTCCTACCCCATCCCCCTCTTCTCCTCTGCCTAAAGATTACTCTGCATCCTAGACAAAGGAAATATTTAAACTGTTAAATCTGAACAAAGATACAGTCTGCGTATGACTTCTCTGAAGCCCTATAAAAATTCTTTAAAATTGCCTATTCACTCAAATTTACTGAGTGTAGCAAAAATGTCAAAGGCATAAAGTCAGAGAAGATTGAATAAAATAATGCAGAAAGACAGATTAGTCATGCACAGACCCACACAGCCTTTCACAGCACACAATACCACTTTTTATTACCGCTCTATCTTTACAAAGACTATGTTCAATACATAGAGGATGATACATGGTCAGTCATGTAATCTGCCTTTGATTCCAAGACTCATTTATCTGGGCCCTTTTCACAAAGACATTGATGAGAGATTTCAGTGTTTTCAGTGCATTGTTTTATTTATCATATATAATGGCTGGTGGAAAAAAATAGGAATTATGTCACAGATCCTGCATAAAGGAGTTGTATAAAAGACTCTGTGACAAAGTTTGGTAAAACACATAGCAGCCTGGCTCAGGCGCGCTCTTTTTTCCTCAACCCTGTCCCCCTCCTCAAGCCCTTTGAGTACTGACAGCTGTCAAAAGCCCTCGAGGAGGGACGCTGCCCACCACCTCTGCCTGCTCTCACAGCCCTTGCAAAGCTGTCTGAAAATTACAAATTTATTTTTTTTTTTGCTTTTAAATTTAAGCAATATTTTAATTGTTATTTTTTAGCGATCTGGATTTATTATTTATACATTCACCAAAGAAAAGAGTCAGTCACAGTTTTGTATCTTGCAAATTTAATAAAGAACAGCCCTTAAGATAGAATTTCTCAGCCTGCCAGGATTGACAAAAGCCAGCTAATGCAGAAATGTCAACAGCAAACCTCATCAGCAGCCCCACCATGGCTTGCAATCAAGAGAAAGCTATGGCTTTACATAAACAATAATATATAGCTATCTAAATATCTCTCTGTATGTGTGGAGACACTACCCAAGGGGTGGGAGGAGGAAGGGACATGGCACTGCTGGGTCTCCTCTGAACAGACACTGAGGTGCTCTCAGGGGGAAGGGGTGAGAATGATGCCCTGATGCCCATCCCTTGGTATGGTGGGCTTGGATACACAGTGGTAAATCTGGAGTGAGCCCACTGGTGTGCAGGTGATTGTTCCAAATTTATGCTGAGCAAGTGGGGCTGCTTCATCCCATGCAGTCTGCATTTTGTGGGTGCAGAGGATTTGCTTTCTCCTGAGCAGTGAGTGGTGGGAAGTGGTTGGACCAATCCCTGGCCTCACCCAAAATACAGCCAGGGCCACCCTGAGCAGGCAGTGCTGCCCCAGGGCAGCCCCTGCTTGCCCCCAGGTGGGCTTTGGTAAATACCAGAGCATGGGTTGGCATGTGCTTAAATCAGTCTTCGTTTCAAAAGGTCTTTCAAAAAGTGCCTCTGTGGTTTATGGCAAAGGGAAGGCAGATACGACCAAGGGCTGGGGAAGGGACTGGGTGAGGCACAGAGCCTCAGGAGGGACCATGCAAGAGCATGCCTACCTGGTGCTGCAGGGCTGTGGCACCCAGGACAGGGCCTGAAATAAGAGCCTGAATTGGGAGTTAACTGTAACTCCAGCAGTTTGAGACCCCAAATGAGGTCTCTGAGGGAGCAGGCAGAACAGCTGAATTTGGAAATTATATAGCGGCACCGGATATCCAAATGTGAGTTCTTCTATAGGGCTGGCAGAGATAAATCACGGAGGTATCCTTGACAAATATAGTAGCTTCCACTCAGGGCACAGTGTTAACCTGCACTTAAGGCTGAGGCACATGATTTAATAGGGAGAGACTTCACGGCTAAAGAAAAATCTCTTGAGGAAAAAGAAGTGATGGCCATGTCAGTGGAGTTGGGATGCCAGTGCCAGCGCCGGGGATGAGCACCCTGAACCTGCCTTGGGGGTGTCCCTCGTGGGCTGGGGACCGGGGTGAGGGGGTGCTAGTTCAGTGTAGGTGGGAGGGGGCTGCCGGCAGCCCCCAGGGATCTGCAGCAGGAGGGGGCTGGGATGCCAAGCTGGGACGGCGCCGCGTGTGCTGGTGGCTCGGTCCCTTTAACCGTGGGGAGTGATGGAGAGCCCAAAGCTGCCGCACTGCGAGGCCCCTATAATATAGTGCTGTGCAGCTGCAACTTAGATCGTGAGGAAAACAAAATGGGCCGACTGAAATGGAAACTTTTGTTACTTATAATGTTAATGAAACCAGTTTATCAGGCAGCGCAGAGGAAGTGGAATATTTAGTGCCATTTAATGTCTAATCATCAGCATTTCTTTGAATAAATCACATTACATTGTCTAAAACCTGAAAAGACGAAGCTGTAATAATTTTTAATATGTTGTAGTTTCATTAAAGGGACACCCTGTTTGCCATCTAGCCCAATGCGTTTTAGTGGAGGTTGTAGGCAACGTGAGAGTGTATTTGGTGGATTCTGACATGGCTTTGTGACATGGTGACTTGGCTTTGGCAGGGCCAAACTGCAGAGCTGCCTGCCGGGGGTCCCTGTTTGCTCGCAGGGGGCTGGGTGCAGCAAGGGTGCTTCAAACTCAGGGCCAGGCTGGAGGTTTAAGAAGTGCCCTGGGGTTCTTTCGATCTATACTCTGGTGCCATCAAGGCTTTATATTTTAGCAGAAATATTTCCTTTCTCAAGGCCAAATCTCGCCCTTCCCATTTTCTCCCAGAGCATCCCAGCATCATCCCACTGCAAGCCAGGGGGTTTTGATGTCCTACCTGTGAGCCGAAGTGCCTGTCCAGCTTTTCAATCCACCAGCATGCCTTCAGCACCTCTCCAGTGGCCAGCCTGCCCTGCTGCCCTCCTTTGGAATCTGGGCTTCTCCCATGTGCCCCCAGCCCCTGGGCACTGCACAGGGCATCAGCGCCCAGCAGCCCACAAAGGTCCAGGTCTTGTCCACCAGTGTCTTGCTCATGGCAATTTTTAAGTGAACTGTGATGAACCTATAAGTCATAATAAAATGAAATTATGACAGTTGTCTTCAAATCCATTGATTAATGGGAATACGGGTAGCTGGACACAGACTATATGGTTATAAATGGTGCTGTCAAAATAAAATAATTATTGTATTAATAAGGAAGCTGTTCAGCATTGGCCCTACTCTACCTCTAAAAATATTTCAGCCCTTGATGTGTTTTGTGTTTCATGATACATCATGAGTTTTCCCGATGAGAGACTCAGTGGTGTACGTTTTAATACGATTACTGTTTAGCAATGTGAGTCTCTCGGATCCTGGTACATGCACTGCAGCTGCAGATGGATTTTTTTATTGACTTAATACTAGTTCTAACTAGATCCTGAAGATTGAGTAAGTTGGTGGAGCACATACCACTTTCAAGCAGGAATGGGAAAAAACTAGCATCTCTTATTGTACCTGAAACACTCTATGATATGTACTAAATATTATGACTACTGCGAGCCCTGCAATAATTGATTCACCCACACAGCCATTTAGTCTGTGAGCTGTTCGTTTTACAAATTCTACAATCTTTTAGAAATTCTTTCAGTGAAGAAGATTGCTGCCTGGCCTCAGATTCATTATGGTGATTGAATCCTCTTCAATAGAGAACTGTTTAAAGAGAGCACATCCCTGTGTGTCTCACTCAGAGTGAAGGCACATAGGTTAAAAGCTTGTCTGGGTGGCATAATTCACTGCTGCTGTGCCAAACAATCACATCTTATTGTGACCTTCATAAGATACAAAAAGGCAACAGTATGGAGCTAGTGTGGGTTTTTTTGTTTTTTGTTTTTTTTTTAAACCACAGCACAATTTTAGCAACCAACATCTGAAGCTACCAGAATCCCTAATTAAATAACCAATTAATAATGTAGAATAGAAAGAGCTATTTTTTTCAGACACAAAATCATAATTAATCAGAGTACAAAAAGCTGCCTGTCTTTATATCAGGAAAATATAGACTAGGTATTTAAATATTCTAGCACACCTGAACCTTGGCCATCCGTCATTGTTATGACTTAAAACATCTCAGACTAAATTAGGTTTTGTTTGTATAGAGCAGTGAAAGTCAGATGGCTTGAATGACAAAATTAGAACATGCTCAAATCACTGAAACAAAACTGCATAAAAGGAAAGATGTGCAGGAGGAGTATTGCTCGTGTTAAGCTGAAATCCTTCTTTGTGGGATTTTTTCTCTCCTCTCCTCAAATTATTGTTTATAACAATAGGAAGCACAGAAGTGCTCCAGGAACTCTATCAGTGTTTTTTATATATGTACCTTTTGGCACGTTTGTATATTAAAAGAAACAATATTGTTGTGTATAGCTGAAGCATAACCTCTGTTATTTCTACTTAGTCAAGGAAATGCCATAACAATGGATATTTTTCAAAGAAGAATCTCTTTGAAACACTAGACTATAGTCATTTTGTATAGCACACAAAGGTCAGGTTTACCAGGAATATATTTACATCTTTTTTACATTCAAAAGATGAAGCTTTGGAAGTTTGTGGTATGTTTTGGTAAATTTAATCAAACAGATTTTGAGAGGATTCTTTTTGCATGCTTCGTATCTTAACCCCAACTATTCTGCACAGGCAAGAAAAAGTTCTGTTGTTTTGTGTGTGTACCAGTACAGAGAGGAATGGCTCTCTGGTTCCTAGGCTGGGCAGCTGTGGCGCTGGGGAGCGGGGCTGCTCCTGGCCACGCAAAAGCCTCTGCTGTAAAAATAGGCACTGCAACATGGAAATTGCTAAGTCTGGGCCAAATTCTGCAGCTCTTAATTGAGCAACCCTCTGAGTGACCTCGAGGGGAGATATGCTCAATGAAGGGCTGCAGTATTTGGCCCTCTGTAATTGTTTCTGAGGTATAATTGATGAGAGGCTATTAATGGCTTCCAAGTTTGATAAGTGTTTAACTTCATGGTTCTTGAATCTATCGTGTTTTAAGCATGTTGTAGGCCTTTTAACATCTTTTTTTAGGAGGAAGTAGTTTTATAAATATGTGTTGCAAATGCCTACGTGACCTTCATGAGCATGGACATCCAGATAAATGTGTGCACACCTGCAGACTCTATACAGCGGGTAGAAGTTAGCAGCTTTCCTTAGGCCGGTGCTGTATAGAGCAGGAAATTCTGTCTGTATCTTTATAGTTCAACATCTTACCCCAAAGGATCTCTGTCCACATAAAATTTGTTATCCTAGTGATAAATAATTTTTGGTGATAGTTTTAGTATAAAACTTTGTGCAGCATTTTTTTTGTTGATAAAACGGCTATGAATCAACATATATGAACACAATAAAACCGTACAAAATATATGTATTATAGTGCAGACTTTGTCAATAGGGCATTGCATTGATCCATTCTCTTTGGTGTTATTTGCAGAGCTGCAGTGAGCATATCACCAGCGATGCAAACTTTGTTAAATTGCCTTAAAAAAAATAGTGGTGTTGGCTTGGGCTTCTAAAGCCCAACTGGGCTCATGTCCTGTTCTTTGGAGTTGTGCCTCTGTGGTAGGTTTGTGGAAACAGTACAAAGCTGATGTCCCAAGGCTATCTTAGATCACCTAACTGGCATGCACAGTGGAGAACGGCAGAGAAGGTGATGGAGGCATGAGATGCAGGACAGCCTAAGATGAAAGAGAGCCCAACAAATCAAATAATCAGTAATAAATACCAAAAAAAATTTGCTTCAAGTAACTCTTTTTTTGCCTGAGTACATGAAAGGGTATGAGGAAGGCAGCCCTCACAGGAATGGTTTTAGGCCACGTGGCGATGCAGTGATGCCATGTTATTGAGGTTGTTGAGCTGATCTGCTGGGTGCAGACGTTGGACACAGTTTTGAAGAAGTAATAACCAAAGAAGTAATTGCAAAAATGGTGTAAAATGCTGCATAGCTCCACCAAGTGTAGATTACACCAGAAGAACCTGATATCTTGCTTTGATAATATCATTGATTTTCAAGATAAAAGAAATTAAGTAGATCTCATCTCTCACAGTAAACTATTTAATACAGTGCCACGTGGGAAATTATTAAGATAAGTACCTGAACAGCAAGACAGGGGAGGGAGACAGGGCTGGGTCACACTGAAAGATGAAGCACTGGTCTAGGGAGAAGTCAACAGTTGCCTCTTGGGATTGGACTCTGGCTTGATCTTGAGGTCAAGGGAACATGCTGATGAAACTTGCCCACCATGCAAAGCTGGGAAGCATCACTAATACAGAGGATAATCAGCATAACATATGAGGAGAATGGAGCACTTCCAAGGAGCAGGTGCCTGGGAAGAGCCTTTCTGTCCTGCCACTGTGGTAGGGAGGGAGGTACTGGTGCTAAGTCAGCTGTCTGTAGTGATGCAAGGGGAAGACCTGGTGGAGTCCATGGCCGTGATGGGTTTTAAAGCTGGTAGAGATAATGGCCACCTTAAACTTTTGTCTGTGAAAAACTTTGGAGAACATCTTTCTCAGTGGAATTTCCTGATGCCATTCAGCTCTAATTTTCAGTTTTACTATTCTCTAATATCTCATAAAATAAACAGTGGCTCGGATCTTTCCTTACTTATATGCAGAAGTAGCTGATGATAACAGTGCAAGGTGCTTGAGATAGGAAGTAGTCAAGTGAAATGATGGAGGGAGCTGCACACCCCTTTTCTGAAGTCTTGACGTTTTCTCTAGAGAAAAACAATGAGCTATCACTCACTCCAGCACAGAGACAGTAGTAGGAGGCAGCCCAGCTGCAGTTAAGTAAATAAATACAAATATATATGCATGTGTATTCCCTATGGACGGGTACCTCGAGGGACCCCTGGTGCAGGGACTTCTCCTGGTCCCTGCTGCCCTTCATGGGATGGTCTCTGCAGCCCATGAAGCTGGTAAGCAGCATGTGAGCAGATGAGGCATGTTCCCCTGTGGGCACATCTGTGCCCTCTCTCCCCATCATCTCTGCACCTCCTGCTGTGCCCCTCCCCTGGCTGGGGCTGCCCTGCTGCTCCCTGCCCACACGCCCTTGAGGGTGCACCAGAAGCAGGAGCCCAGGCACTGTGGGTGAGGAAGAGAAATAATTTGGTTTCTAAATTGGGATTAGAGATGATTGCAGCCGAGCCCAAAAAATCTCAGGCCAAAAGCCACAGAAATTGGGCATGTTTCTGAGAGGAGCCCATGGAGAATAGAAGGATGGTATATAAATACAACCACAGTTGTGGTGCCTTGCTCTTATATTGAAAGTATTTGCGTGTTAAAAACAGTAAGAACAAGACATCTGAAAATTAGGATTCTATGTCAAACTGTCAATACCCACAAACATGCAGCCTTTCATTAAAATCTGTTTGACATTTTTGTTATGCACAGAGAGCCAAAAAGATGCCAAAAAGATGTGATACTTGTGATCACATCCTCCTGCTAATAGAAGACACTGCAAAGAAGATTGTATTAAAACATTCTTTGCAAAAGGCTGAGCAGTTAAAGAAAAAAAAAAAAGTGAAAAAAGAGACTTAAGTTAGGAGAGTTATGTCTAGTGTGGGAATTTGGGATGTGCTCCTTGTGTGAAGCAAGGGCAAGTAGCCTTTTTAACTCTTTGTAGTTAACAAAAATGATAAGTAATCTACTAATTTCAATTTTCCACAGAGGTCTTCAATCCCTCAAAAGTGCAAAATTTAATCATTTTGGGAAAAGCATGTAATGATCATGTCACGTGACTGGGGCAGAAGAGATATTATTTTGTCACAACAATGTGAGTAAATTATCTTACTGGCAACTTGCTTAAAGGTCATAGAGATCATCTGATGCATGAGATGGAAATTTCTCATGCCAAAACAATATTGACAGCTTATCAAGCAGGGAGGAAAGTACAATAATATAATAGAATGTAAGGTAAGATAACACTTGCTACTGCCGGTAGAAAATATGACATGGCATTTCAATTTTAAGGTTATAGGCAGAATGATATGGCATAGATGCTTGGAGGCATAATAGGGCAACTTGCCTGCAGATAGACCAAAATGAATGCAATGTTGTAGCTTAATGTATACATATATAATATATATTGAATATTAAATACAAAGGAGGGAAGGAGAAAGGCCTGCACCTACCTGGATGGATTCTTCTGTACCTTCTGCCAGCTCCGTGAAGTTGCTCTGGCAGGACTCAAAGGATTTGCATGGCATCACTCCCTTTTCTCTAATGTTTTGGTATTTATAGGTGCCCTGTTGCTCTTCCTTAATTTTACTCCCTGACCACACTCATCTTTCTGTTTTACAGTTGTAATACACAGCAGGAAGTGAATGGTCAGGAATCTATACAGTATTTATATATATATAGCATACGTAGATACATAAACAACAGAGATTTGAGCCCAGAGCTGGCCACTGAAGGTTTCCCACCTTGTTTTCAATATTGAGTTATAATGCCAGCTGAAAAAAAATATAATTATGAGAGAAATGGAATAGTCATTGAGGACCTGATACAGAATGAATGGTCACAATCTTTCTTAATCCTGTGTTTGAACGCCTATCCTTGCTGCATCGGGCTCTGTGTGCCAGGACTCTTGCTCCTCTCACCTTCGGTGTGGTGGCACCCAGGCATTCCCTGCTCTGTGACAGCCCGAGTGCTGGACATAGCCAGGAGTCTGAGAGGGCTGAGAAATCTGTTTCTTGTCTGCTGGAACAGATTGCCTGGGAGGCGGCACCATACCTGTTACCCGCAGGTCATTACTAAGGGGAAACCCTGCTTTAAAAAAGTGCAGTGGAGATAAATCAGAGCAGATCAGGGATCTCTGCACATGGCTGTGTTTCTCCATGTATTTGTATTTGCTCCAGAATCAGGCTATTTCAGGGTATGACATTTAGCATCCATGAATGGGCAATGCAAACCCACTGATGTATTCACTCACTATTTTTTCAGCTCTTCTTAACCCAAATTAAAGAAACACATTATTTATTTTCTTGTCTACTCTCATCACTGACAGAAAACTAATTTACCCCCACCGAGGAGACCCTCCTTCCTGTGTTTGTGTCTGGCCCTCATAGTCAGGGTCTGACAAGCATTACCCTTTTTGGCATGAGGGTTTCTGAGGGCTCAAGCCTCAGCCTGTGCTACCTGACCGCAGCTTGCCACTCACCAACCCTCACTTCCATGGGCCTCATTAGACTCAAGAAAATTATCTTGGTGCTAGGCTGGAAGGATGTGCTGGGTCTCCACTGAAAGGAAGTAGTTGTGCCTGTGTTAGAGGGGATGGAGGCAGTCAAGGTGCAGCTGTGTGTCTGCAGGCAGGGCTGGAGGGTGCAGGTCAGCCCTGTGCTCCCTGCTCTCAACCAGCATAATGGAAAGCAAGAGTCTGGAGAGTCACATTGAAGAAAGTGATCAAAGAATATGGCCAGGCCTGAGTTGGTACAATGTTTTGCAGCTGTTTGTGTGGTAGATCCTTAGGACTTTGAAGATCTTCATTTCTCAGAGGAGAAAAAGGTTACCAGAGAGGTTTCTTCCACAGGTAACTAAGCATAAATGAGCTATAAAAACTTTTGCCATCCTTTATATCATCTTCAGGGAGAACCAACATGATCAATAAAATCAACAGGAGTGATATTCGTTCAGTGTCTATTCAGAAAGGGTTGGTTTGGTTGGCAGAGTTTCACTCTTCTTGAGTTTGGCTTTGAGTTTTGGGCTCCAGTGTAGTTGGGGATGGGAAGAAAAGCTGCTAGACTTTGCAGTGGAAGATAAGGAAACACAGGGCTCAGATAAAATGCACTTGCCTGTCCAGGATAAATGACGTCTGAATAAAAGATGGTTTCTCTTGGCTTTGGGATTTTCAGATCTGTTTTGAAGTACAGTCAGTTTCTCAGCGAAGAAAATAAACCCATGTGCTTGATTTCTAGACTGTTTTTTTCAAGACTTATGTAGCTCCATATTCTGCCAAACAGGTTTGTATCCCCACAGAAGAACTGTAGCCAAATGTATCAGTGGTGTATTATGAAAGTATTCTCTACTCAAAAGCTAATTGAAGCCTTGGACAGGGGTAGCTGTTCTTACAGGTTTCCCTTATTTGAGAGTCAACTTGCTGGGAGCAATGCACTCATTTGTGTAAGGAAAAAGATCCCTTAATGTGCTATTAAATTAAACAATGTCACTGCTATTGCAGTAGAGCTGAGCGAATAATCCATAATGAATAATTTATTCAACAAATTTAGCTGCTTTCTCTGCTCACAGACTATCTGGAGACAGATCACAATTCCCTCCAATTTACTTATTATTTGAAATTACTGATGGATAGCTTTGTAATTAAAAAAACAACTCTGTGTCTTGATCACAAACAACTGTGGGTGTCTGATCTTCGTTAGTCAAGGTATGTGGGTTGGTTGTGATGGATCAGATAAATCACATGATATTGTTTCTGCCTGCTCATTGGAGAAGCCTACAAGCATGTCTGGCATGAAAACACAAAAAATTCTCTCTCTGCTTGCAATTTTGAAATTTGTCTTGTGCAAACACTTGCCCAGTAAAACTCGATTGCTCAAAAGTGTGCAGAAAGCAAATCCCAGGGGGAAATCAACGTGGTTGCAGTAAATTAATTTTAAAATGTGAATGAATATTTGCAGACTTTTTGGTTTTTTAAAGCTCCCGCCCAGCCCTGCATGACAATGTCCATCAAATGCACCAAAAATACATTTCACGTGTTGAAGATTATTGAGTCGTTTTTTTTTTTACCCCTTATTTTTCCCCAAAAGATGATAGAGTGAGAAGGAATCTCTGGTCCTAGTATTACAACTTGTGAGTGTTTGCTTAAACTCACGATAAACTGCACAGGTGGCACCTTAAAACTGATTATCTTGAAAGGATATTTCAAAATCTCCCTGTTCTAATGGCTAGAAGCTTTTTTCTGTTGTCACTCCCAAGTACTCATGGCTAGAATATACTCACTGGTTGCTAAGCCTCCAACTGCTATTCCTGTAACCAGTGCTGAGGAATGTGTGGATGTCCGCTCCCCTGCTCCTGCCCTGGGTCATCTCTGGCCTGCCCAGGAAGCAGAGTTGGTTGCAACTGCTTTTTACAAAACTCCTGTTAAAAGTCATCTGCAATGCTTTGTGCTGCCTGCTTTGTAGGCTCCTCTTTCTCCATCACTACCTTTCTCAGATGGGGACACCCTACCTGCCTTGACCCCACTGCAGTTTCAGATAGGCAGCCTTCCTCTCTTCCTCCTCCTTCTCTGTAGCCCTCTGACCCCCTCTGCCAGTGCTGAGGTTAGACTTGGAGGCCCCCAACCCTAACCCAGTCTTTGAAGCTGATTGATACTGAACAACACATTTTTTCTCTTTTTAATTTCTAATGTTAAGAAAAAGAATGATAAGTGGGGAATGTCTTTGCAGAGGTATGTGTGAGCCTCTCAGAACTGAGGTGTAAGGGTTGTGTTTGTGCATGAGGGAACAGACTGTTTAATTGATCTTCTCCAAGTCCCATTTCAATATTTTACTCTTCCCAATGGAGGAGATGAGTTTGTTTTTGTGAGTTCAGATAGGTTAAGTCATACAGATATTTTCCCCATCTTTTGAAATATTATACACGTTGGTATCATCTTGAAGTAGAAAAGTTCATGTGGCAGCTTTTGTGTTTCCCCGCTAGGAGCCAAGCATGAATAACAATTAATAGTGCACCGAGGCTGTTTCAGGTATTCACACTGTATTAAAGCAGAGAGCAGCTCCAGGGAGAAATACCACTCATTGGCTGGGCAAGTTGTGCTTCGTGAGGACACAGCACTTCAAACTGAAACGTGGTGAGGTGGGTCAGGGAATGCTTTCCTTTATGAAGATGTATCTTTTTGTATACACGATGCTTAGAAGGAAGAATGGGCCTATTCAGAAGGGACCTTCAGAAGGAGCGGTGCTGCCTGCTCCAACACGAATGGTTGCCAGTAGGTACCTGTCCCTGGGGTCCTGGGCACCAGCCACCATGCATTCACTTGACACTTTAGCATTCATTTGGCTGGTGGAGAGGGTTTCACAGCACAACTTGGGAATAATGAGGCTTGAGGATTTTTATTTTAATTTTGCAGAAATGTGGTCCTTTGCAAAAATAGCATCAGCATCAAGACAACCAGGAGATAAGTGGGAATTTGTGGAGGTGAGCAGCATTTACATCCCAAGTTTAGACTGCCTCTGGTACCTCCCTGTGCCCAGAGCTTTGTTCTGGGTCGAGAAGGACAGACAGGGCATGTGGACTGCTGTGATCTCAGTGCAGCACAAGACACTCCACAAGAAAACAGAGGGGTATAAATGTCCCTCCCTGGAAGTCCTCCTGTTAAAGGCGCCGCTTGTCCCCATCTGGCTGTTTTGCTCTCCCCTCGGCGTGCCTTTACGCCCAGGTAGGGCTGCTTCTTTCCATGCTGGAAACAGATCCCAAAGCTGCAAGAAAAGCAAAGAACAGCTCTTGTTTACTTTTGCAGAGTTTTATCTGGGTTGGCGAGGAACAAAGCCTTGTTAAAACGATTTTACTGTGGGTCATCCAGAGTTTGAGGAGCTGAGGAAGAAAAGGGGGAGAGATGATATTTCCCCGTTGTCAGGTCAGTGGCTGGTGCCATGCTGCCTGCCTGGCTGCAGGGAGCAGCCACTGCACAAAGCCAGCAGTTGAGGAAGAACAGTAGGAAAAACTCCTTTGGGCAAATGAAGATATGAACTGAGGACATTTTAATATTTTCCTCATAGAAGGTAACATTAGTTAATTTTATCCTCTATCCTCAATTGCTTATAAACACAAAATGAAAGCAGCATAATTCTTTAAAGCCCAATGCAGAATTTTTTAAAATGACCTCTTCAACTGTAATTACAAATAAAAGATTATTGAGCCAAATGGGTTGTATTAGTGAGAACATCAGTGATATAATTTTGATCACAGAGAATAAAATAGTTGGTAAAATTCATTTAACAGCCTTTAAATCACTGGCTCCTGTGTTATTTACTTCTGAAAGCATAACTCATGTAGCTACTCCTCTGTTGTATTCCCATAGCAGGTATTTATCTCACCTTCTCCCTTGAAACCTATGTAAAAATTAGATCTCACATTGTCAACTCTTTTTTTCATCTCTTGAGCTCGTGCTCTCCATGCAAGCTGTTGAGACCCTGCCTCCGTGGTGTGGTGACTGCAGTGGGATGGGGACAGCTGGGTGGAAAGCCAGTAAACCTAGGCAAAATTAAGAGAATTATTTTCACATCAGAAGTCTGGAAGTTAACCTCTCCAGTCCACATTTAGGGAACTAAACAAACCAGCTGAAATCCAATGCAAAGAGTGCAGTTTGGCATTTGAATATGTCTCTGATATAAGTCTTAAAAATGCCAGTCAGAGAAAGTCCTGCAAGTCAGGAGTGCTTTTTGAGAGATGGCTGAGATCTTCCTTACCTCTGCCAGGCCACAGACCAGCTTTGTGTCTGCTAATGCTCTTAAATCAGTAGATTTTAGGAGACAACAGTATGGTCCATTAACAAATATAATCAACATTGTCTCTGCTGGACCAAGAGCACAGGATATTCTTGCTGCAATATGGTCATTTTGAATGTTCTATTCCCTTTAAATCAGTGCGACATCACGAGATACCACATTGGATCAGATGTGCAGGAGGTGAACATCTGCCAGACATAACCATTATCAATCATCACCCAAGTATTTACATCAATCATTGTACAAACATTTATGTCTGGAGCCCTTCTTCTGGCCACAGTGTAGGTTTAGATAGAAGCATACATGCAATGCAGAGAGGATCCTGATCTCTTCCTGTGCCCTCTCTGTAGAAAACTCGCATCTCTTCTCCCCTGGGCTGACCTCCAATTTGTTTTCTATTTGAAAGGCTAAGGCCATATGGCAGATATGTTCAGCCTTCAAAGTCTTTTGACCTTTTGAACAGTTGCAGTCTAAATATCAATAATGAAAACACTTCCTTTTTTTTCTCTTTTTTCTTTTTTTTTTTTCCTTTTTGGATACTTCTAAATGAGATACTATATTTCCATACATTTTATTCCTGGCCACATCTGTGAATCTAATATTGACCTGGAGTTATCTGTGATAGAGAAGTTATTAATTTTGACAGATATAAGGGAGAAGCTAATATCCTCCTTTTACAAACACCTAATATTAATCTCTAGTGATGTAAACGAGAACTCCAGAATGGCTTGGGGTGGTGCTGGAAATTATATGAGATTGAAATTTGATAATGAAAAAGGGAAAGATTCATTTTAGAAAATTGATAAAATGGATAAAAAATTGTATTTCCTATGAAATAAGTGTAGGAAGCACAATTTAGATTTAGCATCCATTATTCCTCTATGGGTGGTATATACACAATGGAAATGTTAGGGACCAGATTTTACTCTGATTTCTGTATCTGTAATTCCATTGACTCACAATAGCATTTGTCCCATGGATTCTACTCAAAAAACATAGAGGAATACTGGAACTGGTTTTGCAGCACGGGGATGTACCCAGCTTGGTTTGACCAGATGGGTGTGTCTCTTAATATCACACCAGCAGAACTGCAGTGACACAGTTGCTTTCAGTAGCTGGTGACTTTACTCTGTGGCCCTCAAGATCCGTGTCAGTCATGTTCCCAAATCCTGCTGCTTCTCTGTGACATTTTCGCCCCTAGCAAGCCTTCTCTGCGTTATTGTGCTCCAGTCAAATGACTTTGTGAGCTGCCAGGGTGAATTCCTTGAAGCACTGGAAGGAAACTCTTCTTCTAGCTCTGAATATCTGGAGATCTCACTTCGGATTCTCCCTCTGGAGAAGTTTTTGGCCTTCATTTGGAATGAAATTCCAGTATTTTATGATACATGGGATACTTTTTTCCCCCAGCAATTTACTGGGTTATCCTGGGAAAATTGCCAAGTCTAGAGATTCTGCAAGTGTTTGGAAGGTTTTTACTTTATGGCAGAGAGACAGTTTGATGGCCTCGTTCAAAAGGAGCTAAGATTCACACAGCTGGACTGTTTATTTGGTTGAATTTTTTTGTTATGCCAGAAGCAAAAGAAGGCTATTCTGTTAATCGCATTCAGACATTTTGACGTCCTCTTCTTTTTATACCTCAGCAGCATTTGTGCCCTGTCCCTATACAAGATCATACCATGCAATTTATAAAAGCCCGCCCATTTCTGGAAGCCCCGTGCAGGTTTTGTGGCCATCTTGCTACGAAGGGTGCACTGAAATTGGTTGTCTGTTTTACTCCTAAAAGGGGTGCTGCGTTCCTGGGTCCCTATTAATCTATCACAGTGCTGAGTTGCTTGTGATGGAGGGAAATAGGGCAAGTATGAATAATAAATAGTTTATTGTAGGGACGGGGAGCCGTGTGGGAGAGCTCCTATTTAGTTGCACAGCTCTTTGCTGTTGTGTTGCCTTTCCGTGTTTGCTATATGTATTTAGTGCCAAGCTTATCTCAGAGTTCTGTATTTGCTATCAAGGCTGTCGGGAAAATTACTAAAGGCACTGAAAACCTGTCTATCCCTCAGACCAAAGTGGAAAGTTATCTCGACCATGATGGCTGACAGCACACAGAGGGTGGCACAAAGCCTCCCTTCTTGGAGAGACATCCTCAGCAGCTGCAAAGATTGGTGGAGAGAGGCACAGCCCAGGGGCAGTCTGTGGCTTGGATGTTTTCTCACCTGGAGAATCTGTTTGGGGATGGGAAAGTTCAGGCAGTGCAGTCGTGAAGCTCAGTCCCGACAGCTGCGGGCTGTGCAGGGGCAGTGGGGAAAGCAGACCCCTCCCAGGGGGAAATCTGAATCTTAGAATAATATACTTTAGATATATTTTTTATATATTAGAATATACTTTATTAGCTGGGAATCAACTCAGGCTTGTGCTTTTCATGGATTTTTCTGTCCCTACTGTGCAGATTTAACCAGTCCATCTCTGACCATGCCCAGGCTCCCATGAGCAGTGCTCCATGGTGTTACAGGTGTCCTGGGCACTGCATCGCTTGGGATGCTGGATCCCAGCTGTGGCCTCACTCAGCATCCTCTGCACTGTTGGCATGGAGGGTCCTGTGTCACACCTGGGCACAGACTGGGCATCTCTGAGCCTCTCCATAAAGGGTTAGAGGACTTCTACCATTTCCGCACAGTTATCACTGCCATCAACGGCAACAGCTTATATCTCTAAACAGATCAGTGCAGATACTTCTTCATCTACTGCACAGATGGAATGAGTTGCTAGCCAGTGTCGGGACAGTTATGATACCAGGCTAAGACCTAAACCAAAGTGACTTAAAAGCCAAAGGCCTCCAGTTAACACTGTCCTGGTTTTCCCATTGATCTTGCTCCCCTCCTGCAACAAAGGAGATGATAAACAATTATCAGGTATCAGTGCCGGAATCTTAAGTGTCTTCTGTAATACTTAATATAAAAACAAATATGTTCTCCTTCAGAAAATGAAGCAGATCCCAATTAATTATGTATAGCTCTCCTGCTTTCACGTAAAGAATAGCAACATTCAAATAAGTGCTTTGGTCTTCTTATCACCTGTTAGATTACAGGCATCTCCCAGCTCTCTAATGATCATCTCAGTTTTGGTGCTGGTTTTTCTTTTAACTGCACATCATGCTCTTTTTCTTAGCATTTTTGATAAAAATAGTATAGTAGAGAAGAGACAGATGTCCCTTTGGTGATTTTAATACATTCTTTGCTGCCCTAAAATGTCTGAGAGAACTGGCTTGTGTATCAAGAGCTTTCTTCTTGCTTTCGTGTGTGCTCAAGGCAGAGAGGAGGAGGGAGAGATGTGTGCTGCAGATCAAATCTGATCAATGGCAAAACAGGGATGAAGCCCAACAGATCAGTGGAATCTATATAATGACTTCACTGCTTAGGAGAGCAAAGCAACCCAAAACCTACATGAAATCCCCAGTTTTATGTCAAGTGATTTTTTCTTGTATTGTATTTGTTCAGGGTTAACCTGGAACACATCTTTTGCTCCTAGCTTTGGGAATATTTGTCCTGCAGAAGACTAGGCTAGGATGGAGACCCATAAATACAATTTTGTGTTTCGGTGACCTTTGTGAGCTCTACCTGCTTTTTGTCAGAAGGAAGACTAAGAAGTCTCCAACATATAGTGTCATCAGCATTAGGAACTGAGAAACAACACCTACAGAATCTATTATTCATTAAGTGTAACCAATATATAATTTAAAACAGTGGGTTTTGTCAAATAATGTTAGGTCAGCATAATTTTCTGCCTATTACTAATATCTATAACATCTTTGCCTTAGTCAGCTCTATTTAAATATGCAATCATTTACAGCTTTTGACTATATGTGTGCACACTCCCAATTTCCAATATTCAACTACTACAAATTTTATGCTGACATCAATAGCAAACTATTAAAGACAGTATTTCATTATTGGTTTTTCATCCCAAAAGTTATTTACAATTATATACTAAGCACTAATATTAAAGGAAACCATTTAAATGAGGTGCTATCTGCTTTAACAATATGTCTGTCACAGAATGAGATTGTGTTTAAAGATTTTATCAAGAAATGGTTGTTTGCTGAGGTTATGTTTTGTCCATGAAATATGCATTTCATATCTCTTTCATTTCATTAACATAATTTAATTTGTGCTTTGCATTTTGTGCATAATACATATTTGATTTACAAAACAAATATTTCCATTAGAAAATGAATTTCATGCAGGCAAAAAAGCAGAACCAAATGATGTATTGAAGGAAAATAAGAAGAAATGAAATGCATTTTCTCAGTCTATTAAAAAATCTATGGCATTGACAGAAAGTGCACTTAGTGCTACATTTAAAAAATAGCACATATGTCAATGTATTAACAAATAGAATTGGAAATACAAATATTTCCCTATATCAAGCCAAGAATCTCTTTATTTTAATTGAGTTGATTTAAAAGCCCAACTACAATTTAATTTTTATTTCATGATGTGGTACACTGCCTGGTGCCATTACATCCATGTAGAATTGGTAGTCAATATACAAAGATATTTTACCTTTTAAAAACTTTCTATTGACACCTGCAATAAATTATTTAATGGGCTGAAAATGTGAAATCATTAATTTGCTGATTGTCTTTGAATATTGGGTAGCTGGGTAGGGGTACAGATAGGTGAGAGAACTAATGAATAATGTTTGTGAGGCTGCCATGAGAGGACCCCAGTAAATAATGCTGCAGGTAAATGTACACGCTATTTAAACTTGCCTGGTTTAATCTCCAGATCCAATGGGACGAAGAAAAGGATCATGCCCCAGAAGTCCCATTATCTCCCTGGCAAGAAAACCTACCAAACTGAGTGCAGAGGAGTTAAACACCCAGCTTCTCTGGAGTCTGAAATATGTGGGTTTCCTTCCATCTAGCTAAGCTATGGAAATACCAGTTGTCTCCATGCAGTGCTCCGTGGGAGATGGGCATTTCCCTTTTGATGGGTGGCCTCACCATTCTTTTAATGGGGTGACAGAGGCTGGACAATAAATCCTTCATCCTACCAGGAGGGAAAACACAGAGGAAGCCAAAACCTTAAGAAAACATCTTTAGGCTGTCCCTATGACACCGGGTTGTTGACTGTCTCACTACCTGCGTGCCCCTGGCAATCTTTTGGCATTGCACAGGAGGGCAGGGTTTGCCCCCAAGCCCGCCATTCACACAAAATATGTGGTCCCGTTCTGCAGCTGTTGTCATGCCACTCCAGTGACCTTGCTGGTGTAACTGGGCAGAGAGGTGGGCTTGTGAAAGATGGGACAGGTTGGCTTGGGGCAGCAATAGGCATAACTGCTTTCAGGCCCAGCTCTGCAGCACCACTGGCATTGCCAGCTGCGGGAATGTGTCTGAGGCAGGACTCAGAGAACATCAGAATTAATTTAAATTTGTGGGATATTTTAAACATAATAATAGATGTTAAGCTGCACCTTTTAGTTGTTTTGGAGCTTTGTGCTTTAAGCTTTTTTACATAGGGATTAGAGGTTTGCTTTTAAAAAAAGAGAAGGGTTGGGAACCAGGATTCTTGTAGTCTCTGGAGTCCAGGAGCAGCAGCTTAAAGAAAAATACCAAATGTTGCAAGGCAAGTAAGACTGAAAAGTCCTGCATTATCCTGCCATGCAGAGTAAGTTTAACTCTAACAGAAACTCTAGGCAGCAAAGTAAGGAGAGAAAAATTAAGAATAACTCCTCCATTTAGAGCTAAGATATATATTTGGGGAGGTTAGACTGTAAATACATCAGCTTAGCTGGAATTTTGCCAGGACTTTGGGACTAATATCCATACTCTTATGAAAAGTGCTTGGGATAATGACTACAGGTATCCGAGGCCTCGGTGCTGTATCCAAGGCTAATTGAATGGAGTAGGCGTGCAGACTTGAGAAACCCAAAGGGAGGTTAGGTGGGAAAAGGGGAGAAGCTGAAAAAGAAGGCAAAGAAGTAGAGCTGCAACATTCTGATAATTCACAGAAATGAAGGCTCTGGGTCTGTCCTGCCAGATCATGCCATGCACTGGATGAAAGCAGAGTGACGGGGGAAAGTCCTCGCTCCCTACTGCTACCTGTGGTCACCAATGCCACTTCTTGCAGCTTGCTTTCATCTTCTGCCAAGTACCAGCCAAGGCAGGCCTGTCCCAGTTATGCTCTTGTTCCAAGAGCTGTGCTCTCCAAGGCCAGCACAGCCTAGGGCTCCTTCTGCACTGCCAAGGCACGTCTCGCGTCCTGCACGTCTCATACCTGGGTCTGGTGCCGGGGCAAGCCCAGCTGCACCGTGTGCCACGCTGTCAACTTGATGGGATGCTCCTGTGGCTGCTGCCCACTTGTCAGAGCCAGAACAGTGACTCTGCAGAATGTCCCTCGAAGGGACCTGGTCATCAGAAGAAAACGGATTGGTGCCCTCGCCTGCTGAGGGGTGCGGGGCTGCAGCACAGCAGGAAGGCTGGAATCTCCCTCACCTTCATGTCGTCTCTCACGGAGATTTCATAGGATTCCATGCTGTTTTTCCTGAATAGAAAGTGAGAGCACATTTTCATTCATTGTGTGTGGAAGCCCTTGTATGTCTTTTGGGACGTGGTTTTTCCCCAGGAAGGGCACATGCAGGCAGGCAGCCCCCATCCAAGCGGTGGTTCAGCTCTATGTCCCTGTTGACCTCTCATTGAGACATATGTGCTATAAATCTTCTAAAGTGAACCACAAAGTCATGTTTTCAGCCAAACCTTTGAAGAAATGAGTAACACGAGCCTGGTGATTAGCTCTAGGATTAATGAGATGCACCACCTACGTTCATAAGACATAACAAGAAAAAATACCCAGTAGCGTTTAAACATCACGCTTCCTTCCCTGACAATATTGGTGTGTCAGAGTTGGGATAAAACTGTTTTGAATAAAGAATAAAGTATGTCTAAAATATTAAAAGAAAAAAGCTTAGTGCCTGCACACACAAAAGCAATGATCTAAGGGAAATCACCAGTTGCTGTTCTGTGAGGTATAAAAATAAACCCTTGTCTCCCTTACTTTTACATCCACTGACAAGTGACTATATTAGCATTAAGTGAAAAAGCAGATGAAAAGTAATGTCTTTTATTTAGCTCCTACCTGAAACATATTTAAGTTTTCTGCAGCAAGTGAGATTGTGCACAGAGGTTTGAAATCATGTAATAAGACACTATGTGACATTATCTGTCCACTGAGCAGTCACTCCAGTAAGTATCATTGCCACTAAATCTTGGAAGGAAGTTAACACAAATAACTCCACACTTCCCCCTCCCTTTTTTTCCTAACCTTGTCAGTGTGTCTATCTATATAAGATTTTGTACTCATTCTCCAAAGAAACCTGTTAGGATACCTGTCCATCAACTAGCCTAACGTACTTGTCTCATTTTTAATATGCCAAAAATGTTGAGCCATGTATTGTTTCTAAATGAAGCACATGTGTTCTGCAGAGTAGAAACAGAAATGTGCTGATACAGGAAACTCTACTTGTTTGTTAGCAGTGATATTGGAAAAAATCCATCTCTCCTAGCAGGACAATCTCATCATATTAAAAGTTATGGATTTCTTGCTTAAGCATTCTACACTAGCTGCAGAGCTGTATAAACTTGCTTCTGCTTATCAAGCGAGCCAACAATACACAAAAAGAAAATTTAACATCTTTTAACATTTCTGCCTTCATATGGGAGTTCTCCTGAAATGAGTTCTTCAATTATCCTGATGGATCTGTTTAGTGAGTTGGTACTGTTTCCTGGCTTATAAAAGCCAGTGCATTACTATGCAATACTGTGTATGTGGCATTGAAATGAGATCAACATCGTTGCTTTACTACATTTTAAGCAGAAGTTAGCACACGTTATAAAAATCATAAAAACTTCAGAGTTAGATATTCTAGCAATGTATTCTATACTGGGTTTTGTTGGCAAATAATTAGAGGTGCATGAAAAAAGGAACTGTCAGTGGCTTCTTTCTTAAATAACTAATGAGTATTAATCCATGTCAAGCAATGATTAACAGAGAATGTTTCATTTTCCTTTACCTTGGATAACAAAGAAAATGTGGTTTATAAAAGAGGATAAACATACTGAAGTAAAATTCCTAATTTCAAAATAAATTTGCAATGTTATTCCTACGTGTAGGAGATAATATATAGCCCTCTACATGAAATTCAGTTAAAAAAAAAATAGAAATTTGCTACATCTGAGATTAACTGCATATGACATCCAGGAATGTTTCAGAGCATCATTTATTGGATTGACTGTGTTGTGCAAGTATGCAAAATATTTACATCTTTAGTTCTCCAAATTATTAAGCTGATAAGATTTGTCTGTGAAAGGAAGTTTTAAAAAAACTGTTTGTAGGTGTTCCCTCTGAACCCAGTATCATCAGCTCTGTGTGTGTGTGCATTTGCATGTGTGTGCTTACACAGATTTTTTTTTTAGTCCTTTCACTGTAAAAAACTTTGGAAATGTTTGACCCCGTAAACACAAAATTCATGTATCTCACCCTGGGACAAATGCATTCTTTTTAAAAGCAGCATATGGGCAGCCTTGGACTGATGTTAGTTTATTGTCACTGCTTGATAACGTTTAATGGAAAAGATACAAGAGTGCCAAAGAATTTTAATTATTTTTGTGATAAAGTTATATGTTCGGCCTTGAAAAAGTGGAGATAATGCTGGGATTCATTATTATTCCCAGTGTGTTTAAACAGACGACACAGAATGCAAACAAAAGCAGATGAAATTTGAAAAGTATTATCAATATTGCAGATAGCAGATGCCCTTTCCAATCAGAACAAGCATATCTTCTATAGCAACTTTATGGTTGAGTAGTTTATTCATTTCTATTAGAAGGTTGTACGTTTCTAAAATATGTAGATGATATCTAGAAAACCAACCAACCAGTAGGGTCATTTTGCTTGTTTTCCTAAATTTATTATTTCACTTTTGCAGGCTTGATCTGAGGTGCATTAACGTGGGAGTGAAATCTTATTGTGTCAAATCCTATCTTGTATATGACCTTTCATGTGTTTTGCTGTGGTTCTGAGAGGGAAATGCTAAGAGGTGTCTATTCTGCAGGGCTTTGCCAGGGTTGTATTTGTGCTGCTGTAATTAAAGCTGGACCCATCTTCCTCTAAAATGTTTCTTCTTAGCCTTACAGCTTGAAGGAAGAATTTTGCTGCGGATGCAGCACCTAATTCAAACTTGTATTCTTTCAAAAGTGCCTGAGGCATAGACCCTGCAACCAGGAGGTTGCCAGCACCATGTGCTGGAGCTGGGGACCCAGCAAGGACCTGCTGCTCCCGGTTTGACTGCAGGACCTGGACCCTGGCAGCATCCTGGGCACCCACCTGGCACCATGGAGGTTTTAAAAAGCATTTCCATACTCATGCAATATCATAACCAAACCAGTTATTTCTGTGTGATGTTGTTTGTGGCTTTCATTCTGTATTTTTCATTTTGAAAGAAAACAGCAAATATTTCAAATTATTTTACAGTAATTTACTGAACCCTAAGGCCACAATTCTGCAGGACATTACAACACTGCAGGCTTTGATGGTGAAAATCCTGTGCTCATGCATTTCCATTGCAGAGAAATGGTGAAAATGGGTATCTTCAGCAAATACATTCCACACGGTTTCCTGCTACCTGTTCATATGCCAATTATACTTTCATGTTTGCATCTGAAATTCTGATCTGCCTGGTAACATCCTATCTTCTGAAATGTCTGTAGTCCACTCAGTCATATTAAAAGCTGCATGTAAGTGGTCTCTACATGCAAACACACAAACTAAGAATATTCCACCAATCATTTAAAAAAAAAACAAATTCTCCTCCGTAAAGGATTTGGAAGATGTTGCTTTGAGACCTTGATTTCAGACATCAATGGAAGAACAATGAATACTTTCAAAAAATATTAATATTCAGTGGTTGGGCAGTCATAAAAGCTAAAACAGAAAAAAAAGCACCAGAAAAACCTGCTGTGGCATTTAATTCTGCTTAAATTCAGCCTCTCCGGGAATTTCTCTCCAGATGAATGTCCAAAATGGCACGAGACGGTTGTGTCCTTGGAGGCTGTGAAGAAAGGAGCTGCTTCCTGGGGATGCACCAGCCCAGCCTGGGCTATGTCAACCTGACATCCCTGGTCCAATGATCCCAAGGGATGTGTGTGCTGCAGACAGGAAGGAGAAAGAAGAAAAAGAGGATGAGGAGAGGACTACATTTCCCATGATGCTCTTCAACCAACTCAGACTTCAAATTGGGCAGGTGGTGGGGTGTAACACCTGGCTCTGGTGGAAGCAGCTCCAATGCTCCCTTCTCCGAGGCTCTTTGCAGGTATTGTAAAGCTGTTCCAAAATGTGTTTGGGGTGTGAATTCAGGAAATTTAATTACAAAATGATAGCAAGCGTAGGATAGGTTCTAAGGGGCTCTAAAGTTTGAGAGCTTGGAGGAAAGATGAGTTTTAGGACATCCCATCTTTAAAATGCATTAGGAGTATGTGCCTGTATCTTCACCTTGTAATATTTTCTTAACATTGCTGCATCAATCCCAGGTAAAGCTGAACCCTGCCTTGGGCTAGTCCTGAGTTTCCTCTGGTGAAGTGCATGTGTGACCTGAACGTATGATGTGACAGCAAACTCTGTGGCTCGTCCCCTGAGTTGTGCCCCGTGCCCGGCAGTGTGAGCTGGCGGGGTGGCTGCTGGGGCTGCCCCAGTGCTGAGCTGCAGGGGGACAGCAGAGCCCTGCCAGGGTTTCCCATTGCCCCCATGTGCTTCTTTTTCCTGCTTGTGCATATCCTTTACTCTTAGTGTCTTCTGTTACAGCCCCTAATGCACATCTAATATAATTTTATAGAGCAATATTATCCAATGCACACAAACACGTGTCCTTGGCTGCCTCCTCACTGGTGGGGCGGCACGCTGCCCAGCCCGCCCCAGCACCTGAGATGTTGGTGCTCTTGCTGCATTTATAGTTGAGCAGTATCATCCCAGCATATCAGTTACTTACCAGGTTGCCATAATGAATGCACTTCATAAATATAAAAGCATTTCTAGAAAGTTAAGCGTTTGGTTGTTATAAAAAGCTCTGGTGCTGAGTCATGCTCTTCCCCGCCCACGGGAAATGGCCGGTGATTATTTCATGCCATTTTGTGTTGGGCTGCGATAACTTCAGGGAAAATGTGGCCACCAAAACTGACAACTCATGCTGATCTGCTGCTCTGTACTCGCAGTGCCATCTGTTAGCACATGTCACTATAGGTATGGAGATGTATTGTATAGCAGACTTAAGTCTATATTTCAAAATTGCTGGGAAGCAAGAGGCACACAAAGGAACTGTAATAAGTACAAAGTGTAATTAAATTTTGCTCTAAGAACTGCCATAGTCAGTTAAATCAGACCAGTTTAGATGTCATTATTTAGTCAATAGAGTAAATCTTATTTATAGAAGTCCAGGTCTGGCTCCACTTGTTTTCTGATAAGCAGTGGTAGGCTATTGACTTTAATGCACAATGCTTATAACAGAAAGATGCATAAATAAACATGGACAAAATGAGGGCAGAAGAGCACTGCTAAATTATCTCTGCAATTGTCAGTGCCCTCGGCTTGGGCAACGGCCTAGGCTCTGGTATCAATTCCTGTTTTCATTTTCGTCTTTTAATTGATCTCATGGAGCAACCATTATCCAAATAGTAATGGAAAGGGATGGTCCCTTCAGGAACTGCTGATGCTGCAGCTCTGTGCTGTTTCATCCAGGAGTCAGATATCAAATGTGAAGAAGTAAGGGGTGAATTATACCCACCTGGGGAACAAAGGGGAGGATTTTTTTTCAAAATTTAGGAGGGTTTTAAAAATGAAGGAACTGCTGGAGAAAATGTAGGAAATGGTATAAGACAGAACAATGTAGGTAGTAGAAGTGGTATTCCCAGCAGTTTTCCTGGGGAGGATGCTGAAAAATAACTGAGGGATACTGGAAAATCAGCAGCTGCAAGTGATAATGCACCAGAGCTCAGGTGCTTTGTATTGAGTTTTTGATCAAGTCTCTGCAAAGCTCAAGTTCAGTGTCAGAGAGGGAGAGACACAGTTCTGGTATTTTCAAGCCTTGTTCAGAGCAGCAAACACTAGAAATCTTCAGTGAAATTGCTGGCATGTGATTATCTTACTTTACTTTCCCACACTCTGAGTGCTCAGAAGGTTTGGAAGATTGTCTGGACTTTTGTGGTCTCTTAATTAAGCTAAAACTCGACCTTTGAATGTTTTGGAGCTTGCCAAACACGAATTAAAATGAGTGAAGAAAGGAAGGGTTAAAAAGCCCATGGAAGCTCACTACCCTGTTGTGTTTAGTTAATGCAGAGGTTTTCAGATGCTCAGTGCTGGCAGCTACAGGGTGCCCGGGGTAAATCTGGTTGGGTGTGGGGCTAGAGTAGGGGTGAGGTTCCTCACAGAAAGAGAGGGGGGGGAACCTGAAGTGATTGCTACTACCTTGGAGGCTGTCTCCTTTGCAGACTGGAGTACATGATCAGGGCCAATTCCCTCATCTGTTGTAGTATCATCCAAAAACTTTTAGCGTAAGCTTTTAATGGAAGGAATTTAAAACCATGGGTATTGCTCCTTTGATAAAGAAGAGGCTGAAAACTTCAGAGAGAGGAATGTCAGGGAGTCACAGAAGCATTTTCTGCTTGTGACAGTACCTGTTCACATTCAACAAGCACCAGCCTCCACTGCAGAGCTTTGAGCAAGGAAAGACCAAAGCTGGAGGGTGTTTTGGCTTTTTTAATTGCAGCTTGATGTTCAAGGTATTTGTATGTGAAATTTGTGACAGAAGGGGCAAATTCTGTGTTACCCTGACATAAACCTGCAGCAACAGCTTGACATCCCAAGCTGCTGGTTTCCCACTGCTTGTATTGACTTGAATGGGAATGCTCGGAATGGAACGCTTGGGTGTATCAGGTTGTGAGTCCCTGGATCACCACTGGTTCCCTGTCAGTGGGTGTGGTTTAACCCAGAGCAGCAATAGATCTGTTTGTGCCTGAGACCGGTTGCTCTGGGTTTATGGTGTTGCAAACAAGATGATAATCTGCTGCTTGTCAGGAGGTGCCGTGAGGGTGACAGTTTTCTCCTGGCCGCCCGTTGCACGTGGTGATAAATGTGTGTGTAATGCCAATGTATAGCCTGCAAATTGTGCGTGTGGCAGTGAAAGCACTGTTGCTGTTTATACTGAGAAAAATAGAACTAAAAGACCACAGAATGAAATATAATTTGTTAAAAACAGGGAATAACATTGATTAAAATGAAAGCCAGTGTTCCAGCACTTTACTGTAGACAAGTATGTCCCCAGGTTCCTTGCACTTGCCCTGTGATTATACAATAGATTTTGAGTCTGTGATATCTACAAATCTACATCAAAATATGTTCTATAGCTGTAGGAAACAGCTCTGAATTGTTAACCTTCTCTCCAGGTACTGGAGGTAACACACTGTGAGATTAGATGTATATTTTCTTCAAGATATACCACCCATCGAGGAGTCCATATTTACATCTTTTGTTGATATTTTTCATAGATTAAAAGAGTCCCTTTTTCTGGTGATAATTCTGTTAAGTACTGTAATTTGCTGCTGCTAATATTTGTCTGAGTCGTAGTTTGCAAAATATATTTGAAACCACTTTGTAAAGTCTCATAATTGCTTCTTTGTAGAGGTGGTATAATGAGTAGTTTCTTTATCCAGCCTTTATCCTGTTAACCTTAGAGGTGAGTGACTGCTTGCTGGAGTAGTTGGGGAATGTCTTAGCACTGTTGAGCCATTTAATTTTGCTACTAATTTCATAGCAGTGACAGAGAATTGGCTATGAGCAAGCTCGCAGTTATTTCAAGGGTTTTCAGTTAGCATTGAATCAGGACCTGATTCACTAAAATGAAATTGAAATAAATGCACATGTAGATGATTTTTTTAATGCATAAATTGATCTGCATTTATGTGCCCAATCCACATTAAAACATTGACCTGCTGTTGAGGGATGGGAACTTGGCATATAAAGCAGCTTTAGGATCGCAAATGAGAACTTGCACCACTGCACTGGGGGTTTGTTCTCAGTTTCTTTTACTGGTGCTCTTGTTCCAACTACAGGGCAACTCCTTGGTTATCTAAATCTTACACTTGTCTTCCTGGATTCAGATTCAGATTTTTCAGTTTCTTTTGGCCTTTTTTACAAACTTAGCAATTGGCATGCTGTGCTGGTTAGCATGTAGGATGCCTTCCAGCGTTGCTCTTTCTGTAAAGGAGAAATTCCTGTTACTTTTGTGTTTGCTGTAGATGAGCAGAGCTGGCTCGTGCAAAACTTGTCTTTTCTCCAAAACCGTATGGGAAGTTATGTTGCTTCCCAAACCAGAACTCGTTTTACCCCAGAGCTGGCTGCATTTCAGAGGGCAGGTTGTCCCATTTTATTAATGTAGCCTAAAATGTGCACGTGTGAGGAATTTTGCTATTTCCATCCTGTTGCTTTTGCTGTTACTGTAACAGTTGGGTGATCTGAAAGAAGTGTGATTTGAGGGTCACTAAACATGAGAGAGAAAGCTTTCAGTTTGGCACAAGAGAGTATTTATGGCATGTGCTTATGAAATGCTACCACTGTCTAATCTTATTAAGTATGTATTCATTTACTATTTTTACCAAATACAGTTTGATGAAACACTGGGAGTTACAGGTGGATCCAAAAAGTTGAGAATTGAGTCACTGATTAACTGCACCCTGCCCCTAAATCATCCCTGTGGGAAGAGGGTCATGGAAAAGATGTACCTGTGCTCTAACGTGGGCAGTGGTTGACGCTTGCTTTTTGACAGAGGTGATTTCTGAAGAGGGATACTTGGGGCAAGAGCCCACTGTTCCCCAGTACCCCAGCACTGTGGGCCCCCTCAGCCACTGCCGAGCCCCCCTGGGACTGCCTTGGGGTGTCTTCTGCCTCCTCCCACAGCCTGCCCTTTCTGAGCTGCAAAAACCTGGCAGCTGAGCGTGGTTGTAAAGCATTTGTTTACCTGGGGAACTGCCAGAGTAAATGTGCTTTTATTAGTGAGCGGTGGCTGCATGGAAGAGAGAGGGGACAAAAAATGCTGCGTTATTCTTATGTGACTGGTTTTATCTCTATGCATCTTGCATAGGCATCTAACTGCTGTGGCATCTACCTACAAGCTATGATTTAGCAGCGTGCTAATGCCAGCTCCGCCGTTGTACAGGCATGTGCACTTAACGCTTGGGCCACTGCAGGCATTTTATCATCTGGAGGTCATTGCTGCTAAATAGTAAGGGTGAATTTTGCACTGGAATACAGAGTTCTGATTGTGCACTTCATTTTGATCTTTCAGTGCTTCTGTCATTAGTGACATTGTCATTTAATGTGGACATTCATTTAGACATACGTCTGGACCTGCCTAGAAAGCATTTTCGATGGCTGCACTCTCAATTCAGTTTCTGCTGCCTATCGTAGACTCTAAGCAAAAGTTGATAACATTTGAAATTTAATCAGGTTGGTATTGTGCAATTTATCTCTTATAAAAGTTTCAGTAGCTTTTTTGCACACTTTACTGTTTAAAAGGAATTCTCAAAAGCCTAGAGTTGGAGGAATATATATGTCCATGCATTGTTGTGGTTTGCACTTTTAATTCTTTTAATTGGAGCTTGATCTCTTTTGTGAAACATATCCTCAAACATGGGACTTGTTACACCAGACTTATATAAAATTATTAACTAGAAGCCTTGTGTTTGGAGTATTTTTTGTTAACTGTAAGAAGTAGGGAATGACCAAAGATGACTCTCATAGAAAGATTTTATAGTACCGGTAAAGCCTGATTTTCCTTATGAGACAATTTGTAGCTTTGCTATATTTTTTTCATTGCTAGGACCAAATTTATGCCAGTATATAGGATGTGTCCTTAGATTTTAATCCAGTATTTTATCCACATCCAAAACTTTCATTCTAATGTCATTCTAATCACTATGATCTTCACAATCTTGTTTTGCAGCACACTGCAGAGTGACAATATTGCCCTGCCAGACCCCAAATACAAGCAGTGCAAACCATTTTGTAAGGCCTCTTCCCCACGTTTTTCAGACATTGTTTTTAAACATCTGGTCTTGAAAATCAGAACCTGCACACAATCTCCTTATTGTCCCACCCAGAAATTATCCTCCCGTCTGACCGGTCTATTTTCCAAAATACTCTTGGTCCTTCCAAAAAGATGATTTTATTCTAAGTTTCGGATTTAAAATCTGGATGAGTGAGAGATCTCGGATGAGAGATGCATTAGCAGAACTGATTTCTCTTGTTACCAGTTCAAAAGGCTTCAGTGTGCAGCACAAATGATTCATAAGTATCCATTGTTCAGAGTTCAGGATAAAGAGTTCAGAATCAAAGCTCTGCTTTAATGTGTGCTCATGCATTTCTTTTTTCAGTAAGAGCATTCTCTTCATATATATAGCAAATGAAATTCAAACTTGTTTAAGCTGCAGTTCTGGTAAATTGCTCTGCCTCTGAAGTTAGCTTAGAATATCATGAGAGTTATAGAAACCGTTACAGATTTTGCTAGTATTGCAAAAACTTAGTGCTTAGTTATAATCAAGCAAGAGATGTTTAATAAATAGAACAGCAAAACAAGTGATCACCTCATGTTTTTCCTGGGTTTGGACCTCACATCAGCCACTCTGGCAGATCCTGAGGGAACAGCCATGCTGGATTTTGGCTGCTGGTGTTTTACTTACTCGCCTTTATCAATAGGAGAGACCACAAAGGCTTCTAAATATATGGACAGATTTATGGGCAGATTTTTACACAGGAATGGAGGGTGACAGGCAGTGGGCAGTGATTAAGAGGTATTCTGACGCCTAGACATTTGTCCAAATGTTTGTCATCAAGCAAACTGTGCCCAATATTTCTTCCTTCAGAGCCACCTTTATCTTTCATTTTAATGTTGTATAGATTCAAGGTGCTGTCACTGCCACAGCACTCGGTTTTCTCCTAGTGTCTTGTATCATGGCTGAGGATACTGAATGGGCTCTCTAAAACCTTTCTTATCAATGGAGTACAACAACCCAGTACAATCATCCTATCAATTATCTTCTTCATCTCAAGTGTCACCAGATAAGTGCTGGTATAGTATTCTTTGAACATTTCAGATATTGTTCCTTGCTTTTTGCCTATAAATGTATTAATATGGAATAAAGATTAAGATATCTCATGTTTTACCCTCATTATTCGTAGACAAAACTATGCTTCATCTCTTGAAAGGTTCTTTTTTCCCCACCTCTTCAGTTTCAGTTCTCATTGGGGTTTGGGTGATGAGAAGAATGTTAGGCTAACTTGTGTTTTGCAATGGGAGTTGTGCCCTGTAGGATCAGGGAAATAGTTGGAGAGCCTGATTCAATGTTGTGCAGCCTCCAAAGTCAGCTTGGCGTGCAGCAGGACAGAACCCCCCCAACTGGACTCTGTAGATGACCAGTCCAGAATAAGTGGCTCAGCCTCTGCTTGCTCATTTCTGGAGAGACTTTCTAAGAGTTTAGTGCTATCAGAGGGAGGGGGGAGGAGGAGAAGGTTTTAATTTATTTGTCTTGATTTGTTTTTATTTGGTGAATGAAATTTTATTCCATTAAACCCCAGGCCTTCCTGAACTCTAAGTCCAGGAGGCACTTGAGAACAGACTGAAGAAGCAGGGTTCCCTCTGTGCTGTGAAGGTGATTAGTTTCCTACCTTCTGCTCATTTTGAGGTATTTAAGGTGCTTCTTTGTGTACAGTGATGTGCTTTGTGCTATGCAGGTGCTCTGTCCCTCTGAGCTGATGCTGGTATCCCTGCTTGGGCACATCAGTGCATTTTATACTGATACCACCAGAGAGGGGTCCTCCTTGTCATGCTGGAGAAAGACAGAAGAGGGATTGTAGGGCCTCATGTGCTGAATTATTTTTTGAGAGTGCAGTGCGTTAAGGGCTGCATGAATGCTTGTGGGCTATGTGATCATGGCATTGACCTCGTGTTTGGACACTGAAGGAGCAGGAAGAGAGGCCAGCTGCTGGGGGGTCCCAGCTGCAGGATCAGTAGAAAGCCTCATGGCTTCTAGAAAGCCCTATCAGATGGGATGTTCAAGGGATAAGAAAACAGTCTAGGATCTACATGTCTGTGAACAAGACATCCATCTGGGAAAGATCTGCATTTTTAGCACTTTCCCTGTGTGGCCTTGGGTCAGGGAATTTACCTCCCTGAGCTTAAGAAGTTGTACAAAGTTTACAAGATCTTTGTGACAAGAGCAGTTAGCGTTACTAAAGCCCAGTATTCAACCAGGAGTCAGGCTTCCCAGAAGGATGATGTTGGCTTATGAAGTTTTTTGAAGTGACTTTTGTCTTTTGTTCATTGCCTTTTGATTTGGAGGCCATTAGATTAATTTGGCAATATTCTTGAGGTTGTCTCTACAATTAGAGCTCAAAACACTTTTAAATTTAAGGAATGAATTGTGATGTAATTATGAAGAGCTTTAGGAAAAACACCAAATATAGCAATATGTGTGAATCGTGAGGATTGGCAAGCTAGGAGATTAGTGTGGGAACAAGAGAGGAATGTAGGCTTTGGTTCAAACAGTTATTTTAAAGAAAAAATATTGCAAATCAAGTGTGATTAAAAACAATGATTCTAACAAAGGACAAAGCCCATCCACTTTACTCCAGTTGTACCTTCTCATTAGCCAGCATATAGCTATGGGGGTACAGCAATGGCAACAACAAACCCAGGCAAGTAACAGAAGAGATACAGCTTCAATCTCTTCATTAAAAAAGGTTTCATGGTTGCACACAGCCACACAAAATGTATTTTCACGCTTACACATTTCAAGCGTTTTTGAAAGTCACACAATTGTTTTGGTGATTTAAGTTCTAAATTGATGAAAATACAATGGGAAAGAGGAAAAGGCAACCTGGGAGAAGAAAAGTCAGGCTTTTCAAGGAAACATTGAAGCATTGCATTGATTGCTGTGAAAATTAATTTCAATTCTACCTCATTTCTTCGTTAAGTCATTTTAAAGGAGCGCTTTCTTGGATTAGTTCCTGCAGGACTCTCAGTCTGACTTCAGGGGCAGCGTTTTTAAGGACATGGGCCCATTTGCACTGAGTTATGCTGCTTCACTGCAAATGCAGTTGCTGCAGGTTGATGATGGTGGAAAAGAGGAGAATTTAGACCATGGAGTTACATCAGCCTTGTATAAAAGCAGTGACTTTACACGTAATTTAGTAAGAACTGCAAGAGCAGTTTCAGAGCAGCAAGAGCTCTGAAACCAAAACCTGCAAGTTGTTCTGCAGTTCTGGTAAATGGTTTGTTAAATGGCCATCCCAACTGGAGATTTTTGAGGACCAAGGTACTAATACCTGAAAGGAGTTTGAGATAATCCTACTCAGGAAAATTCTTCATCCCAACTTGTTTGAAGGTGTGATTAGGACCTTGCAGAAGTGGTCAAGCAGGAATTGGTCTGTTACATAGTGATGCAACAAGCTGGGAAAAGGAGGGATTTATCCAGTGTGTGGTGGTGGGTCTGTTGTTGTGTATGGTCCCAACCTGCAGTTAGCATGTATTCAGTGTGGGACATGGTTTGTCCTGCTGTCATACTCCTCCATGTCTTTCCTGCTCTGGAGTTCCTTGCAGCCTCACTGGGGGCTTCTGCCCCTGCTAGCCAGGGGGGGATGGATAATGGTCTGTCTCTGAGCCAGGCTGTGCTCTCCTGCTGCTCATCCCTGTGTGGCACACCTAGTGTTACCATAACAGGTCAATAGGTTTAAAGTTACTGAGCCAATGATCACATCTGAGAGCGTGCTTAACAAAAGTGTGTTTGTCTTGTGTTCTTTAATAAATTTTATTAATTAATGAAACTGACTCTTTCATACAGTGCATTGGAAGAATTGCTATTCTACCTCTCCTTATAATCATTATTGCCATTAATGAGTATGTTACTCTGTCACCGATACTAATCTAACAAAAGAAACAAATACCTGGCCTGTGCCATGAAGCAGGAGGTTAAATACTCAGTTCTGTAAACTGTGATACACAATTCAGCTGAAATGGCCAGAGAGTGGTTGTGGGGCTGCTTTTAGAGACACACAACGTGTGTATGTAAAATACACAAGCAGCTCTTCTTGCTGGTTGTGTGATGCTGCTTTTGTGAATGGTCCTTCTTCCCTGCCTGTTGGAATCAGCACCTCCCTGAGGATAAAATGCAGAGCAAATCAGTTAGGCACAGCAGAAGATGGGGCATTTTCATACTTTGCATTTTCGTTTAGATTTGATTCCTTAGAAAAGCTGCTTAAATGGTGTTACAACTGCTTTGATACGGACTTTTAATTATGAAAAGGTAGCACCAGTAAATAGTGTTAGGTGACAAGAGTGCAGAGGAGACAGGCAATGGGAACCTTGACTATCAATATGTCAAAAGGATGAGTCCAGAAAGACACAGGGTTACAAATTTATTGTGAAGCCCATGGCAAAGCTATTTTAGTGGCTTTCAAGAAAGGGATGTATGTCAGTCTTATTGTAGTTCCTTGAGGGAATAGATTTTGCACACAGAGGGGAAGAGAGACTGAAGTGAGGCATCTGTCATTTTATTCCAGTGTTTATGATCCCTTAAAATAAAAATGAAAATTAAAGGAAGATGTTTCTCTCATATCAAGAGTTCTTATGTTCTTCTTTAACTGGCCTCATGCAGAAGATTTTGGCTGGTTTAGCTGGTTGTAATTTTTGTGGTGTGCAGCTCTTGTTGGCTTCCCTTGTACGAAACACACACGAGCTATTCCGTTACTGTGGGTGGTATGAAGCGAACAGCTGTGCATGTGTTGCACTGAATTTAATGCACATCATGGTAACAGAAAAATCAATCTGAGAAGAGACTTTTGTGACGCTGTTGGCATGGGATTTATATACTTTATTAGCTACCGGAGCCTTTTCATTATTACGGCTGTTGGTTAGACCTGCTGTAGCTCCAGGAAAACCAAGAGACGCCGAGTTGCAACACTTGCAATGTGCAGTGTGCACACACAACCTGGATCAACCTAATTTCAGCATAGCAAACACAAAACAAAAGCTGTAGATGACTTCTTAGCCTTTGTGCACATCTGCATTATTATAAATGCTAATATAATTCTGCAATGATAAATAATTAAACAATTATGGTCATGAATCAATAAGTTTAGCGCATTTTTTCATCAGCAAATTGTACTGTATAAACAAGAAATATAAATTACCAAGTCTAATTTTCACTGAAAATTGTAAGCATTTTATATCTAATAATTAAAAAAAAAGTATTAGAATTCAATGTAAGATACTTAGAACTTTAAAATTTTCTAGTTTTAACCAAACACCATTAAATTGTCATGTTTTATGTTTCTGAATCTGATTAACATTTTGAGATCTGACTTTTACAATCATTCTTTGTTTTCCTCTGCTAGACCCCCCTCGCTCAACCTCTGGTTTCTCCTAAACACAGTTTATCAGCTTGAATCCGCTTCAGATGACCTTATTATGTTGCCTTTAAGAAAATATGTTAAAAGAAAAACATTCAAGTACTTTTCTTCTAAGATTTTGAAAGATCTAGCTATTTTTATCATGCACTAAGCATTTTGCTACAGAAGGTGCAACATGGAGGCTGTGAGAAGACAGAGCTTTTGCAACTGTGTTTGCATTTAATTGGAGGTTGTAGGGTTGCCTGTAATCTTTCCTGCTCTCAGATCTTTGGCATTTGTGAAGAATCTATCACCCCAAATGCTGACATCTAGCTGCATCATTTAAAAATAATCTTGCACTACTCTAGAAGCAGGGGTAAAAAATAGTGTATTTCCAGAGAAAAAGATTGATATTTTTAAAAGGTGTACATGTTTTCTATGCTGAACATCTTGCATGAACTAAGGATTTTCCACAGTGGAAGTTACTGCAGAATAGCTGTTCCTGATTGCTCTCCATCAGCCTCCTCAGTGGTTGTGCTTTAACACAGGGAAAAGCTTGACCTGCTTCTACTTTGTCTCTTGAGCTATCAGTGAAAACCCCATTTAGTCTTAGCCAGGGCACGTTAGACCAGGAAATGTGGAAAACCAGCAGTTTTGGCTTTGCAGCAAAGTGTCCAAGGGGGATACTTTGGCACCAGGTGCCCATCTCCATGGTGATGGGACTCTCCAGGACCCTCTCCCCATCAGCCAGGGCTCTGGGCACCCCTGTCATTCCCTGACCTGTGGGGTGGGCACCAAACCAGTGAGGACTCATTCTCCTGCGGCAGAGCTGGTGGGAGTGCTTCACTGGAGGTGCTTGAGTTATGCTGCATCACTGTGCTGGAAAAGCTGCTTTCCATGGGAAAAGCTCCCTATTCCATACATAAGCCAATAAACCAGTATTGATCTGACTCCCATGTGTTTGGTGGTGTGAATGAGTCACAGCAGTGATCCTTTGTGGTGGCCACATACGCAGTTCTACAAATACTCAGTGTAAGTTAACCTGCCAAACGACGAATGGGACATGAAGGTGACACTACTTTTCAGAAAATGTGAAAAACCAGCAAGGGAATTCGATAGGGTACGGAAGGTGCTGTGACCTGGGAAAGGCAGCCTCACCAGGCGTGGTGTGGTGGCCGGGGGTCTGCGGTAATTTTGTCCGGCCTCGTAATGGAAGTTCATAGTGTTAAAGGAGGGGCTCTCTCCACTGAAGTGGTAAAGTTTATTTGCAGGGTTTTTTTTACAGGCTTGAAGCCTGAGGAATCTACACCAAGCTGGGAGATTAAGGACTTTTCCTCCCAGTTTTAATGCTTGCTGGCAAGCAATTAGTTATTTGTATTACAGAGAAGACTCACAAAGCTAGTAAGTTTAGAAGTGTAAGCAAGTATTTTGCCTTTGGGGGAGAAAGAACAAAATTGTTTTCTTCACCTTATTTATCTCCCTTTTTGTTTACCCTATCTTCCTTCTTTTGATGACTAAGAGAAAGAAAACTGCATATGGAGTCTCCAGATCTTTACTTTGAGTTTCTCCCTTGTGCTGTTGCATCTGCTCCTCTTCCTCTAGCTTTCCCAATGTGCCGTGTTTCCATTTGTGGGTGTAAGTGTCTTTGCCTCTGATGCCAATGTCACTCTTTCTGTGGCAACCAGATTTTGTTTTACTGTATTGCTCTTAGCAACATGTTTCTTGCATTCTGCTCTCTCTGTTGTGGAGTTCACACTTTCGAAGTCTAGAGATATAGATTGCTCTGCTTTCACATATATGGTTTTGTAAAAACAATCAAAGTCAAACCGTGGAGCATATTCCCCTTCTTCATGCAGAGTTAGAGGGTTTGTGTTTCACTCTGAAGCAGGTCTGCATTGTCCATCCTTGACCTCTGTGCACCTCATGCACCCACTATTCTCAGATTCCAGTACAAAATATTTGCAGAAAATTGTACACAGCCATTAGCTGAGTTTTTATTTTTCTTTGTAGGTGAAAGTGTATATTAGTTTTCAAGCCAAAATATCTGTATTTAAAGGTAATGATGTGATAAAAGCACTACAATTTCAGTGGTAGGGGGAAACAGTAGAATTTTCTCATTTGTCTCTATGATAAATCAGCAGAACCTGTGGAGAAGAATATTGCAATCATACATGTAGCATATTCCTTTATTTTTAAGGTGTCTACATTTAAAACACTCAGACTCCACCTGTGAAACTGTATTTCAGGATGCACAGCAGGTTTGAAAAATATTTCAGAGATGTTGCTTTCATACTTCAAACCCTTGAAAAACCAAATATACTGACTTCTGAAATGAAATCTTGGTTTTCACTGGAAAAAAAAAAAGGAAAAAAAGGAAAAATGTTTAATAGCACATATGGCATAATTTCATGTGACATCTGTTTTGTAACAAACAATATTTAGCTCACTTATTTGCTGAATGATACAGTACATGCTGCAAACAAAAAGTCCAATGAGCAGTTTTACATAGTTTGTAATATATCAATATTTATTGCAAAAGAATGCAAAACTTAAACATTTAAGCATGTTATTGATTGTAATATGCAAAACATTGATTACTGCATGCTGCCAATGCAAAGAAAGTCTACTGAATGCCTTATGGGGTATGAAAATTAGGTATATTTCTGAAAGAATAACTGATATCCTCCCACTGGTGACATTTAGGCTTATGCCCCCTCAACCTAATTTGTGTCATCTTATAGGAGACAGCTGTCAATATATTTAGGATGGTTTAGCTCATAACAGCAGAAATGGTGAGAGACTATTGGCTTAATTGCATGGAGTGATTGATTCTAATGGAAACAACATTTAGAAACTCAAAATGCACTCTCTGTTGGCAGATCTAATAGAATCTCATAATGAATTGGAGCATCACGCATATACTGTACTTTCTGCAAGGACTGCAAAAGGACAGTCATGAGTTTTTGTTGTTTTTTAAATTTGATGTTAATGTTTAAATTATTTGTTTAATAAAACCAAACCATCACAAAGACATAGCCAGACAGAAACCAGATCATCAGAATGATGCTGAAACCACACACTGGTACAGTAATTCTCAAAGGAAGATTGTGTTCAGGTAAATTGGCTGAAGACATGAAAATAAATGTTAGCAAGTGGAATGCTGTGAAACGGCCTGAGGTTTGTGGGGCATGCCTGCTGTTGTGATGTGCTTTGGAAGGATGGCCTGAAAACAAACCCTGGGGTGGCTCATGCAGGTGGTGTGGACCCCAATGGATGGTTTCAGCTTAGTTTATCCCATGAAACCCAAAGACTTTCTAGAAGCATGTGGATTATCATCGAATCATAGAATGGTTTGGATTGGAAAGGACCTTAAAGATCATAGACTTCCAACCCCCAAGCACAGGTAGGGACACCTTCCACTAGACCAGGCTGCAGACCACAGCCACTGCTGGACTGAAGGACACCAAGCAGGAGTTGATGCGTGCCTGGATTTGTAGCAGAGCAAGGTCTCGGCCTTTCTGATGCTCCTCCTCACCTCCTCTGTGACCAAATCATTTTGGTGAGCCCCCATGGTGGTTTGTAGGTCTTGGGGTGCCTGGATGTGTGGGCATGAAAGCTTGTCCATCTCTCTTTTAGAAGGTGTGTTGGCACCCTTGGATGCTCTGGTGTTGCAGAACGTGAACCTGCCTGGATGAGGGGAGTAAAGCCTGCACTAGTAATCTTTTCTCTGGGATAGCAGCAAAAGCTCCAGAGCAGTTGCTCTATGTTACCTCTTTTGTACTCTGACAGTTTTGCACAATAACATCTCACCTTTCTAGATTCAAACTGTAAGTGCATCTGTTTCTTTTCTGGGATATTTCTCTCTCTCTCTCTCCCTCTCTCTCTCTCAACACTTTATAGGGATCCTGTTATTTTCTTCTCCCCTTGTAATTTCTCAGAGGCATCTTACTCTTTCCTGAGTGTCTGTACAGAAAGTCAGGAAGTCAGGATTGTAAAAGATCTTCTGCTTAACTGAAAATGCTCTGCAGTTTGGCCAGAAGCTGCTAACATCGTTCTACCTTTTTCTTTTTCTGCTCCTTTAAGATCTAGAAATATGTAGGTTTTAGGGGGTCTAATATGTGGTTACAGATTAAGTGTTTTTTCCCTCTTTCCCATAATTAGAAAGGTATGAGGAATCGGATGCAAGATTGAACAGTGTAAATCTTCCAAAATTAAAAACATTTCAGAACTGGAATAAATATTAATAAATAGGAGGCATAATGAAATGCTGTAGATATGTAAGGGGAAAAGCAAGCAGGAAAGGAGGGAAGATTTTTATAGACCTTAATTACAGCAGGGTTGTTAGTAAATTTACTGAATTGTAAATGTAAAAGATTCGGATGGCCTGAGTAAAACCACATATTTAAGCCTTCTAAATGAACATTTCTGTTTTTTGAGTAATTTGTACCATCTGTGTCAAAATTCTGAGCCTAAGAAGAAAAAGCAGTGGAACAAATGTTGGTTCCATAAAACAGTCCTAGTTCATTGTTGAAATTGTCACACATTAACATTGCAGGCCATCTGGGTAGACAAAAGACTCTAACCAGATTGCTAAGATGATTTTATTGGTCTGGTATTAATCAGAATGTGGCATAATATTTAAGCAGAAAAAATGATGAGGTGAAGTGGAGTGCCTTTAACTACCCTAAATGTGTGGTAGTTGCACAATAATCTTATTACACCATAGAGCACTGTGTTTCTAAGCAAAGATCCTAATTCTGAAATGTAAATAACAAGCTATGTGATATATCCAATTTTTAGTTTAAAATAAAATATGAAACTTAAAGAAGTAATGACTGTTGGCATATTGCAATGCAGAGATTTAAAGGCCACAGCATGGTTATATTAAATTGCGGTATACCCACAATCATGTTGGAATTAACTTTAATTTCTTTTTGTAACATTGTAAATCAGATTACACTTCATCTCAAAGAATCCAGAACTCGTGATTTACAATTGATTTTCTACATTTTGAATCTCTACACAATGCAGCAGCTTGCCTTCTCCCCAGGATCTGGAGATGACTGTATGTATGTGCATGTATGTGCGTGTTATGTTTGTTCTCTAAAATCTTAATCTGCTTTCTCGCCTTTCACAGGCAATTGGAAAAGTCTCTCTTTTTAATACTGTCCATGATCTTGCCTCTTTCTAGTTTTCCCCCTCTGAATCTCAAAAAGCCAGCAAGCGTTTTTGTGCCTCTTTCCCCACTTTACCACCACTATGAAGACCCTGTCTACCCTCCTGTACTGAATCCGACCTTTTAAATTCCCCAGCAAGTCCTCTGAATGCATGGAGACATCTCCAAACACCACAACCTTGTCCTGGGAACATTTGACACTTTCTCTAATGGGTTTGCTGTGAAAGTTGCCCCACTGGTGTGAGGCAGGTGATGGAGAGTCCTGCAGATCTGTGGGCTGGGCTTCTCCCTCCAAAGCTGCCTTGGGACTGATGGGTCCTGTCTCACGTGGAGGACCTGGAGTCTGGTGAGGTGGGAAATGGAGGCTCCATCATTAGGTTCAAGTGTGGGTGTGCCCCATCTCTTGCTGGGGAAGGTAAGAGTGGCTGTGTGGTGGTGATTGTCCCCATCTGCAGCAGACATTGCTGCCCTTGTCCCGCTCTGCTCCCAGGGATGGGGGAATCCAGCTGTGCTTGGAGCTGCCCCAACATTTGCACAGCAAACTCTGCTTGAGTGCAAGGCTTGACTGCCAGTTGGGTTCCATACAGAGGCCTGAGATTTGCCTATTTGTGAATTATTTCTGATCTTGATTATTCTATAGAGTGCATTCTGTGGAAGCAGCTGTAGCACACTCCTGTGCCATTTTTCTGGCACAAAATATATGGTTGGATGGTTTCTGCTCTGTAGTTTTCTACTATGAAATTCTCTCTCTCTCAAAAAAAGTTACTCCCTACAAAACTTGTATTAGAATGAGACTTAAATTTTCCAAAGTAATAGTATTTGGGTAATTTAAAAGGGCATCTGATGTAGTTAAATAGCACAGATGCAAAATTTTTTTTTTTTTTTTTTGCTTTTTGACTTCTGTTTTAAATTGTTAATCTGAGAGCAAGGTGAAATGGGAAGAAAAGAGACTGTGACAGAGGGATGAAGAAACTAAAGAACTGGAAGCAGAAGGTAGGATTGTCTAGCAGGAGAAAAATAAGGGTGACAGTCATCAGACAGACCAAAGCAGGATGTTGGAAAGCAATAGGTTTGGACCAAGAAGCTATCAACTGTGTCCAGCATTTAGACAGTAGAAAGTGCTCCTGTTCATGGCAGGGCTGTGAGATTGGGAGGGCTGTATGTGGTCCAAGGGGTCTGCCTGAGGCTGTGTGGGGCATTTGCTTTGTTCAAAACCTCTCCCTTGGGGCCGATCTGGAACTGAGCAAAACCAACCAGGCTCTGCAAGCTCTGCAGGCTGAGTTCATTGCCTGGGCAATGAACTCCTAAGGGTCTGGACCCTTAGGAGAGGTCCTGTTTAATGTCTTAATTCAAACAGAAAATAGTAAGTGTTGCTTGGGCTTCAGATCAGTTGGGAGATGGGTGGCCCAAAGGCCTGTACAAGGAACTTGTCTCTTGCTGACCACGATTCTCTGGAAAGATCTTGCAGGCCAATGCTTGTTTGTGATGGACCAATAGACTGTTTGGAGATGAGGCAGTCCCAACTGTGATGGAGAGAATATTTCTAAGCATGAATACCTTGACTAATTGCATTGCTTGATCTTCTAGTGATATGACGCTTGGCATAAACTTTAAAGGGGATTTTCCAACTTCACTAGCAGTTTTTTTGTTGTTGTTCGTTGGTTTGGGGTTTTTTTTGTGTTTTTTTTTTTATACTCTATTCTCATTAATCTTATGTCTGAATATTTAGAAATGCTAAATACTGGTGGTAAAAGATGACTGAAAGCTTTGCTATGTGATTAAAGGTTTTCATGGTTTTGCCTATTTAATGAAAGATTTATCAGCCATTGCTGTGGAATTATACAGTATAGTGTAAATTATACTTAATTAAACAAAACATTTGGGATTGTCAGTTAGCATCACAGTGCTGGCCTGGTCCTTGATGACAGATAGCAGTGGTGAGAAAATGTCACCGCAGCCACACAAGTGTTGCGCTATCAGGCACGTACAAGTGAAATGTGGATTAAAATGCTATTAACATAGCCAATTAAACATAGGCATAAACAAACCAGTTAAATCAATAACAGTAACTGCTGTATTACAGAGCTGGTGCTTTGCTGTGGCTCACTTTGCCCATCTGAGGACAGCCCAGAACAAAAACCATGAAGCTAGCAGGTTTTGTATATAGTGCCCCAGAGCAAGGGCTAACCACACCTTCAGGGCATGAACACAGCAAAGCCATACTGGGGGTCAAATGCTTTATTTTTTTCTTCTCTTAAACTCCTTTTATTTTTTACTGTTGCATTTGACGTGTATTCTAGTTCTCATAGACTCCATGTCTTTGTAGCTGCTGTAGTTAGTCCTTGTGACTGACACATGAGTCTGGACAGGAGCAGGGGCTGTCTAAAAGGGAGGTTTCATAGGGCACAACTAAGTTAGCAACAAAATAAACAGACACAGTTTGCTATTTCACAGCAGAATACTCAAATGTTCCTAAGTCTTGCATATGGCACACCCATGAATGCTAACCTTGGTCATGGGCTTGCATTTCTCCGTCCTGGAATTCTGAAGACACCCCAACTTCTGCACCGTTACTTTAAATGTTTCTTAGTCTGTTTTGTGATATTTCAGTAGCATTTCCTTACCAGATCTTTCACTTTCTCCTTTAGATCAATAGAAATTTGTTTATTTTTCTGTCAAATGTAGAAATTAAACTCTGTGTAAGTGTTCTTGTGTGAATTATGGAAGAGAGTAACCCTGGAATGAGAAGATTGGAAGTGCTTTGAATTTCCAGGTGTTAAATCTAATATTTCTCTTTTTGGTCAACTGGCTTAATCCTTTAGTCTTAAAGGATTAAGTGCTACCTATAGTAGATCTTATCCTGATGTCAAAAGATTTCTCTGGGTGGCTGGTATCCTAAAGCCCAAAGCTAGCAAAGTCATTCCCCTGCAAAAAGTCCACATTGCTTTATTGAAACCTCCATTTGAACAGGGAGGTGAAGCATCACTGTTCTTTTCATCTCCTATAAGCACCTCCTTAATTGCTGTAGGTTTGACAATAACAAGAACACAGTGGGTATTTTCAGTGTGAGACCTTTCGTAAGAACAAGGGAGTAACAAGAGTTCCTCTTGATTCTTCATCTGAATCCATTTAAAAATACAAAATTAAAAATAATTATTTCTTGTTTAGTTTTTCAGTAGTACTTAAAAGAAGTCATCCTTCAAACAACGAATGGAGAAGGATTTATTTGAAGCATTTTGGGGGTCTCTTATCTAGACATTTCTTTTTGTGGTGTTTAAGACCTGTTAGGAAGGCCACTTTGATAGTATGTTGGATTTTGTCCAACTAATTCCCTTCAAAAGCAGCTTGATGGAAAACAATGGGGCAAAAAAAGCAAGAGCCCTTGTTTCCAAAGCCAACTGGGCAGGTGGTTAGTGGTGGCCCATGTTATAACTTGAGTAGATGGTACCACACTGCGTGTAAACAAACTTGCCCTGTTTTCAGCAGCTGTTTTAACACTGTGCTGGGTGGCCCAGCAGATGTTTTGAAGTTGATACCTAAGCTACTGATTTTCCAGTTAGTGTCACCTGTGCTTATCCAAACTGCTTTACTCCTTTGGATAGTAATGAGGATGAACTCAAGGCTGACTGCTGTGTTGGGCACTGAGCTTTGGGCAGTGTAAAAAAAAACAAAACAAAAGGTAGTAATTGATGCTAAAGACAATCCTAAAGGTTAAAAGGCAGAGAGACAAAAGAGCAGCAAAGGGAAGTAAAGCTGGTTTTGTGTAAAACCAGCGGCCAGCACAGCCCTCTGCCTGGTCTGCAGTGGGGTGGCTGTATGTCACCAGCCTCATTGGTAAGAGGTTTTCCATGCTTTGTGGTGCTACAGGTTGGCTGAAGTCCTACCTCAGACGTCTGTGGTGTGTCGAGAGAATGTTGCAGGTGGACCATGGCTTGGATTTGCATCTCTTATCTTCCTGATTTTTGTTCATTTGGATGTTGCAAGATCAGACCCTACAAATTAGGAAATAAATGAAGAGCTTGATTAGAGCTTTAAATGGGATTCTTGAGACTTTTATTTGTACCTGAGGCAGTATGTATGCTGAAATTAAACAGCAACCACTTTTGGCATGCTTCCTCTCTTCATGTAATCTCTCTAGCAGACTGTTTTCTTACTGTAATTTTCTCTCTTATATATGCATTTATTTATTTATATTCAGAAACACTGTGTATGTTTATGGAGTTCTGGGGAGTAATCATAGCCATGTTTAGCTCAGCAATGCCATGGGTCATGCACTGAGGTCCCCACCAAGCCATGAAGGGAATCTGGGCTTGCTGCCTGCCCTGCTACTGTACCAGTTTGGTTAGTGCTGCTGTGGTTTGGGGCTTTCCCAGGTGTTTTCTGACCTACTTTTGGGTTCTGTGGCCTGACCTGTGTGTGTGAGAGGGTCATGGGAAGTCATGGTGAGGTACTCTGCTGTCTTCTCGTGTCCAGCTGTACCACTCCTGAGGAACCCATCCACACCACCTGGTGGCCTAGCTGCTGTTGCAGGCAGTGCTCCTTCTTCCTTTCAAAGCAGTCTTCCCCATCTCCTAAAAGCACACTCATTTGAAGATAATGGGTGACTGACACACTTTTAAGCAACAATTTGAACTTCTTATGGGAAGTCAGGAAGAGAATGAAATGAGGGCAAAGAGGAAAAGAGAAGGAAAAAATGGAAAATAAGTGTTTCATAGATTGGCACTGACTGTGGAGGGGGAAAGCTGCTGGAAAACTCTGGCTGCAATAAGAGCAGGAAGAAGGGAGAGGTTCTGACTGGAAGAAAACCAGAGGTTAAAGGCAGCTGCTGAGTGCTGTGGTGTGTTTTCCTGGGAGGCTGAAGCCTGCCTGTGGAATGCTTCAGCTCAGAGGGAATGCAAACATTGTCCTGGGCTCTGCCTTTGGGCTGTGTGCTTTGGTCTTTGTAGATGGCATTTCACATTGGGCAGTGGCACTGCTGCTGCTTTGTCAGCCTGTCAAGACCACTGGGAAATGCAAGCCAATTCAGCTTTAAGTGTACTCCTCTTTTTTTTTTTTTTTTTCCTGTAGACCATCTAACAGTAAATCCAGCCTGTGCATGTGACTGCTTCTTCATGACAAGGCAGGATGAAAAGTGGTTAAGAATTTCTGTAAGTTTAAAATTATCTTTACATTGGTCCCTGTTAAGATTTCTGACAATTGCCATTAATCTTTAGTCTGGGAAAAAAGGCTTTTTCCACACCATATGGACTAGACCAGCTTTATCTGCTGCCTGTTGTCCTTCATGGGACACGAGACACATTCCGTTGAGTGATGGATCGTCTATGGGTGTGTCGTAGCAAGAGCACGTTGGCACATACACCTCAATTGACCAAGTCCTGCATACCTACATTTAGTCAATGTACTTGTGGTGTATTTTGCTATTTTATTTCCCCTAGTTCACTTAATGTGCCTTTTCACACACCCACTTCAGTGGCTTCATGAACATCACTAGGCTGCAGATCAGCTTCTTGTGCAATGTGCTCAGTGGAATCTCCTATTTCTCAACGCAAATCAGTGCAAATGTGGACCATTAAAGCCATGATTGACTCCAGACTAAGGCTTTGCTCCCGAACAGTTTATGCACTATTGAAGGCTAGGTTTTTTGTTCTTTGGTACTTGTGTTTTGTAAGAGCTTCCTGGCAATGTCAGTAGTACAAAGACAACTTTTTATTAATTCTAATAAAGAAGGTATTTTTGTGGCCAGAGAGTTGAGAACTCCAAGCTTTGTTGTTTCAGGAAGAAGACCATATTTTAATGTGTGGAAATATTCCCAGGGTGTGTGGTCTGCTCACTGACCATTTCCTTTAAACATCCAAAGCTACATGATACTAACAGTATGGGATCAAGGTGTTTGTACCAATGTGGCCATTCTTCTTCATAACAGCAACTTATTTCTCTTTTTTTAATTCAGAAGTGAAACATATCTCTTGAAATGATCACAGTCTTATTTCCATGAGTAACGCACAAATGGGTCAGGAGAGGAACAGGGTGTTGTCTTCCACAACACAGAATTAAAGTTTGCTTCAGCGGGATCAAAATGCATGCAGACTTTTAATGAAGTTTGTCAATTTAAAAATACATCATTTTGCCTTATAGAATCGTGGTGTCTAGCATTGAAAATCAATTTAGATATTTATGTCCTGTAGCAGTTTGTTTCTAAGCAATTAGAGTAAAACAAAAGTATTTGCAAATTTTGTATCTTCTTCTGTGGTGTTTGCTGCTTCTTGGATAATTTTATCCATGAAGACTTCTTTACCACTCTGTCTTGCTGACTCAGCTGAGTTAAAATTAAAGCATAAAATGAGATGTTTATTTAATCACGGCGATGTTCTTAAAAACTGTCGGGTTTTCTTGTATCACTAAAAAAGTGCCTCTGAAATGCTGGTAATTTCAGGTTGTTCCCTGTTACAATAAACTGCCAGATAAGAATATACTTGACTCTAGATTATGAACTTAGCTCTTAATATATAGAATTCTTCATACCATGTGTAGGAACCACCGATTATGGCACAGCAAATTTAGTATTAATTATCCAGAAAGAGCTCTGTTTTGCCCAGGAATGAGTAATGCTGCCCAGATTCAGAAATGGACTTATTTATGGGATTAAAGTTAAGCACATGCTTTATCTCATTAATCTCTAACATCAATAATGGTCTATCAATTCAGAGCTACAATTGGTGTTGCAAGCACAAAGAAGAGATGAGTGAGGTCTCTGTCTTGACTTTGCCCACTGAATTTCTTGTGGGCTGGGAGGTGCAAATGGCAAAGGGTTGTTGCTTGGAAAACGGCTTCTGGGACTTCTAAATTTTTCACTATAGTTGGTCTTTCAATTTGTCATTTCCCAAGTTCTGGGTGAAATTTCAGTCACTAGTGTTTTAAACCACATAGGTTTGGGTGGAAACTGTTTCAAATGAAGGGTTGCAAGCTAGGAACAATCAGACTGGCAGCAGTCTCAGTGACAGAGAATATTAAAATAGAACAATTACAAGTGAATGATAAGAATTCTAGGACTGAATGTCTGTGATGTGAGACAAATAAGAATCAATAACATGTATTTGTAGCCTGCTGTAACTGGGGAAATAAATACAAATGTACTGGTGCCCTCTAGACCTGGCCCTTCTGCTAGTGTGCATGTGTCCCTTGCATACTTGGAAATATAAATGCCACGGAACTGATATCTTACAACTTCTGACTGCAAGTTCCTTTGAACTGCTTAGATGCAGGGCATAAAGCTGCCACTGGAAAGTTAATTTTGAGGCCTTTTGTTTGTTTCTAAAGTATTTATTTTGTTGAATACCCTTTATCTGTTCTTAAAATGTGCTGGAGAGGCAAGAAAGTAACTTGTCTAGGATGCTCACCTTTGTTTTTCTGTTGCAATTATTATTCTTCAGCTGAGAATTAGCCCTTTCCAAACGTTGTTTGTTGGGTTTGGTTTTTTTTCAGCAGTGCATATTAACACCTATGATAATCTTTCTTAGCTTGGCTAGAAAAATCTCAAAGGACCTGTGCTGGAGTCCACTAAAAGCACAGACACTTCTAACCATTTTAGACAATGGGCTGAGTAGAAGAAAAAGTTGCTATTCACATAGTAGCTTTCACCACTGATAGAACTGCATTGGTTTCATTGAACAGAAGTCAGCTTTAGCTTTTTTTTGTGGTGTAACCTCCAACAGAACCATTCTCAGCCTCAAGGCTGTTGATAACATAAGAAAGGTACCATTGGCCACCCACCCATTCCATATTAAATGGAATTAAATAAGCCTGCTTTTTTTCCCTGGTCTTCAGTTAGGAAGCAAACAAACAAAAAAATAGACCCATTATGATGCATTAATATTTATTTTCAAACATGGAGGAATGAGGTGGCAAATCCCTAGAAGGTTTTTCCTGCATAAAGGTTTACTTTGGGAGAGAGGAAGGATAAGAAAGCCCAAAGGAAAAAACTACATTGACTTTTGTAGGAGTTGCATTCCAGCTAAACAGATCTCAGTATCCTATAGCCAGTCTCTGGGTTGAGGGGTAATGCTTGGTTTTGATGACTGTATTTGAGAATGTGCAGTGTTAAGAATACATTTATTTTCCTCCTAATCACCAAGATATCACTAATAAACTAATCTAATTCTTAGTACCAAGTTTTGTGAAGGTACTTTAGAAGGGAAAATAAACATATGAGGAAACCAGTGCCTCAAAGGTGACATGACTGTCAGATTTATTTGGTGACAAGAGACATCCTGGAAAGTACAAACTGAATAAAATTGTCTGATTCTGAAGTTTTCTCACAAAGGTAGAGGCAAAGGCAAAACGACCTTTTTAACCCAAGACCTTCTCAAAGGTTTATAAAACTTTCTGGTCTAGTTTGAGGCTAGTTATCAGGAGATATGCATGGGTGTATTTTTTGGTGATGAAATTAAATTCCATTTGAATGGGAGATCTCAAACAAGGCAAGTTGCATTTGAAACTTGGAAGTTTTTGTTATCAAGGCAGAAGAAAAAACATGCAACTACTCTGTGGAAAGTTATAGTGCTACTGGTTTTTATTCCTCTGCTTGCTAGTGAGTGATAGGCTGAGGAATGCAGCATCATCTATTTCTTTTGTGTTCTTGGTTACCATAGAGCATATGCAACATACAGCAAAACACAAACATTTCTTGCTTTGTTTTCTTGGCAGTTTTCTGAATTCAGTATTTTGGAATGAAAATGAAATAGTGTGAATCAGTGTAGAGCACACAGAACACCTCGTTTCTTGATCCTCTGATGAGCATTTTTAGAAAAAACTGCTGAAATATGCATCATAATCAATCTGATGAACAACCAATGGAGAAGGCTTTTAAATATTTAAGAATCTCTGTTGTAGAGAATAGCACAATTTTTTAAAAAATGAGACTGCAAGTTCCTATGACTCTCGGAGAAGTCCTCCATATAAGGTCTTTTTGCCACGAGGCTTAAAATATCTAATTCAATCTCCTCTGTGTTGGGATCTGATGTGGCCTCTCTGAAGTACATTGATAATCTTATTTCAGGTCCCAGGGAGTGACCATCACTTCTTCCTTCCCTCCTCCAGTGCCACTTGCTTCCAGTTGCCCTTGCAGCCCTGGTGCATCTGCCCCAGTTTCCTCTGTTATTCTTGTATGAATTCTTTCCCTAGTTACTCATAATTTCACCCCAGTCAGGAATGACACCTTCCTCTATGTCACTGACTGTGCTGAGAGCAGCCTCCTGGCCAGCACCCACCAGCAGTGCTCCCGGGTCCCCAGATGCTGGGGTGAGGATGGCTCTGCTCTGTGAGCTCCTGTAAACTCCCCAGCATCACGGGTTAATCCAATTGTTAAACACAAGGCAGAATTAATCTTAAAACACTTTGAGTAACAGTGTAGCTTTGTAAATAACAATTTGTCATTACAGGAAGTGTTTTTTTGCAAGGCGAAGGCTTGAATAAGGTAATATTTTTGGGTGATGCTTCAGTGAAGAGATTTTCTGGAGATCTGTGATTTACCTGTTACTAATATTATGCTATTTAACAAGCAGGAAGCTGTACGTAAGAACAATAATAGTAATCTTAGTTAGAATGGTTTTGATGAAAGTACACTTTAATTCACTAATTATGACAGCTAAAAGGCATTTTTACATTCAGTAGTAAAATCACTGTATCTGTATTTTTACCTCACTCTTCCAGCTGCAGAACTCTTTCTAACATGTTTTTAGTCATGTTATGCAAATGCCTGTTTAAATTACTAGGAGTATTTGTTTTCTATTTCTGCCCTGTAAAACATAATTTTAATACAAGTTATTTGTGAAATGCACATTGTAAAAGGAAATAAGGTTTCAGATGGCATTTCTATGATAATTTTACTGCAAATGTTGACCATGTTTTTGTATTTGTCTGTAAAAGGTAATGCAGGCTGTACGTAAGGCATATTTCAAAGGTCTAATATTGTATGTGACTAAATTAGTGAAGTAGCATTGGCTTCCCTGTGAACAGTTAGTCTCTCACTAATCATACCCAGTAAAATAGATCACCCCCTCGCATACATCTTGCAGGCGGCAGTTGCTGTGGCTCACTGCACTGATCCCAGCCCCGCTGCACAGATCCAAGGCCCTTTTCCAGCTCTCCTGCCCCATGTGCTTGCCTGTCTGAGGGTTTGGGGTGTCCTTGCCCACGGCGGGCCCGGGGTGCTCATCCCCAGGATGAACAAGAGTTAAAGTCAGGGCAGCCGAGCCCGTGGAAACACACGGCTGGCCCCGCGCAGGCAGGAGTAATGTATGTAAATAGGGGGTAGTGAATGCATGAGCAGGAGAGTCAAGGTGAAGGGCGTGCTGAATACCAAAAAACTGGCTGTGGGGAAGAGGGGGAAACCTGGGGAGCCTGGCAGGGTCTGAGGGGTTTAGCCCTCAGGAAAGCGCCTGGTAAATTCCCAGCCAGATCTTCATGCTGCCTCGTTAAATGCAAAACTGCAATTAAAATCACACTTTCTGTTTTAGATTGATTTGTTTAATAAACAAAGGTTAGTTGCATTTAAAAAATGTATGGGCAAGTTTGCTGCATGTGGGGAGAATAACAGATATTGCCGGCAAGAGATTGCTCTTCATAAAATACCTAAATTTCAGTGGAACGCTGTATTTTTACTTGGCTTGATCCTCTGACTCTGCCTCCAAATGGAAATTTTTTGAAACAAAAAGAGGTTTCTAGAGGTGGGATCCTGTTGTTTGTGTCTCTGTTGCACTCTTCAATCAAATGATTCGTACTAGACTGAAGTTTGACAAACCCACTGTAGTGTCACGAAGAAAAAGCTTCCTCATAAAATCAAAAACATATAGCAGATGCATGTTTTATTGAACATGACTAAAAATAGCACTTTAAACCCTTACTCTGTCTGTAATGCTCTTTAAGTATCTTTTGAACACTGCCTTCGTTATTAAGTCTCTGAGCTTCAGAAATAATATTCTGATTCTTTCTTTTCCACAGATCTTATTTTTCAAAACAGTTGATGTTTGTTTCCTCTTTTGCATGCCTGTGGTGAGTGAGTTGTCAGTCAGCTGATGACTGTTTAGTCGTGTCGGACAAGATCCTAAGAATATGTCCTTAAGTAAATTCCAGACTCAGTATAATGAATATATTTTGAAATTCTGTAAGGATTTTGGTAGAAACTAAGATGACATATTTTGCATTCTGGTGACTCAAGCATCAAGGTCAGGGTGAGGGGAGGAGTGTTCTCTCTCCGCCTGTTGTCACCCCCACACTGACCCACACATGCCTCTTCCAACATCTCCTTGGATTTTGCCCGCTAGCAAGGGAGGGTGAAAAGCAAGATGCAGTATGACTGTGGGGTTCACAAAAGCAGGGGAGTCAAGAGATGCTAAGAAAGTGAAGACTGGGAGGTGATATTAACCAGTTAGAAGGAAACATAGAATCAATATTTTATTGGGTAAAATAGACGATTGAATGAATAATTCTGGACAATCAAATATGTTATTGGTATTGCATGACATTATAAATAGCAGTTGCTGCAACCTGACATGGAAAGCTGCAGTTTTATGATGTTGAGGCTTGAAATACAGCTAAAAATGGCAGATAATTTGGTTTAAAGGATTCAGCTCAAATATTGCATTTCTTCTCTTTCTGAAACCTGCCTGTTGCTGAAAAAGAAGACAGCAAGCATGCATTGTTTTTTTCTTTGTTAGATCCCTTTTAACATCACTAGTGACAAAAGTCTCATGTCTCTTGCTGAATTCTCCATCAGGCTGATGGGTGAGAGTTTTCAGCACCCATTTCTGCCATTTGCTTTCAGCTGTGAAGTTTACTTTATAAGTATGTTTTGCTTATTTTACTTCTAGCCTTGCAATATGAATAAACATTGGCACTACTTTAAAAAATGCAGCTACCTACCTATACATGCACAAGTAAAGGAGCTGTATATATAAAAAATTGCTTATTTTTGGTAGTCTGCAAGGAAAAAAAGCTTTAAATAGCTCTTGCTTTTTTTTTTTTTTTTTTGAGAAAGAAAGTCAAATGGAAGCCATTTATCTTGTAGAAAAGTGCCTAAACCAGGAGTTGTGAAGCTTTATGAGCGTAGAGAGAGTGGCTCTGCCTTAGCTTGTATAGTTTGCCACCATTTATTCTGGGAGGACTTTTGGGTATACTTCTTCTGCTCCCCTTGCAACCTGGTCTGAGTTGTTATGCCTATGGTAATTAAATTATATCCATCTGATACTTTCCCTTTTAGCTCCCATAGTTTCACAGCAAAAGGCTGGACAATGTGAAGGTACTTGTCCTCACTCATGTGCATACTATATCAAGAATCTTGACTGTTACATTAGGTATGCAAATGAAATGTATCTATCAAGACATATTAGCTGGAAAATATTTTATTTTGGAGCTGGAGGGCTGAAAATGAATGGCATACTTTACAGAAGCTTACTGAAAACTGAGTCTTGAAGTGAGTTTGGAGCCACTCCATCCTTTCAAGTAATTTTGTTTAGAATTGCATGAAGCACCATAGTGCCTCTGCCTCTGTGCTGCAAGGCAGGGGGAAATGCCACTAAATAGGGATAGTCATCTTTCCTGGCATCTGGCAGGCTGGCTGAGCAGAGCCCAAAGTCCTCGACTCTCCTAAGAGCTGATGATATATTAAGACAAGAGTGTAGTAGGCAATAAGATATTAACAATGAATCTGAAAAGGTATTGTGTATGTTAAAATTTCACTGACTAAAATATACTGGGGTTAAAATACAGGGTAACTTTACAAATCACTATTAATTTCTTTGGCTTTCATTGCAATAACATTGATTTAATTCATTAGATTCCTTTCTAAATCTATATTTCAGTTTTAGAGTTGTCAGTTTCTGTTAATGACAATTTTGCCCATCTGTTCTAACATGAAAATGAGGTTTCATGCAGTAGACATGATAGATCTCTAATAGTTGAAGAAGTAAGAATCTTAAAGGTATTTCATTTGGATTAGATCCACTTTGATGCAATTCACCCTTGAAATTAAGCCTAATACTAAAAACTTTTAACTGTATAATCAAAAAACAAAAATGTCATATCTTGTAATTTAGGCACTGTCTGTTTCATAATTTACAGAAAAAATTTCAAAACATTCCCACTCATTCTCTTTCTAATGACAGAGCCATAATTTTGGGTGTCAGCATATCAGAATTCCACTGGATGTGATTAGAATAAGAATTAGTTTCTTTAATTTGGCCATTCAAACGGTGGTATTACTACAGTAAGTCATTTTGCTAAGCCAGTCTTTGCTGCCAAGCAAGGTTACAACTTCGGTTTCAATCCAGGTTTAAAACTCCCATTCCTCACCCAGGTCAATCTTCTGAAGGGGTAATTTTTCAAAGCAGTGTGTGAGTCTTAAGCACACAAATCCAGTTAGCAAATAACAAGATTATGTTCTGTGCACTGCTTTAAAAATTTACCCCTAATATCCTAGAGATAGGAGCACAGTTATTGCACATACTGCATATGAGGTGTAATTTAAATTGTTTTTAGTAAGCAATTCCCTACATTTGTGTAATGCAATGCTGTTCTGGGGAAAAAAAGTGCTTGGCTAATTATTCAGTCTAGAAAAATAAACACATCCATTAAAGGCTAGACTACGTATTAACGCATGACCTTTGTAACCGCAGTGTTTTATTTGCAAATCTTCTAGAAAATTTTGTATCCATTAAATGTATGTGGATTTGGGTTTTGTCTTTATCACTGAAAGTTACCAAACACACACTGACTCAAACTCAGCACATTTAGTGTTGCTTTGTAACAGAAGAGATGGTTCCTGCAGTGTGCTTCATTACTGCTTTTTCTCTTAGACTCTCTTGAAATTCACAATACACCTAGGAAAATCAGACTAAAGAAGCTCCTACAGGACCAGATTTCTAATTTCTAAATACAAACCACTGAAAATTTAGCTTTTCAAGTGTAATACTTCTAACAAATTAAAAATCAACAAAAATATTATGCTTCTATGTTACCTGTTCAAGTGTATAGAATGTACAAAAACTTTAATCAAATACTCAGGTTTGCTCAGTTTTAAATTATGTTAGTTTAATAGTTTCTATTCTGCTGTTTATATTAATGACATATTCCCATCTAAATATATTGCAGTGCTGAAAAGCCATCAAAACATTTCTAAGGTTGAATGAGTGCAGTTGCATTCATGATTTTTTAATAAAATGATCTCTTTCTATTGAACTGCCTCTTTTTTTTTTTTTAAACAGAGATTGGGATTGTATAATATATATATACACATAGTTATAGGAGCATTATAAATACAAACTGCAGCTTCATTTACTGTCTGAATGTTTGATTTCAGTTCATAGCTACACAGTGGACTGAGAAACATGAGTTACTGTACAGAAAATATGAGGGCAAAAGAAAAAAGGATAGAAATGAGATTTAATTGATTTTTTTTTTTTTTTGCATATTGATTAAGAGTCTTATTATTTGAAGAAGCAACTGATAATTTGCTAATAGTGATTTTTCCAAGAACTGGTGTTTCTAAAAATGATTTTAATCTATTTTCCTTTTCCTCTTTCACAGCCCCGTTTATATTCTCTACTTTTTAATTCTGGCCTCTTTTGTAGGCATTTGATATCTGTAGCATACATATAAAAGCAGTTTGATATTGGCTAAATTTGGGCATAGTCCGTGTTATGAATATGAACATCTGCAATGGAATTAAAAGGGGCATTCACCAAAATCCAAGTGTGAAGTATTCCAGTTAAGCATACGATTCTGAATGCATAATTTAGTTGCCATATTTTGTTTCTTTCGTCTGTGTGAAATGTTTATCAAATTCTCAGATTTATTAGGTATTTAGAATTTTTCCTTTAATTTCTTACTGCTTTTTTCCCCTCTGTGCTTTCTGTGCCTGTAGTTAATCTGCACATATACTTGTCCATGTCATTTTATTTTGTTTCTGTTCACGTTGGGTGACTAGCCAGCCTATCAGGGATTTCAAATATTCAAAACAGCTGAAATTCAAAAACCTGCTATGGTTGTTTGAATTCAAAATGCTTTTTCATATTAGTAAGTTGAGCTATTCAAATACTGGGCACCAAGTAGTCCTAAATAGTATTTATGTTTAAAACTTAATGTCTGTGAATCTCCCCAGATACATATGAACACGTTCTTTGGCCTTTTTCATATTTTAATGGTAATTGCTGTGGGAACATTTGGAAATTTTCTGGTTAAATCCCTGGTTGCACCTATTTCAGATGGTAGTTGTTCAGGGAAGACAAGCATGAGAAAATGGATCAGGTGAGATCCCTCTCCCGAGTTCGTGACAGTCCAAAATTTATCCTTAACCCAGCTAGACAAAAATCAAACCCAAATGTTCTGATGATGCCTGAGCTGGGAAGCGTAAGTTGAGCTTGTGCTGTGGAAAGCAAACCATGTGTCTGTGTCCCTGCTTATCTTCCCTAGAAGATTTTCATTCAAAAAGCCAATTCCAACCAAATTCAGCAGGGGAGGGTTGAGTCAAAAATAAAGTAGTTAGTGTCCTTCAAAAAAAATGTTACTGGGTAGAGAAGAGAGATCCTGGAAGTGCTGCTCCTAGATCTTGCTGCCGACTGTGAAACATGAAATCTTAAGGGACCACCGTCTGGCCCTGGCAACAGCTTGGTTTTTAAAACACCATTTCTCAGAATCTGTGAATTCTTACCATTGTCATGGGCTGATCCACTTCTCCATCTAATATGCTACTATTCTCCCAGTTTGCCAGCTGCAGCAGTGTGCTGCTGTTCTGAGCACAAGATGGCTTGCATTGCTCAGGGACACCTGGCCCAGCAAAGTGCGCCTGCTGCCTGGGTGCTGGTGGCTGGAGTGAAACATCAGATGAGTGTGGACACTCCCAAAGCTCTCACTCAGTGTAACGTCAGTCATTTGGTTCATGATAAATTCATTTAGAGAATAAGCTACTGAAAAAAGTCTTTCAGTCTGGGAACCAGAAAGGATTTGATGTTTACTCAGACTGAGGACCTGAGTATGAATATAAATGTTTAAATGAGTGCGGTATATTGCATGACTAGCTCATCAACTTAAAAGTGGTATCACTAGCTTGCCTTATTTTTACATTTGAAACCTTTATAATCATAGAAAAGCTGTTCTCACAAAACAGGTTATTAAAGATAATCATGCACACAATTTAAAGATAAAATAAGGTTTATATTTGGTTTCATAGTGAATGTGATCTGTATAGAAACGTACTGAATTGAGAAAGATGGAGTATAGTGTCAATTACTGTATTTCATCACAGAATTGTCGTTTTGTCCAATTGCAGTTGAAGAGCATATCTGGGGTGACTATCTTGCAGGCATCTGACTTCTGTCCCTTCCAACAGTAGAGGCACCACTTAAAGGCAGGTGATCTTCCTCCATCAGCTACTTACCTGGACTAAACTTAGATGCTCTGACTGACCTTCTGCAGGGTGATCTTCCTCCCACACATCAACATGGAGGGAAGAACGGGGTTTATCAGGTAAATTATGTGGAAATAAAAAGCAAAATTCCCATAGATCACAATGTCAGATGGTTCACTCTTGAGATTTAATTAAAAACATGAAATATAGAATGTAATAAGAGCTGAATGATAGTTGCTAATACTCATAATGTTTAAAGTTTAGAAAAGCTTTCAAAGGTCTACCCACAAGTCAGTACAGAGGTGCCAACAGGAAGGCTTTTTACCATGGTGTGGATCTGATCTGTGCTCCTGATACTGCTGGTAAACAGTGTTCCATCAGATACAAATGCTAAAATATATAAAATCTTTACCCATTTAAAAATAATAAAATATTTTGATCCAATTAATTCTGATTGTGCTAGTAGAACATGCAATCAACGATGTTATGCAAATAGTTATTTTTTGCAGTTGAAATCAATAACTTATTTTCTTTTGTAATACACAAAAAATAGGAAAAAGAGGGTATTATTAATTGCTTATAAACCTAAATCTTTGCATGGGAAGTCTGCAGGTATTAATCTCATTATCAAAACTTTCCTTCAAAGTCTGTATGGCCATTATTGTTCGTGATTCGACCACTCAAGAAATCTCGCCATAGACTCCTATTTTGAAAGTATTTATTGGAAGCTGAAAGAAATTAGTTCTTTATGAGCTAAGTAATTCTAAAGTTACATTATCCTGTGGAAAGAGATAACTGATAAAATCTGACAATTTCAATTTTAAAACGGCTGTGCCTTGCTACACTGAAGTCATGATAAACCTTGTATTTATAAATCTATAGCTTACCAGCTACACATACATAGTCATGAAGTATCAGTTACGCTTACTGATAAAATGACTTTTAAATATTGATTATAAAATAACCTGTGTTAACAAAAGGTATAATGCTTGCTCATGCATAAGGTATTGTTTGCTTCATTTGAATTCCTGTGTCCTTTTTTATTTTTGTTTTATTCTCTTGAACAGCCATTGTTCAACTTGGTCTGATCACTAAATGGGAGAAGCTTCTCTAAGTCAGCTTTAATGGCACCTCCACACCCAGTGAAATTCTTGGCTGCTGAGGAGAAACAAGGGCACTTTGGTAAGACTTGGTGCATCTAGCCTATATCTCCTACAGAAAACTTTCAATCTCTTCTTTAAACTGATGAGCAGAAATGGATGACAGCACCAAAACCAGAGTGTGTCCAAAGTGGTTATACAAGCAGCTAATGCTGTTCACTAGTTTCCTCCCTGCAGGTCTACCAGTCATACCCTACCCTTGGAGGGCTTGCATGTAGTAATAACTTCTTGTGGTCATGGTTTCTCACAGTTTGCAAGGGACTATGGTGTCTTCTTTGTCACTGGTTATGTGGCCTTGTCCTGGACATCTGCCCTCAGCACCCAAGAGGGACTTCTCCATGGTGCCCTCACCATCTCTTTAAAGAGGTACCATTCCCTTGCAGTCCCCCTTCCCTTACATCTGCAGAAAGTAACGGGGGGCATGTAGTATCCTCAAAAAGAGCTGGGACATCTCCAGCAGTGAGGCTTGACTCACTCTGGAAAAGGTATTGAGCTCCTTTACCCTTGGACATGGTTCTAGATATACAGTGCTGGTACTGTGCCTATGTGGTTGTCTCTAAAGTCATGCCTGAGGCTGTCAAAGCAGGCTTGAATTTAATCTTCAAAATGATGAGCTGGTTTCTGCTTTATTCTCAATCAAACTGTGTATAAACCAGGATTCTTCCATAATTTTCTTCCACAATCTTTTCAGCAAGGGAAAACAGACAGATCTAGAGTATAATCATCATAACTTCCATTCATTATAGGAGTATCTCGTTTCCAGGATGTGTTCTGTGGTAAAGACTACTGCTTTAAACAGAAAAGGCCAAGTCCTCAGAACAACTACTGCACCATGCAAAGCAATTATCAGTGTTCTGAAGGTATATATTTTTTTTAATCCATCAATTTCCAAAAGTTTGCCATATATCACAGCAGACTGTCCAATGTGACTTTTAAAACATCCAGCAGACCAGAAGCAGAAATTTAATTAAAATATTGTCTTTGATTTTCTGCACATGTGCGCAGGACAGCTGGGCCTGTTTTGCTTTTTATAGGAAAACAGAGCATCCCAAAGTCATAATTCCATCTTATGCATGGGGATCTGCTCACGTGACTTTTGAGGATGGAGATAGTAATGTGCATTACCATGGCAAGTTGGTGTTACAGGCTTCTTCTGCCTCCATCACAGCCATCGGAAGATGCTGCCTGACTGGGTCAGGCCTGGTCACCTTTTCTGGGTGACTGGCAAGAAACTTCCTGGTTTCACTGTCACTTCCAAAAATATAATAAAATTAATACAGAAATCTCCTCAGTTTATAGACTCTTTTCCCAATTAGCTGTGCTGGGGTGTGGTTAACACGAACTAATCATACTCTGGAGTGCTAAAATGTACATGGTGCAGCAGAGTGCCTTGCGTCTCCTGGGGTGTGATTATTTAACGATAATGATGCCCCCTGCAGAGGCACCTTATTGCTCTTTTGCAAAAACAATCTTTATTGAGGGGAATTAATTGCATTGTTGTTGATAGCAAGAAATAAGTTAATATTTTGAAATGATCTTTCTGGTTTGCACAGCTTAAAGGGATGTTCGCACAATTATGTCAAATAAATGACCTGCTTTGAGAGTTTCTCCATATATTAGATCTGGATTCCAAAGCCACTTTGCATATAAGTTTTCTCTGAAGACTTGTTTTCACTGGGAGTCTTGAAATGCTTAGAAGAGTTAATCTCTCTGTTCCATGGATACCTTGTATTGCTGCCTAAAAATTGATCTCTTCAGGGTCACTGACTGTTTTCTACTCACAGGCAAATTTGCAGTTATACCAGATTCCCACAGCATATTTACTCTGTGCAAAGTATCTGAGAGCTACTTTTATGGTAGGGTTTTTAATTAGCGCGATGTATAAAAGCAGCAAAGTTAATAAGGATGAAATTTGCTGGTGTGCTGACTTCTATGGAAGGCAATTGCCTTAGAGTCATGGTCATAGCTTAGTCTTAAATATCCATCCATATTATTGCACTGATGCTACATAGATTTTGGAAATGCAGCTCACAGTTCCCAACTGAAAAAGATACCAGCAGCGACATGTACTTTACGTACTCCCATCTACCCACTAATTTATCTCCAGAATAATTGCTAATTTACTTATTTCAGTGCTAATGCTTGCTACAGTAGTTTGGGTTTTGTTTCTCACTTTATGTGAGTCTTTGCATCATTTTTATCACCTGCTTCCTTTTTTATACTAATGGTTTGATACATCAGCATTACAGTAATAATCTAGGTATATGTTAATTGTAAAATGATGATTTACCGCAGCAGGATGGATGTATTTACTGTGTATGCAATATTGTAACAAATTAAAATATCAGAAATATGTGGCCCTGTGTCTGCATATATGTAGGCATACCCGAACCTGTAAACACAAATAGAGCAAAGAAACTTGAAGTCACCTGCAGCAATACTCGCTCTGCACCACAAGGATGCAGAAACCCACTGCGGGGCTGTAGCAGGTGAGCTGGAGCTCACAGGCTTCATTGCTGTCGCTGCAGCTGGTCCTGGCTGAGCCAAACCCTCACTTCTGCTCCTGGTGACCTCAGCATGATGCAGATGTTTGGGTAATTAGGGTGTTTCATTGGTTTCAGGGGGGTTGGCGTAGTCTTCCTCCTTGATAGACAAATGTGATTGCTGCTCCCACTCTGAATAAGTGCCTGCCACTCTGACAGGGCAAATGGGGCACTCTGAAATACTGTTTTGTCAGGAGTGATCATTGTCTTGCCTTTGAGGCTCTGGATCATAGGATAGTAGGATAATTCAGGCTGGAGGGCAAAGAAGTCTCCTCCCACGTGTGTGTGTATACATACATATACAGGGAGGTGGTAGGGTTTTGCCCCAGCTCTTTTAAAGAACTGCTCTAGTAACTTTGTGAAATTTTAATTTCATTGGTCTCTTCCAGGGAACTGTTTGGTGCAAATATTCCATCATTTGTGTGCCTAAAGTCCAGGCTACCTTAGTCACTTCTGACAAATTATTCTAAAATAAATTATATTGACATATTTTAACAAAATAGAAAATTCAGGTGAGCTGCTCATCAGAACTATTTTTCTGTTTGTATCCAGCAGCTTTGTGGCTAAAGTTGTGCCTCTGAGTGGTACTAAAGTAGTGTGTTTTTGCAGCGAAACAATTTCATCTAACATTGAAGTTGTCAACTGGGAGAGAGGTCCTACCTCAGTGCTCAATAGCTTCCTCTTGGATGGGCTGGGACCAAGGCATCTGGTCTCCCTTGTTGCTATTGTTCTTGAATTTGGTCGTGATAAGATTTGTTTATACATGTAGACCATGTAATAACTTCAGCAGTATTAAGTGATTGTGACAATTAGGTGCCCAGCTTCTACTCTGTATATCAGTGTTCTTCAAAGTCACACCTTTTGTTTACATCATCATTTTTTTTTATAAATATCCCTAGAAAGAAGCAAGTACTACTTTGATTCCAATCTTGAGACCTGTGATACTTACATGGGGGTGATTTTCATACAGAAAATAATGCATGTTTCCTGAGTGACCACCCAAGTTATATGGTTTCTGTTTTCCAATTGCCCATCAGGTTTCTCTAAACCAGAGAAACCAGCAGTCAGTACAACTTGGGACTGGACAAGGATGGTATAGAGTTATCAGCTGCTTTCTGCTGTTACAGTGTCAGGGACAGGGGAGAATTGTGTGCCCAGGACAACAACAAGTTTATGGGGAAAAGGGATTAGTTTCCAAACCAGTGTGGTGTCTGGCAAAGAAAAATCTGTAATGGCAGAAGCCAGCATCATGAGATTGGGGGATACTGGAGGAAGAAACCTTGATATTTCTGGCTATAGGAACACTGTACAGCCTCACTTCAATAACTTTTCAGTTCTCATGGATGTTTTTCCATCATTTCGGTTCCTGGATAGTGTCCATTTGAAGCTGTTCAGCTGATGACTGCATTTAGACTTGCAGTTTTTATTTATCTTTATTTTTTTCATATAGAAATAGTTTCCATGTACACAGTCCTAGTTGTAGTTAAGGAGGATTGGCTCAACAATATATGAGCATGCTGCCTTTCATCTGTATGAAGCCAAGATCCTGGATCAGCTTCTACATTAAATATCAAATATTAGATCTGGATAAACTAATTTATGTTGTGTAAAGCCTGGTTGCTTCCTCTTCAGAGAGTGAATGGATATTCTGATTTTCTTCCATCTTTCCAGCTGGAAAAACAGCTGAACATGGAGTTGCTTGAATGCAGGTTTCTTATTTGCACAGAAAAAGGATGGACAATTACATCATGCATTTAAATTATTTCAACTCCTACAAAAAGAGAAGCATATTTGATCTGTCTCCCATTAGCTGAATCAGTAATAATACTATTTAAAAAAAATAAATTAAAAATTCTCTTTTTTTAGACCTGTATGATAAGGTCAGTTGTTCTCTAGAGCCTTATTTTAGTAGCTTTGATAGGCAGAGAACTAAAACCTGAAACTTTCAGGGATGCTAGGGGTAATGACAGAAAGTTAAGGCAAAGAATGTGCCAGAGAGCAAGAGAAATTGGGAAAAGCAGTACAGGTGCTGGTAGAGATGGGATAAGATAAAGGAAACTGAGAGACAAGACATTTCAAAGTCTTGCAAGAAGGCAAGGGAAGACAGGAAGGGACTGGCAGTGGGCGCTGGTCCCTCCAGCATCCCTGTCCTGCCTGGTTTGGGAGATGACAGTGCTATATGTATGTGAGCAGAAATCATGAAACAGAATAATGTATTACAGAGAATCCACTCAGTCCTTGAAAAGCAAAGAAAGCCACATGCAACCTGAAGGTGAAGAATTGGCTCTGAATCCACCCAGGTTACCCCTCACTGGGAGTTGCTGCCCAGTACCAGGTAGGTCTGTGGGAACAAACAGTGCACCCACGTCCTGACTACCCAAGTATCAGGATCACAGTCCTATGGATCCATTTCAGTAACAAATTGCCACTCTGAGCAGTCTCATGAAAGATGGTGCTTACAGAAACTGTCTGTAGATTGTCCTTTGGAAAACATCTATATTTGACCCAATTAATGCCACTGAATGAATGAGAAGTTGCCAATGATGTTGCTCTGGGTTGCACCAAGTTTGGGAAAGTTGTGGTTTGTTTTATGTCTGGTTTTTCTTTGGTTTTGTGTTTTGTAAGCTGTAGAAATCAGTGTGAGAAAAGCTTTTTTAAAAAGTTAGAACAAGTGTTAAGAAAAAATTAAATTAACTCATTAAAGGAACTATTCTTTAGAAGATGGGAAATGTGTGCCTTGTCTTGACTATCAGTCTCCAATATTTTTTCTCTTGCCTTTATCTTGGATAACAAGCAGAGCTGATCAGCAATTTCTCCATGAAATAGAAATAATAAAGCTATCTCCACTTGATTTATTGGCAGTGTAGACGGATACTGGATCTATCTGGAATTCCTCTCTCTGCTGGTGGTGGTAGTGGACCAGTACTTGAGGGACAGGGTGCTAAAAATCAAGACCTTTAAAGATAGGAAGGGCCATCCTGGGGAAAAGAGAAACCTCTTAAAAGCTGTGTTGTATACATGTGTGTTTGTTTAATGTGTGGCATATAATGCAGTTAATCTCCTTACAAAGTCACTGCTTAGAGAGCAATATGAAAGGAAATCCT
>CM036598.1:9370045-9472545 GCA_020745705.1 Hemiprocne comata
CCCTTCTTTTTCCCATCTGTTCCATGGGTTCTTATATAAGAACCATATAATTCCTACGTAGGCTATGTAGTTGCAGCAGAGGACTGGGATGTCTTTTCCCCAGAGTACTGTTTGGCTGGCAAACAGAATCACAAGAGAAGCAAATGGACAACCTGTAGTTGTGTCTTAGTTGCTTTTTCAGTTGAAGGAGATGAGAGAAGAGGAAGGCAAACTAAGGAATGACTCTTCAGAACTGAGATTACCAAGTTGGCTCATCAACTAATTTAAAGTGCTTAAAATTTATTTGATTCATAGAGCTGCTTAAGGTAGGGCATCCTGTGTCTCCTTTTGGATATATTTGAGTCATGTTTCATGCCTGAGACTACATAGAAACTATTCTGCTTCTCTAGCATGCTCCTCGGCTCTACTCCAAGAGCTGCACAGGGAAGCACTGCCCTGGTCCTGGGCTGCAGCTGCACAGCTGGTAGCCACATTTGATACTAATGGCATGCTTTGAAGGACAACCTCAGTAGAAGATCAGCATGTGTAATGGGTGGGAGGTTTTCAACATCTGTACCTGCTCTGCTACCTTTAAAAGCCAAATAACTTCAGTGGTTGTACTAAGGCGTTGCAAATTCAAGAAGTAAGAGAGGCAAGTGGAAGCTTTGGCCCTAGTCTCAGACAACAGATGCTGGAGACAGTAAAACCTTCTCAGAAAAGGAAGGCGATTATTGCAGTTTTCTAGCCAACAATTACCTTGCTCTTATGAATTATGTGTATGTTCATGATATAACACACCTTGCTGAGCACATGATAGCTGTCATGGGCTGCCACCAGCTTCCCTGCTGATGCCTGACACACAGTGCTTGTAACCCATTTTATTTAGCCTGGAGTACAAAGGTGCTCTATAAAATGAGATTGGCCTCAAAATCATGTAATGTGCTGTACGTCCCTGTGTCCCCCAGCTTTCTCTATGATATTCTGCTGTAAGTCAAAGCCTTAGCCAGTTAGATTTCACTGCCTTAATCTCACATTTGCAAGTGGTGCCAGCCAAAAAGCCATTTGCGTGGGCAAGTTTGCCAAGATTTACTTAGGAATTTTTATGAAGAACTAGCACAGTACCAAAAATGTAGTTTTCTCTCCTTTCAAGTCCCAACCTCTTTTGAAACATCTCTGCCTGCCTTTCTGTTATAATTTAATTTCCACATGCACAAATACAGGATTCATTCCCAGTTCTCTTGACTATAACATATCAACCCTCTCGCTAGCATCCTTAACCTCTGCCCCTAGAAAACTAATCATCTCTCTTGTTAGCTCAGTCCCTTTTAGAGATGGCAGTGCACAAAGCACACCAACACTTCTCTACCGTAAGTAGAGAAGTGATGCTTCTCTCTACTTGGTTTGTTACACAGCTTCCACACTGATTTGTGTTGTACAATTCAATCTTCTGAATCACCCTTAATGACATCTATTATCTAAAATCCATTGGGCACCACTACTTCACTTTATCCCTTAATTACACCACCTCACTCCTTTCATACCTGCTCTTATACTTACCCAGTCACTGCCCTTAATGTCATCCTATTTCTCCTGTGCTAAGATTCCAGAGTACTCATCCAGCAACGCGTGCAGCCAGCTCTGTCCTCCCGCCGAACTGCTGAGAGTGCTCGTAAGGAGTGTTTTCTTGCCTCCTTGCCTCAAACAAAAGCAATCCTTAGATTATAACAGAGTAGAGGAAGGCGTTATGGGTTAAACTGCCATAGAAGGGTTCTACTGATTCAATTTGGATTTAGACACACTATCTGCTCAGAGATGAGTTTGGATTTTGATTTTCAGGTGTGCCTAGTGTTCATTAAGAGTTGAATTTACGCTGAGTTGATGGACCTTTTGAAATTCCCAGCTTTCTTAGCCAGTGTGTAAATAGACATATTCTTCAGGGTGGAGAACATTCCTGTCAACCTTGTGCATGGGGGTTAATCGCAATAAAGTTACATTTTGAAGTATATTTTAACAACATATGGCAATGCAACAGTAAGCCAGTCATCAAGGCATGATGAAACACATTTAAGTTTTCTAGAAGCTTCCCATTCATGTGATACTGAATTCTGGACTAGTCATAATAATAAAACAAGTGAAAGCCCTTTCAGACAGCAGATGCTGTACAAGATTTGGTTATTTGGAGCAGGAGTGATTTGGCAGACCCAGTATTGTTTGTTAGAGGGTTGTCCCATATAGGAAGTAGTTTAGAAGCCATATTTAAAAAAATTTTTCTATTGATCCTCCCCCAGCGGAATGAATTTAAAGTTAGAATAGAGACCCATTGATTATTCTGGCTTCAAGGATCAGGAAGAGGTTAATTAGGGGCTGATAAAAAGTTCTCTGGGGCAGGAGTCACATCTTTGTATGTATTTGCTTCATGACTAACGCAGTGTCCCCCTGAGCCTACTGGGGCTGTGGCATTTTTCCATAACGTAAATAGTATTAAACTGCAGTTTAGAAAATGTGAAAACAGTTCTGATGGCAATTTACAAATCTTTACCTTTTTAAGAGCTGTTTTAAAAATTTCTGGGACAATTTGAATGCAGCAAAAGTGTTGTTTTCTTATTTTGATTCCTTTAGAGAGTTTTCATCAGTGAAAAGAGCTCTCCTGTACCAACATAAATACAATCTCAGACTTAGCAGGGATCCTTCTACACTCTGTAGGGCCCTGTGGATCAAACCATTATGCAGACAGAAATGCTTATGACTCTTCTGGGTGTTTGGGTCTTTTTTCTTACTAGAGCCAAGATGCATGAAGCAAATGCACCTGAAGAGATGAGTACATCTCTCCACTTACCCTACTGGAAGGGGTTTTGAACCATGAACCTGAAAGTTGTATGGAAGAATCTCTGATTCTTCTCCTTGGCAAATTATCACCTGTATTTTGCAGACCACTGAGGGGATGAGGACCACATCAATGGCATGCAAGCATCTCCTTGTGGCATCTATTAAGTGCAGGCATCACATACATGCATGATAGTGGCAAGTAAGTTACTGTCAGTGTCTGATACCAGGAACACTAAGAAATTACAGTAACTTTGCAGACTCATGAGTTTATGTGCCCCTACGAAGGAACAAACAAGAAGGATCATCTGGCTTTTTATGAGAGGTCTTAATCCTCCTACTTCCCACCTTAAAGAGAAGTAGGACAGCAAGAGAAGCAAATGGTAACAAACCAGTATAAAACAATAGCTACCCAGAATACATGTTTTTTGCAACATTTATATTCATTTTTACAGTATTCCTGAAAATGCTACTTCTACTAGCTGCCTATGGCTAACTTCTTATATTTCTGGTTATACAGGTTTGCAAAATTAAAAAGCCAGTTGTATGATGAATCTTAAGAGCTTGAAAATGGTCTTCCAGAATCTGACACAAGCACAGATAATGCAATCCATTATCAAACTTCTTATCTTTTCCTATGGCTTTATAGAGAAATACTGCAAGCTTTATTCTTCTGTCATCTTGTACTTTGTTCATTCCTGCAGGTTATAATGGCTCCATGCAACCTGCTAATGGAGCCTGAATTTGTTGTCTAGCGTGAGAGGTGATGTCTTTGCATCACTCATGGATTTGCTGTCCCTGACAACTTCATGCTCCCTTCAGATTTCTTTGCTTTGACCCAGGCCAAAAAGTGATTATTAATTGTGTCCACCAGCAAACTTGGCTTTCTTCCACACTTTACTAGAAACTCATGAATGTGGCCAATACAATGGGGGAAAACCTTCCACTGGTCTGGCAGGCTACTGGCCCTCCAGGACTTTCCAAGGAGCCTGGTAATTGGCTCTGATGTCGGTCACAGCCTGTTACTTAAAGGCACGCTGAAACTTTGCCTCTTCCTTCTCTTCTCTGCTAAGTGGATTCCAGTAGGATACAAGAAAGAAAATAGTGGCATTTTCTACAGGAAATGGCCCTCACGAATATGTCTCTGCTAATAATTACAGATCTGGTTTTATTTTCTTCAATGCACTGCCTCGGTTTTGGATCCACATCAAGAGCAGCATATGCTCTCCAAACTAAAATATGTGCATATCTGATTTTGGACAAAAAAAATTATTTAATTGATCTCTTTCTACCCTCTCCCCTCCCCCTCATTCTCTTCCTGCCTTTTTTGCCCATTTCTTTACTAATTCCATAATATAGTAAGCCCCTTATTATGAAAGAAATCCGAATTAATTTAAATATAAAATATAAAGAATTAACCTTACAGCAAAACAGATAACAGAAAAAAGAGCTAGTTTTCTCTGTCAAGTGACAGCCTTCTCATTTATTATCATTTTAACAAATTAAGTTGCAAAATTGGCATTATTTCAGAACTGTACAAAATGTAATGACTCTATGAAATATATTGAATTTTTCAAGTATTAAAAATCCCTTAGTTTTGAAAATGAATCACTGGAAATGATCCTTAAGAATCCAAAGTTTTTTGTGCCATTTCTATACTATGCCTGCACAAAATCTAATGGCATTTGCTGAGTTAATCCTGGATATTCCATTGTTTTGGTATTTCTACTCTATTAGTTACATACAACATGTGTGAGAAAATCAAAGGGAAGAGATGTTGTTAAAATAGGAGAAAATATTTATCCCTTAGATGTAAGAAATACTCATCACCCAAAATAAATCTGGCTTAAAATCTTTAAGTCTTAAATAAAATAATTTTTAGGTTCAAATAAGTTTTCAATCTTAAACCTCTTTCCCCTTGAAAGTACATATTTGCCTGTGTGCACACATGGGTGTGTGCCCGTGTGTAAGAAAACAGCACATCCTAAAGCTAAATTCCTCTAAATCTTGTTTAAGGAGCATTGAATTCTGATAAGTAATGGCTATCATACAAGTGGATCTGAATTATAAAGATTTAATGTTGTGGGTGATTAAGCAGTCCTAGAAAACATAGGGAAGTACTTCAGCTGTGGTGCATATTTCTCTTTTGTTCTTTTGCTTTAGATGTGAACAAACGCAAAGGCAGCAGTTCAGAAGCACAAAGCCAGGGGCCAGTGCTGGTGTAGCTGGGCAGGCAGCAGCCATGCTCTCAGTGCCAGTGGGCTCTGGGCAGAGGCTGGGCAAGGGGAGGAACCTCCCAAAGGAGGTAGAGGATCCAACCTGAGGTGGCAAATGCCGCTGTCAGTTGTTTCAGTGGGATGGAAGGGAAGCCAGGGAGAGTCACAGGATGGAGGCTGTTATCTGATGAGGTCATCGCCACAAACATTGTAGCTCAAAAATATGAGTACTTGTCAAAAATAAAAGATGCATAGCTATGGGAAGAGTTGTGTCAAATTTCTCCCCAAAGCTTGCTCTCCTCAGATGTGTTCATGGATCCTGTCACGTCAACTGTCTCTATGCCATGAGACACTTGCTAGAAAACTGGTGCAGCTGATTCTGCTGCCTCAGTGTGCGTGTGATAAAACTTGCCACTTTTTGCTCAGTCTTTGCCAGTGTTTTGTCCAGAAAAACCTCCAGAAGTATTATCTGTTAACATGTCTTTGAGTACCACCTCTGTTCTGTTCTCTCTCGTGCCTTTGCCTGTCCTTCGAATACATCTGTGTCTTTGCCCTTCGAGAGAGTGCCCTTTTTTCTGTTGGCAGCCCTTGCATAGGTGTAGTGTGTTGTGCTGCCTCTCTTCTCTGTCTCGCTCTATTCTCTTTCCTGCTGATGAGACCCATGTTGCTTTGGCAGAAAAACTAAAATACAGTAGTTCATCAATCCAAAAGCCACGATGATGCACTTGTCTGACAGTGGGGGTTTGGCTGAAGGTGATTTTGACTATGAGCCTGACTCTTCTCTTGACGGTGGGAAAGAACTGCAAGACTTTATCTGTAATACAGGTTTCCCAAGGTATTTTGAAAAAGAGAGAGTCTTTATTGGTGGGCAGTGTAGAGAAATTGCTTGAATTGAGAAGATATGGGAAGCAGCCACTGGTGCTGGTGCCAGTGCATATCCTCATTTGGAAATGGTGAGAGCTCTGTCTCTCATTCTCAGGGGATACAGGGGTTCATAGCCCACAAGCAAAATGACTGTTGCAAGAAATCACTAACTGGTGCCACCAGGGCTAGTGTCATGCAGCATGTCCAAGACAGAGAGAGATGTGGCTGCAGGAGAAATGCTTTGGTCTTCTATAGTTCTGCAGGTCAATATTGAGAATCTCAAGTGACATTATAAGGGCCAAAAGTTCTTCTGTTCTGGACACATCAGGATGGACTATGAGGAGTCTGGGAGAGTGCCTGCTCCCCCTTCCCACCCAATCCTCCATTTCAATATTACTAAAATGTTGATGAAAATTCAATAATAAACCCAAGCCAATCTTGATCTTCTATATAAGATTTCTCCTTGCATATTTTGGTAACATAAAAGCTGATCTCAGTGTCCTTGAGTAAAATCTATGTTCCTTGCAATATTGAACAAGATGGTCCTTGCCCTGAAGGCTTCTGCCCTTCACGCTACCAGTGCCTGTATGCCATCCACACTGAAATAATGGCAAATCATCTGGTAGCCCTCTGGAATCACTTTATCTTAAAAGGTCGTATTTAAGAGTAAAAAAATGAAATAAAATAACCCATTTGTAATTTCATCCGGAAAGGGTTGGAATCCGATAGAGAACAGACACAGAAAGATACTTGTGCGCTCCTCATTTTGGGTAGTGATTTAGTGTGCTATGTTTGCAACCGTTTTACAGCCAACTGATGCCTAAAATCAAACCAAGGCAGAGCAACAGTAGGACAAACATCAAGGTAGGGATGATGTCTGAGTGTGCTGATGACTGGGAGAGGAGCCCATGCTTCTCTTGAAGTTCCAACATCAAAGGTGAAGAACAACTCTTTTCTCCATGTTCCAGTTTCGCACATCATCTGAGTATCCTTTGGCAGCAGCAGTTGGCTCAAGCCTTGGAGCAGCAGCTGGTAAGTCCAGAAGTGGAGTTGTGATGCCTGTGGCATCAGATGTACTGGAAACCCTTCTAAACCGTATTTTGAAGTTTCAGCACTTGTGTGGACCTAATTATAAGACGTACATTTCATTCATAGGCTGTGTGTCTGATTATGCGTGGTAGCATGGCTTATTCCAGAGAGGAGTCATTACTGGCTGCACTTTAAGGAGAGGATGAGGTTGGCAGCACGGGATGACATGATACGGGTTTAGTCTGTGACCAGGCCAAGATAATGAACTGCAGCTCAGATGAGCTGTTCCTGGCTTCTCCCTTGATTTGCTGTATGGCACTGGACAAGTCACTTAATCCCTCTGTGCAAAAGTGGTCCCATGATTAAAGTGGCATTACTAGCACCTGCCTGAAGGGCTCCTGAGTATTAGCATCTGTTGAGTACTTTGGGATCTCTGTCTACTCCTGAGTGCACAAGAGTGTATGTATATGTGCATGTATCTTATACATACAAAATGCATTTATTTGAGATATATACATATAAAATACATATATGCACACCTACATATAAATATGTGTGTGTATATAAATATGCATGTATTATATATATGCATGTCTGTTTATGAATGCACATGCAGAAGCTTTTCATTATCACTTTATAAGTTACATCATTGAGTCATTGGATCTGATGAATATTTCAGTGTTGTGAACTGAGTTTCACTGATTCCAAGTCCTGGCTTTCAGAAATCATGGTCAGTTTGTACCTGTATATGCCTTCTTGGTCATTTTGGTGCACTCACAGCTGTTTACTGTTGGTGTTGCTGACAGCACTGGCACAGGGCTGTGCAGCATTCCTGCAGCAGGTTTGTACAGAGGCTCTGTGCAGCTCTGCCATTGGAGGTTGTTCTGAAGCTACTTCTAAAAGTCTGGACATAATAATTTAATGTAACTGTTTAGTGCAGCAAAACAGCTAATGATTCACTCACTCCTGAGGATAATAGTGTTTAAAAAAAAAAAAAAAAAAAAAGTTTAACTTTAGCAGCCCCTTAAGAATGACTAGGAAATTGAAGGCATCCTTAACTGTGGAAGATCCTGGGATTTAACATTGCAGAGCACAGGGGCCATGGGGTAAGTGACTGCACAGAGACTCCTGCAAAGCCTTGATACAGTGGGATGAATTGTACCATCGTTCATGCCTGCAAAATCCCTCATCATAACGGACAGGGCTCACTGGCATAGCAGGCAGGTGTTCTTGGAGCGAGAGTGAAACTATGGTAAAATCCTGGAGTGCTTAAATGTTGTTATTTTCAGTGGAGCCAGGATGCCAGTGATGTCAGTAGATCACAGTCAAATTTGCTCATTTAGAAGTGAATCTTCAGAGGAATGTCTTAGAATTAGGTAACCATTAAATTTCAGTGAAAATTTCAGCCTAACTGTTCAAATTTCTGTTGAAAACTGTCTGATGCTTTAGGCATGTGAAGTTCAATGGCTCCCCTTCTGTTACAGGTGTCAGTGAATAATAATAAAAAAAATACTGAGTTGTGCAAGGCTGAATCTGCCTAGAATTCTTGTTATACGTTTATAAAACAAACCCTAATGGCTTTTTGGAGTGGTTATGGTGTAGTCTGTCAATGTATATTAAGATTACTATGATAGCACGTAGCCTTTATGATAAAAGCATGCAAATTAACACAGGAATCTGCAAGACTCTGTGTATTTTCCTGTAATCTAATACAAACAGGTCCAGATTTACAGAATCACGTGCACAGAAATTGTGTGTGCACATTTTTATGTGTGCATTTCTGACCTTAACCAGCAGACTAAGAGAAAGGAACAGTTCACATGGTTTAGATCTGCACTAAGGTCTGCAAATCCATGCCAAATGAAACACAAGGCAACTTTTGATGGCCAAGTTAACCTTCAAAAAGGTATTTTAATGGAAATGCTGTCACACTCTTAACTGGAGTAGTGCTGCCAGGCACCACATCAATAATGCAAACTTTGGAAGACAATCTTGCAAACTAAGTAGCCAAGAATTCGGAAGTAGTTCTAGAAAGAAAAAAAAAAAGAAAAAAGGTGATCATTTTGAGGAGGAGGGGAAGCTATCAAGTGAAATTTAATTTTGCATTCAGATTTATTATTGCTATCTGTTCTCAGTGCTGAAATGCCTGTTTACTTGCAAAGGACAGTTTCTTTCTGTAATGAATCATAGTAACACTTAATTTAAGCACAGTAAAAGAATGGTTAATGTCATAACACGCTGACAATTTAACCTGGCCAATATTTTTATTGCCTTGTACAATAAACCTAACAGAGCACAACTTGCTTTTTGACTGGTGGAAAATCGGTTATGAACCGCCAGGGAATGACCAATTTTTCAAATGCAGCCATTCAGTCACACTATAGCCACTAATACTTTTTTTTTTTCTGTACACTATTGCTGTTATAATCTTTTGAGGATATTTTATCACGGCAATAACCTCCTCAAAATCAGTCTTTACTGCAGTTAATGACTGGACAGCTGGAGCATTAACTGGCCTTGGCTTTGCCTCTAGCCATTAACTAACAAACCAGTTGTTATCCGCAGGTAACAACCAATTTCTTGTAGAATTTTCTTGATAAAGTGTCTCACTGGATAAAAGTTGGGTTTTTTTTTTTCCCCTTCTTACCTCAGTTAAGATCTAACAAGTGCAAGAGAATATGTAGAGAAAGAATTGCAGAGAAGTAGCAGTAATAGCGTTGTGAAAGAATTTAAATTATAAACCAAAATCCATAAAATGTTGATTGTTTACTCCTGCCAGAATTTTTGTAACATTAATAAAATACTGCTCTACTATGTCTTGGTCAGTCGAGTGCAGCACACAGTCCTGAATTCAAGAGTGGACTTTGGGGGCTGTGTCACTGGGCACTGCAAGCGACAGCCCCCTGCCTGTGCCACCACATGACACAGCCTTCCTCAGGGGAGAGACAAAAGCACAGGCATGGCAGCTGCTGGCCGTTTAGGCAGAGAGGTAAGAAAATGGAGACAGTTTTTAAAGTGCCTTCCATCTTCCAAGCAAATACTGAACGAAGACATGAGATTAATTCTGTATATTTTATACTTAATAAAATGGTTATTATTTTTGAGGGCCCTCATAAAATTTCAGCCTTTACGCTTGTGGTTTGAAGTTATGAAATGTTAACCTCTGGTTTGTTGCAATGCTATTTTAAAAGTAGGGTTAGCAAATTCAGATTAAATCACTACATTACCAAGGGGGTTTAAAGCAGAGATTCATGGCATTGTTAAAGAGTAGCAGAATAAGTAAAATGTACAAAAGAAACACCCATAAAAAGCCAAGCTCTATCACACCATAAACAATGATAGTTTAAACCTGTTAATAGGCTTAATAACAGTTTATTATTTTACCTTAACCCTTTTTAATGCCTTGTTTTCTCCAGCTTTTATTTTGACTGTACTGAGCTGTTAATACCACTTCTTAAATGTTCCCCTCCAGGTATATTTTCCAGAAGTGAATATGAAGAAGAAGTAAATGCAGCTGCACACTTGCTTTTAAGCAACACAGGAGGCACTGTCCTCAAAAACCTTCCAGGGCTAGGCTTTGGGGTACAAGTATTTTAGCATCTACAGAAGTCATAGCAGATTTCAAAACCACAGGCCAAAATCCGGAATCAGTAGAACCTGGAATGACAGGTCAGTGTTTCCAAGGGGTCAGGATTCTCCTGCAGTGTCTGAGTTTACAGCCTTCCTCGTGGCTCCCACCCGCCCTGTGCACAGGGAGCGCTGCTTGCCCTCCTCTGTGGATTTCTGTGCATTTCCAGATGTTTGCACAGGAGTCTTTTGCAAAATGTGTTATTGTCTACTAGAAATAAAAAGCAATATAAACCAGAATTTCTAACCAGAGAGTCAACTTCAAATCATATTACATTTTGAGACTAGTTTAATCTGGAAAGACTTGGGGGATTCTTGGTAGTAAGGGTTTGTCTTCCGCTTGAAATCACTGCGTGTTCTGTGCACATGCGAGTGGTTCCCTCTCTCTTTGGCGTATGTGTACAACATGGCATGTGTACTAACTAACAATAGTATTTGTGATTCAAGCATTTCTAGCAATTTGAAGTGATCCAATGATTTTTAAATCATTCTTAATTTCATAAGTCTACTCCTCTAATCTCTTTCAAATTACTGAAAATGTAAGGCCTTCTAAACATTTCAGATAATTCTTCACTGCTTTGGCCCCATAAAGCCAATCTTTTCCAAAGTTAAGCACTTAAAAATTTGAAGTACTCCAATAAATTTAAATTGGCATATTCTGTGCATATCAATTGAAAATTATTAGAGCATTAGTGCCTAGGAGTGATGGCTGAGGGCATGCAAACCAGTTCATACATTGATTTTTAATGACTTTTTATTGATTCTGTGCTTTTTAAACTTGATACCCTTAGGTTGCCTCTTACATAGAGTTAACAGATTTTTGATGATGCACTAAGTTTGGAAGAGGCATCTTTTTCCTCTTATGCTTTTTCTTTTCTCCTTATGGCTTGTTATCATAACTTTGCTCAGATGCAAATAGCAAATACACTTGATCTGTGGCTTTAAAGATGGTGATTGTGACTTCTCACAGGATACGGCTCCTCAAGTTTCCCTGGCTTATCTGTGGACAAAGTTTCTGTTCAAACCTTTAAGGGTCTCTCCTCCCCTCAGTGTGTGCACTCAGCACTCACCAGTAATGATGGATGCTCTAGGCCTGCACTGACAGGAGAAATAGGCTTAGTAATTTTTAAATGTCAATCTTAATTTGTTGGGCCAAGATATTGTAGGTGTCATAAAGCACAGAGTGCAAATGTGCTTTGGTACTTTTGCATTTTGAAAATTATTCATTTATATCACAAAATACGCACTCCCCAACTCTGTATGTAATTCCACTGTATTTATTAATACTTTGGTATTGACCTATTAACTAACAGATGGTCAGAGCAACCTGCACTGGTGATGATAACTGGGACAAGCAGGTACTATACTGCCATGGAGGTCGCTGTCCTTTGGAGAAAGAGGAAGGCTGGAGATCGTGCACAGGGAAAAGAAGGAGAGACCCTTGCTAGCCTGGCTGGCCTGGGCTGGTGGGCTGTTGCAGGGGCTGACTGCAGGGGCAGCTGATGGCCTCTTGGGGACATGCCCAACTGATGGGAAGGCTTGGAGAAGCAACACTTTGAAGCAGTTACACCACTGCCCTTCCTTGGGTGTGAGATAGACTTCTTTCAAAGTTTTCCTATGTGGGTCGTAACAGGGACAAGTGGGAATATTTCTAATAGATTCAATTCTTGTGGGTTTTTTAGTGCTTCCCTCCCGCTGCTTGGGCTGCGTTGTGTGAGCTTTTTCAGGAGGCTGTGATTCCAGTCCCATTTTGTAGGGAACCAAATGCTCACACTGCATTGTCATAATGCTGTTGGCTTATAATACTCTTGCTGAGAATCCTGCCAGAAAGCCTGGTGACCATCACATGCAGGTGTCCCTCTCCCCCCCACCCCCGCTAGACAAGATCCCCTCTGGCTGGGGTTAAGGCACGTAGCAGTCTGAGGAGACATTAATTGCTGCTAACTGTGATGGGTGCTTCTGTATTTAGGCTTTGTTTAGGGCAAATTCCTCTGCAATTACATTGTTAGAAGCCACGGGTCTGTTAAAGTCAGAGTTATTAGGCCATGTGCATTCTGTGTGTTGTCATAGTCAGAACAACACCAGTGCAAACGTCTGCATTGGGCAGGGGAAGTGTTAAGTGAAGAATAAAAACAAGCCCAAGTTCCCATTTGGAAACTGCATGCCTCAACAAATACCACAGTTCATAGCAAGTTATTAGCTTCTTGGTTGTAATTCTGGTCCTTTTCAAAAGGGAGGTGGAAAAAAAGCATCTAAAAGAGATTTTTGACACTTCACAGTATGTTGAATGAACAGCAGAAAGCTTTCCAGTCTGCCCATTCCCTTTTACACTTTGGTTGAAGTGACACTACTTCTTTCCAGTCTGGTTTCTCATGTCTTCCAGTGGCAACACTCTAGACACCCCAAAATGCATATGAATAATGCACCTTCAATTTACAAATCTGAATGTCCCTGTTTTTCTCAGGCCACCTATGTATGAGGGACCAGTAAAAAAGCCTTTTTCTCCTCCTAAATAGGAAGAGAATCTCCACTGTGGGTATTGTGAGGGATTGCTAGTAGGCAGGACCAGTCTTCCTCCACAGAGAAGGATAGCATGTCCCCAGGCCAGAGGGCTGCAGGGGATTACCTGGGCTGGCAGGGGATTGGCTCCCTGAAGGTACAATGACAAAGTGGGAATTGCAGTTAAATGCCCTCCAGGAGGCTTGGGTGAGCATTTGCTGGTAGATTTAGCTGAATGGATTTTCCATGTCTCTATCTGAACCAGATTTCCTGAAGTTATTACAAACCATCCACTCTGCACTGTTACTGCATGCAACTGAGTTACTAACAGCTTATCAGGATACAGAGTCTTCACCTTCTGTTGCTTTTGCTATGTGTCATCCAGCATCAGAAGATTCTGAGAAACATCATTTATATATTTATTTAGAAGCTACTCTGAGCAACAGCATATTTATTAGTTTGGTTCATTTTTATGGATTTGATTCACTGCTTATTAAAGCCAATGGAAATCTTTCCATTGTTTTCAGTTGGTTCTGGCTCAGAACTTCTTGGTGCTTGACAGTATTTAGTAGGAGCTGAAAGATCTGAACTTCTAAATCATGATATATTATGGTCTTCTGCAGTGCCTGTTTCTTAATTGCATACACAATCCCAGTATCTGTTACAGTGTATTTCTGGGTAAGCAGTTTCAATTTTGTTAATGTTTCAAAAGTGTGGGGTTATTAAACAGTTAAATTAAAATATCATCAATATTATGTTTGTTACAAATTAGAAACTAAATATTGAGATCGGTTTTATCCATTCGTTAGTTCATGGACACTGGGTCCTCTGAGAAATGTCACAAATTCCCTTGATGTCCCTCACTGCTAGATTTAGCATTTGGATCTTTGATTTAATGGAAAGATACATTAAAAACTGATACAGTCAGACAGCTCCCCATGGGGTATACATCTATGTCGGCTTTTACGTCACAGTTATTTCAGTCAAGATTTAGCAGTAAATTATTTTATCCAAAAGTTGTTCTGGAATATGCTGTGCACTTTTCTGATGACAGGAGATCAAACATTTCAGCTTCTCCAGCATGGCTCTTACCCGTATGTGTACCTGAGATGTACTCCTGTAGCTGGACATCACCCTCCCCATGCCTTTGGGCTGTGGCACGTGGCAGATGTGCTTTGCAGGAGCCGATGTCTTCCAGAGTACTGGGGATTCCCACAGCTACAATATGCTGTGGAATTGTTTGCATTTTTAACAAAGATCAGTGTGATCATGTTTTTGTCTTTTTAGTTTACTTTCTAAAGATATTCCAGTAGCTGGCATCCTCAGGAATGTTGATGGAATATGTGAATTTCACGTTAGTATTATAACATATTACAGGACAATTAATTTGTAAGCACTGTTACCTGTTCTAGAAAGAAGATTCTGAAAGGAATTATTTTTTCCTTATAACCTAATGTATAATGTAATGAAAACTAATCTATGTAGTTCAAATTCAGACACTGGAACAAGATAAAGGAGTCAGTATATACAATAAATTTTCCTTTGCCAATTTATTCATTAAGTTAGACATTGCCTTTTCACTTCAACTCACTAAAACTTTCTTGCCAAGTTTACTTATCGGTGTTAAGAGTACCATTAATATTATTTTTAATTATGCGCTTGTTTTTTTCAGAGCCAGTGTTTCCTTAAGTGTGGATGTCAAAATAGAGCCCATGTTTTTTAAGAAAGTGAAGCGCTGCAATTTTGCTGATTCCTTAATAACAAAAATATTTAGGTATCCTTCTCCTTACTGTTTATGCATCAATAGTTGTTTTATTTTATAATCTTAGCATAATATACTACTGAAAGCTGTATTTTGTACTACTTAATGCTGTACCACTCATTCTGATTTATGGCATCATTTTGTTTCCAGCTTACTCCTTATCTTCAAAAGGCTTGATCCAAAACTCATCAAATTCAGAGGAATAGATCCCAGTGGGTTTAGGATTAGTCTAGTAGGGTGAAATTGTGGAATTCATGAAGTTTGCTTTACATGCCCAGATATGCATAGTGAGATTACTTGATAGATTTTTAATTCAGCTTCTTCTATTTAGGAGCAAGTTCTTGAGAATCCTGGCCATGCACTTGAAATTTAAGAGACCCTTTCAGTTGCATATATTCATCCATTTTCTTATGATGACATTTGAGAATACATTTATTTGCCAGTTTGATTTTATCATCATTATGGAGGACTCCTGTTTCTAATTTCTCCTACAGGCTCTTGAATTGTTAACTCCTACTGAACTCAACCTTGTTTTCCAACAGAGGAGTACCATTCTGAACTTGTATTGATGCTGAGCTGTTAGAAATACATTCTTCAGGAATGACAGCTTTACAAGTCATAATAAAGTATAGCTCATCACAAAGGAATGGAAAAGTATTAATGCAGAAAACATCTGGTAAATAATATTACAATGTATTTATCTTGTTATTTCATAGTTATAGATGTACAGTGTGATAGATATAGAATTATGAAATTGATTTAAGATCTTCAGTGCAGCATAAGCTGTTTTGTCATCTGCAGTGCTCTTGCTTTTCTTTTTTCACCTGATGTTGTTAAATTGGAACAACCTGGACATATCTTCCATTACATACCAGCTAGAACATCCCTGGGCTTATCATTAACTTGATAATTCCTAGTATTCTGACCAGTTATGTATATAGACTGCTGCACACGAGATTTGGTTTATGAAATAAATACAGAAGGTGTGTGTTAATATGAAATGATTGTAACAGATACTACTAGATAATCATGTATGCTGCAAGCTACCTTAAAATGCATTTTTGATATATAGCTATGCTGCCTGATACATAGCTATTGTACAGCTGATTAGCTGTGGTGAGAAATTACTCATTCCCTTGTATTAACTACACTGTTTAACTACACTGTTTCCACCAATCAGTGTGAAGTATGCCAACTTTGTTTAGCCTGTGCACTTGTGCAATGATGAACAAGTAATGCATAAAACAAACCCTCCTACCTAATCAAACATTCCTCAGAGATTTGAAAACAGAAACAAAGGGTAGAGCCATTCATGGATTATAATGGTAAAACAAAATAAAGTTTGACATACGTATATGGAAACTATGAACACATGATGTGAATATTTTTTTAAACAACAACATGTTTGAATTATTAATAAATGCAAAAAATATGTTTTAACACAATATGCAACAATTGGAAGGATATATTTCTTTAGAATCACGAGAGCCAGGAAAGATCTCTATTGAATACAAACACTATACTTTTTTTCCCCTCTTGGTTTGCATTTCAGCCTTTTCAAATGTCTATCTCATAGTGAAACTCTGCCGTGGTTATAGTTGGGAGAAGTTTCCCTTTTTCATCCTCGAGTCTGCAGTACAATCTTCATTGTCTGAATATTTAATAAATGAAGTTTGTTAACCTTCAGGGTGTGAAACCCATTTTTCTCTTCTTGTGCTAGGGTGTTAGGTGTTGAGGACAGCTGATGAGCAATTCTTTAGGGAGGACTGTACTGCTATCCAGGAAAAGCCTTACATTTAATTTTGTCATATATCTTGGTTGCTAGGTTATTTGATTCTAAGATAATTGATGGATCTCTTTATGGGTATATTTTTTCTTAGTCATCAAGAAAGCTCAAAATATTTGATAAGAGTGATTTTATTGGAGAGTAGTAAATATCGACAGAATGAGATACCAAAAAGTTAGGGGTTTTTTTGGACATTTTGTCCTTTTATCTTCAGATTTGAGCAAACACAATGCTTGCAGATTTGATGGGGACTGTGAAGGGAGACCGCTGTAGTAATTTTTAGTGGTGACTGCACATTAGTTAGGGGTCTCCATCCTGCTCTTCCCTACAATTCTGTTGACTTTAGTGGCTGCTGTGCGAACAGATAATGCACAAAGTACTCATCAATGTAAATGCCATAAATAAATAAAATCCTAAATTGAAACCATCATAAGCAAGTAGAAGTAAAGACAATGGAGTTTTTAACATTGAGCCCTTAGAGGAAACAATGTGAATGAACAACAATGCCAGCTTTAACTTTGAATTCCCAGTTAAGTGTTGGCTTGTACCCCAACTTTAACATTAATCAGAAGCTTTTCTGCATTTAATCTCATTTACAAAAAAAAAAAATCTTTGCTGAAAGGTTATATAAAACTCATTATTTACCTGAGTGACCAGAAAGGCTCTCAAAGTGCCATTCCAAGCTCTCGGGTGAATGCTTATTTATAGTTTTTTAATAGGCATTTATTACCTGATGGATTGGAAAGACTCTTCTTGAACCAGTTCCCGTCTATTGGTTAAATACAGATTGATAACTTTTTCTTAAAAAGCTTATTATTAACCAGGTAAGCTCATCACCTTTGGATTTCTAAAGTGGTGATTAGTTTTAGCTTCCAAGGCTTTATTCAAGATTTTCACTAGTGTAACTTAAATTTTGCCCAGTGGGCCATATTCAGAAAATGAATTACAGTAGTGCAATGCTTGCAAAACCCAGACTGCAGAAGTAACTGGAGCCTGGTTGTACAAAGACGTACCTCAGACCTATGTTGCTCCTCATATATTGGCTGGTCCAAGCACAGGGCATAGAGGAGGTAGAATGTGTGGCACATTTTGAAATGCCTGTGAGCTTGGTTGGAAACACATTGTTAGGTGTATTTTGATGCCTAAAAAGAAATAAAAAGTCCTATTCATGCCTCTGTGCAATCTGCACAGCCTTTGAGCTTCACTGATTTTCTTGGTGTATCAACTGCTTTTGAGGATTTCCTTCTAGCTTAAATTACTCGGGGGAAAAAACACAAACTTGCATTTTTTGCAATTGTAGTTTGGCAGTGTGGGCTCAGAAGCCCCATGCAAACTATCTCTATAGGGAAGGCAGGTTACCCCACACGGTGTCTCCCATTTTTGTGATTTGAGATCTATCCAGTCTCAGCCATTTCTCCCTCATTAGTGCTACAGGCAATGCTTTCTTGGCATGGCTCCAGCAAGCAGGGAGCCCCAGCTCCTCACCCACCTCTGCAGCTGTTAGCACATCTGTAGGATTTCAGAATGACAAGTCCTGGCTGAAGAGGTGTAAAACAACATGGCCACACATGCTCATGCCTTGTGATCCTTCAGGGCTCTTCCAGTTTGTAACATACCTCTTAAAATGATGCTCTTTAATAGCATCAGTTGAAGCTTAAATCCAACATAAAGATGAAATATGGAATAAGAAGAAAAAAAAGACCCTTAAACTTGCAAAAAACTGGAGAATGGGTAGGTTGTTTGAATTCTCTGGGGCTTTCACATAATTCCAAACAAACTTGAAAATTTAGAGCCTTGTTTTGCATGAATTTGTTATTGTTAATTTATAGGGTGTAAAAATATCTGAGTTTTTGCTTTCATCTCTTCCATTTCCCACTTTTTTCTTCCATCATTTAATTTGTAAGCTGGAATTTTCCATCCTGTTCACACTTTTTCTCCTCCATGAGGTGTGTGTATATATATATAGCTAGAAGGAGTGGTGAATGCTCAGTGGAGAAAGTGGTCCTTTCTCAGCTGTTTAGGTGGAGGAAGATTTCAACCATCTGAAGACAGTGCCTGCATTTTGGTGTTAACTTTGCAGTTGTTTCAAGAGATGGTTTACCCTCAGATTCCTCTGATTATGCATAGGATCTTTCCAGAAAAACAAGACCCAAGTTTCTGATGTAAAATTAACTACTATTTAAGAACAAAAAAAAAAAGTATGGTTAGGTGAGAAAATTGAAAAAAATACCCAAAGCCTTAAAGCCCTTTGAACTTAAGAGACAGAAAGGAAATTATACAGGTCATAATGCTGGTGTTCTTTGACATCGCCTTTGCTGTTGTAAAACTTCATAGAAAGTGACTATCTTAAGCACTTGAAGTATTACTTTTCAGGAAACTGGTTTTGCATTTGGTTAAGAAAGCCTTAAAATTCTGTTTAAAATAATGTCAGCAAAATAATTATACTCTTTGCCTCCCTCTGCTGGCTGTGCAGACAGAGTTAATCGGCTTCATTTCGAGTGACCCCCTCGTTCTAATCTAGTGTGTTGATTATAGCAGTCTTCATTTCAAGGTTGGATAGAAATAGGTGGGGAAACAGCTATATATGAACAGAATTCTCGAAACAGAGGAAATTTTGAAAGAAACAAGCCTTTATTTTGGGGGTATTAAAATATTAGAAACATGTTTGTTATTAAAGAAGGTCCCTTTAACCTCTCCTGAACTCATATTCTGGACTGGTTGAGGTGAGGACAGCAGAGTTGTATGTAATTTCTTTGAAGAAAGGCCAGGTGCTGAGGTATAGCAGCAATATTTTGGCAGGAAAATGGCAAATCAAATCCAACTGTCCAAGAGGGCTGGATGTGAGCAGAGCTGAACAAATCTTTGTGTGTACACACATCATTCAGGTGCTTTGCATTACACAGAGAGCTCTCCACTTCGTCAGTTTTCAGATGTTCTGCTCTGCATTGGTGTCACTCTGTATTGATGTATATTTTTCACATACATATCATAGCCAGGACAGTCCTTTGTCCCTCTCCCAGAGCCTCTGCAGCTCTCCAGGGACATTGCCTGAATCACTTTTAAGTGTCCAGTTGACTGTGATGATCTGAAATAGTCCTCTCTGTTTTATTAGCAGTGTCAGAAAGCAACCCTGCAAGAGGACCTGTGGTGCAGAGCACTGTGCTGCTGATGGGTGAGAGCCATCCCCATGCCCACCTGGCACCAGCCCTCCCCGTCCAGCAAGATGAGGCTGGCGGAGATCCCATACTGCTGCTGGAGCCCCTCTAATGGCAAAGCTGGGGGACAGAGCAGGCAGAGCACGGCTTCTCTCTGGAAATTTTTTCATGCTCCCAGGCATTGGTTTTAGTAGATTTTTTTGGTCCTGTGCCAGTGTACCTGGACATCCAGAGTGACCCTCTCAAGGGGCAGGGGCAGCAGTAGAGCTCGTGGCACAGTGGGCAAAGGAGAAAAAAGATGAGTGCTTTTAATTGAAGTTAGGGGAAAATTAAAACAAAAATGGAGACATAAGTATGATTTGGATTTGATAAAAACAACCCTTGGAGGCAAAGCGACAACACTGAATCTCCATTCCAGCTTTTCTCCACGTGTCCATACCACACCATGCTCACTTGGGCTGTGCTGAACCTCTTGCATCCCCTGGCTCCAGTCACAGCTGTTCTCCCTTGCCTTCCCACCACCTCTGCCTGGCTAGGTGACCCCTCAGGGGCTGGGTGTGCTCAGCCTTCCCTGGGCATGGCTGTGCAGTTGGCTTGAACTGAATAGCTGATGTTTGTGGTAAGGATACAACAACCCACTGGGCATAAATCATGGCTTTTCAGACATGCACAGCAGCGGTAGTTAGTATGAACTCTATTATTATTATTTTTTTTAAAAAGAGCCTGTTCTATATTCCCCTGAGTGGTGTCCCTGAAGGTAGGTGGGAGCAGGAGGCAAGGGGCCTCAGGCAGGCTGTGCTGACTGTGCCACCACTGCGCCCTTGTGAGCTGAAGGCAGGGTGCTGCATTTTGGCTTGGCGGGAAAAGGATGGCTGCATTTTGAGGTGAAGCTGTGGGTGAGCTGTGCCCTGACCCTAAGTCTCTCAATCCTTTCCCTCCCCATATGGGCAGGGCTGTGGCAGTGCTTCTTGGCTGCCATGACCATAAGGTGCTGCTGCCAGCGACAGCCCTGGCGCTGGCACACTGTGGCCTGGCATGGCCTGGCCTGTGGGGACAGTGCTGAGGGCCCCTCGGCTGGGGACAGCCACTGCCCCCTAGGCCTGCCTGGGGAGGGAGGCTGCTGTGGGGCGGGGGGCAGGCGCCATCTTAGAGGCAGCTTCGCAGCTCAGCCTATGTGTTGGACCAGTGAGGAGAAACGCCTTTTACTTGCTGAATCATTTGGTAAAACCTCCCCAAAAATGTCTTGTGGTCTGCCAGGGATCTCTGATCCTTCGGATTCTCCCAAATTATCCCAGACTTGCTTCAGTCCAAGTAAGCAAACTGATGAAGACTAGGTATTTCTGTCCAGACACTGGCACCTACTGAAGCAGCTGTATATGAGGCAATATATGTTCAGAAATGGACAAAGAGATTGCAGTGTTTGTTGCTGTTGGCACCCTCAAAGCAGGAGGTACTTATCACCAGGGATGACCCCCACACCTGCATTCAGAGTTCTCTGCCACAGGTAAGCAATGCGCCTCACAGACGGGCCAAGGCAAAGTCAGATGGTGAAGGCACTGGTGTAATGGCCTTAACAACTGTAATGTGGGACTTAAATTATGAAACTTTAGTTTAAAAGGTAAGAAATAAACATTTTCAGTAGATCCTTAAAATTTAGCTGTTTGCTTTGAAGGGTTAATCTGCAAATTTTCTGATAGCACAATGGCTTAAGCATGGCAATGTCTGAGGTGATTGTGGGGGAACTGGGAGGACAGCCCATGTATGGGGACACAGGTGCAGGCAGGGCTGCATGGCACAGGCAGCTCAGGGCAGCAGGGAAGGCAGTGTGCAACTGGCAGAGGTGAGGGAGTGCTGGGGTGGAACAAGGGATCCACTGAAGCAACTGGTGAGAAATACTGATGTTCATCAATAAGGAAAAGTGGCCTGAGTGCTGGGTCAAGTAGTGAGGTTAGAATCATCAGAAGCCTAAGCTTTGCTGTGATCTTTGCGACCAGTATGGAAAGAAATGGAAGAAGTTTAAGGGAAGTAGTGAAAAGTGGCGTATTGGTTAGATTAGTTGAGCAAGAATAAATGCTTGCCCCCAAAATTATTCCTGAGTCTTATTTCAGAGATAAGATCTCACCATCTCTTTTAAATAGCTCCTGAAGAGTTGTGACAGCCTGAGAACAAGTTTTATGTGAATTTGCTCCAAGAGCTAGGTCAGTGCTAATGCACCTTAAAGTTGAAGTTCAGCTATTATTTTGAATGTTTTTCCCACCAATTTCTCCTCTTGGTCATTCATAATTCCTAGTGATTACAGCTGGGAAAGTATCCAAATAAACCTAAAAGTTAAAGTTTAAATCCTGGAGCAACAGTTGTCTCCTGATCTTCTATACTGTGCTTGTACTGAGAGTAAGTGCACTTTTGGGGGATACCTGAGCCTCTGTTGTGCTGAATGGGAGACAGTAACAGAGCTATGTCTTGCATGGGGCTATAAAATCTTATCCTTTATTCTGGAAACAGAATTTGCTCAATTCCACTAGGTGGATCTATTGAGAACATTGTTCACTATTTAATGTAAAAAATGTCTTTAGCTTTTGGGGAAAAAAACCCAACACCTTTCTTTTTTACCACTTTACTCACCTTATTATGTATTATAGAAATACAAAGATGACCACTTTTATTCATAGAAAGCTCCAAAGCCATGTACCAATCTGTCAGTCTCAATAATACTTTGAAGGACTTTTTATCTTCATTCCAGTTTCACCCTTGTTTTGCAAAGGAAAAGGGTCTGTGGTGCCAGTGCTGTGAGAGGAAGGTGCACCTCCATACTAGCCCTGCTTTAGATGCTGCTTCCACTGCACATTTTCCTGCTGTCCATTTTGTACTTTCTTTTGGATCCTTTCTCATGTGTGTGCTTTGATGAATTGTTAAAATAACTGTCACAAAAAGTGGTCAGTGATGATTCCTGGATTTAGTATATGCTTTTAGTTGATCCATGCAACTTGTTGATCCATGCAACTTGTGGTGTCAGGCTCAGTGATAGTTGACTGCTCCACTGAGGATGCAGATTTATCTACTAAAAAAACCCATTTTTTTTTACAAATTCTGATTATCTCTATCACTGAATCCCTGTGATGATGCTTTATACAATCTTGGCTGATCAAATACATTCAGAGATACTTATTTTGGCCATAGCCTCTAGAAAACAGCTTGTTCTCAAATGGGTTCTGCCTCTGGTTTGTTTTGAAGGCTGGGATTTCAGAGTCCTTTTTCCAGAAAGCTTTCTTACACAGTCTGTACAAGTGGGAAAACCTCCATCCACCTTGTCAGTTTGCTGGGGTTCTGCCCAGGAAACCCCCATGTTTGTAACAAGCATTTTGGAAGGGGTTTCCCTTTATCCTGTGAAAGTGTTTTATTTATGTCGTCTTGAACCATGCTTCAGCGACTTGCTTGCTGGATGACTTGTGTTTTCACTGGCTCAGACTGCCATGTAGATCGCACCACCTGTTCCAGAGTTAGCTGAAACATTTACTGTAAGTTTTCTGAAATTCCTTATTTAAAGTCCCTGCTATTAGATGATTCCTTTTATGTGCTTTTCCTTATCAATATTGAAGACCTGATGTTCTTCTCTTCCTCGGAAAAGAGACCCCCTCCTAAAGGCATTAAGCTTTCAATGGGCTTCTGCAGCCTTTGTTAAAAGAATGCCCAGTTGCTTATCACCTCTCTTTAGGAAGGAAATGCTGATCACACTTTTGAAGAACAAAGACAGGATTATTCCTCAGTCTTTCCTCATAAAGCAAACAACTTATAAATATTTAAATATATAAAGCTAACGTTTATCCCATACCCATTGTGTAAATTGCTATATGACCACTTGTCTTTTGCTACTTTTCTGTTTAAAGCCTAATAAACTACTCCTCTGACCTGGGTTTTTTGTTGGGCTCATCAAACTTGTGAGATTTGGGATTTTCTTCCCTCTTATTTATGCATGTCTGAAATGAGATCTTCCGAAAGGCTGTCATTCCATAAAGGTAGAAATCATGGGGAAAGGTAATGCTGCCTGGCCAAAGAACTCAGCTCTCATTTCCTCTCATCTGCTTTTTTGTGTTTGAGGAGTCTGTAGCTGCTAGCTTCCACTGCCTGAGAAGGTGCCCACTAAGCTCTGAGACAGCGCAAGAACCTTGCAGAGCATACATCGCTTCTGCTCTTTCCCTCTCTCTTCTGTAGTGTTTTTGCCTAGTTCTGAAGAAGCACTGTATTCTTGCCTACTCATGGAGGAGGTACAGAAGGGAATAAAATCAAACAAAGAAGTTGGAGAAGTACCTGGGGGCAGTTGAGAGGACATGAAGGTTTTGAAGAGAAAAAACCTTTCTCTGGATGCAAGTGGAGGAGAAAGGAGCAATACTGAAAAGATAGGGAGGAACAGTAAGGAATACTAAAGGGAAATACAAAACTGCTGATGGTGTCTGGGAACATTATGAATTCTGAGAAAGGTTAGAGCAAGGTCTTGCTGAGCTTATGTCTGAGATCTTCTGAATCCCATCTATCCAGTATACATTGCTTCGGTACTGGAGCCCGTCATTGAGCCAGTTAAATTTGGAGGTCTCTTGTCTTTAGGGTATACACAGTTCATGGGTCTGCATTACCTCTTTGCGGTCCATTTGGAGAAGGCTTGGCAATCCCAGCCCAACTAATCCTGTCTATGAGGCACTAGAGAAAGGAGTTTTGATCAGTCTTGTTAACAGCATCCTCCCCTGACAGCGCCATTGCCTGCCTGCTCTTCCAGATTTTGAGAGATCTTTGGTTGACATTTTCATCTTGTGAAGTTGAGTTGGATGGTCATCTGGACCATCCAACTGATTACAAAAAACATATAATTACCTGGACATTCACTAGCAGTGGACCACAGCTCTGCACGCAGCTGAGCGAGGGTCTAGTACTTAATCTCAGTTTCCTGGGAGATGATTCTAAATCTCTGTCCACTTAAAAGGTTCTGGAGGGAAAATCCTTTTCTCCAGAAAAAAAAAAGGGGAGGAGAAATACTGTAATTTTTGCAAGGATCAGAGTCAAAGCCCTCATGCTCACACTTCGTTTTCACTCAATTTGTTGTCATTAAATGAGCATCATGCACTTATGCCAAAGGAACAGGAAATCCCAGTTAGATGTCTAAAGCTCCTCTGCTGTCAGTTGCTGTTTCACCTATCTCTAGTTAATAGTCTTATCTTTGTCTCAGGAAAAAGAACCATGGTGTTTTCCTGAACTCTCATTCTTCTGTAACTCTTTGTGCGGTGCTCTGAAATCTCCTGTCCACCAGTGACTCCAGGTGCTTGATTTGGCCCCTGCCTCTGAAATGCCATCACCTCCTATGTGGTTTGTATTATGAAGCCCCAGGTCATGGAAATCATAAGGTGAAATCTGATATTTTAAAAAAAAAAAAAAAGGTATAGCTCATTCTTTTATGAGACTGCTAATAACATTCAGCCTTGACAGGGTTAAAAGGCAACATCCATTTCCCCATTATCTTGTTTAAAAAGTGCCTTTTTTGAAAGTCCATATGGCGACTTCCTTTCGACCTGCTTTCCCATCCTCGTCTCTTTGTCAGGGCTGTCACTTATAAAGAATCACTTGACTTACAATAACAAGTTCAAAAGAAGACAGAATATAATCAGTTGATCCACGAAGAATTGAAATAAAGAACACCCCCACTGCTCCAGTTATCATTCCCATAGAGATAGTGATATTATTGATGTGATTGCTATGCTAATTTCTATAGAAAAAACTAGTATTTTGGAATTTGTTCAAAGAGAATTTCAGACACATCAAATTGGAAAATGCAGAGTGAATTCCTAAACTTTTTCGTATAGGCATGGGAATCTTTTTTTTTTTTTTTTTTTTTTTAAACATTGAATAGCTCTGAACAACTGTTTATAAACTTCACTTAAAAAAAAATTGGAAAAACCTCGCTAATTTTTCATTTATTACAGAAAGTTAATTTACTGCATTTCCAGAAAACAAAAGTCCTATTGTACCTTTTAGGGTAATATCACCCCCATAACCTGCAGAAGTGGGACTGGACTACGGAATCCTGAAACTGAGGCTAGGGATTATAAAAGATGGGTACGTCTAAGTCCAGTGTTTAGGAAGAGCTAATTAATCCATACCCCTTCCTCTGCAATTCCATAGTCCCTCTGGGAATTGCCACAAACATAAACTTTTTTTTTCTTGGACTCCTATTTTAACTAGAAGGTTTCAGCTTGTGATGTTATGCTTTTTATGTAGTAAACTGATTTAAAATGTATGCCAGTCATCTTCAGGGAACTCATTTCAGTCAAGATGAAACTAGTCTTACCTGAATCAATGTTTTAAGTGTCCCTGTGGCTCGGCATTTTGAATAATCAATCTGTCTCCATCGCTTCTTAATCATGCGCATCACAGTCTTTTTTATTTGTCAACCCTTTCGGATCCTGGCTTTTTGTTATTAACATGCCCCTAATGTCACATGCAAGCCTTTTCTTTAAAACAAGCTGCTCATTGGTGTATTTTGATACTTTTTATTATTACTAAATCTTTTTTCCCATAATTACACCACAATCATTATATAATCCCATAACAAAGAGTCTATTGAGGCACCATGCTTTTGTCAACTATGGGACACAGAATCCATAATTGCATTATTCAGCTTTCCCCCCCCCCCCCTTCTGCTTTGTAGAAACACAACCTATTTCACCAGTCACATTTGCACCTTGTTTGCTTGGTTATATATTATTTACTAAATCGTTGCCCTGCGGATAAACCTTGTAAAGTTGCTTTAAAAAAGTTATTTGTTTGATAATTAAGTCCTGAAAACCCATCGTTTAATGATTATTCCGAACCCATAAGGCAGAGAACCTCCATGACGTTTTTCTCTAAGTTTAATTACCGTATGCTAATTTCCTTGCCTACTACGTGATTAATTAAAATCATATTTTCATAATCATTTGGCACTAGTATTGTTTTAGAATTATCATGATCCCCTAAATAGTGTATGTAAATAAAGTCGGCTCTAATGGAAAGAATCAAAATGCAACGCTGAGGACCTTTATGTGTTTGTATGCATGCGATTGGCAACATAACTGGCTTATTTACATTAAATACGCCACAAGGTTACAGTGCAGATCAACGTCACTTTATCGCTGATTACTTCTCTTAAACGCCGGAGCGGTGACTGATGCTCCGGTCCCCCTGTCCACCAAGGTTTCCCCGGAGTTTTTTTTTTGTAGGAGAAGGAGACTTTGCATAGTTTCGGGAGCAGGTAAGAAGGGCGCTTTGTAGAGCCCGGCGCTGCCCCCGGGGGCTCGCCGGGGTTTGCGGGGCGCAGGCAGGGGCGGCGGGGCGCGGGCGTGGGGGCTGCGCGGGCGCGGGGGCTGCGCGGGGCGCGGGCAGCGGCGCTGGCCGTGGGGCTGCGGAGCGGCGCGGGCTCCTCGGGGTGTTTACACGGGCTCAAGGTCACGACCAAGCTGCGCCGTGTTAAATGGTTTCTTAGTTGCTAGACAGGGAGAAAAAATGGACGATCACAGACCATTCTTTGTAGATTATTATATCAAGGGTTCAGCTTTTGGCTCATCAAAGCTAAATGCCGCAAGACCTATCTAGTTGCTGTGAATTATGCCAAGACGACAATGGAGTGCTTTTTTAATGGTACAATGCATTTCACCTACCAGATAGGGGGAGTCCACGCTGAGAGATGGGGATGTCTTGTGATGTTGGGTGATCAGTATCAATGAAGGGGGTTATTCTGAAAAGAGACAGATTAAAATAAAGCGCTCTTTGCTCGGGATGTGCTGGAAGCAGTTGGGAGGGCTACCCGGAGCGGGCGGCCGCGGCAGCCCCGCGCCGCACTTTTCCCCCTCCGCACAAGAAAATGATCAAGTCAATCATGTGGACATGCTTCATTATTCATTGAACACAATCTTTTACAACGCTCCGTTTACGTGCGGGAGTTTCTTCTACGCTTTGCTTTAAATTTTAAGGTAAGAAAGACAAAGGTAAAAAGGGGGTTTTTGAGGATCCGGGAGGCTCCCGTGAGCCATCAAAGAGGCTCCAAAGTCAGTCCGGAGTATGTTTTGGTTTTTTGTTTTTTATTATTTCTTTTTAATCATCGCAACGGGGCCTGCGTTTTCCACCGTGATTAAAAAAATACAGTATAATTAAATATCCATAGCAGTGACGTTTGCAAGCAGGGCTGTCAGGGGAAAAGCAGAAAATAATGAAAGGAGCGGAGAAGCCATTGAATGGCGCTATAGAACTTAGCCTGAAGAAAACCCTACGTTTTTCCTCTTTCTCTCTCGTTTCTTTTAAAACCGTTACTTTACAAAAAAGGAGCGGGCGGGCGAGGCGAGGGGAGGCGAGTGCCGGTGGCGGCCGTGCCGTTGCCCGCCCGGGGGCCGCCCGCCCGCCCGCCGTCCCCAGCCCGCGCCGACCCTGCCCTTAACTTGCCCAGAAACTTTTTGTTTTAAAGGGTTGCTGCGGAGCAAACTTTACTGAAGTGACTTTAAACGCGCACCCCCCCTTCCCCTCCCTCCCTTCCCCCTTAGGATCCCGGCTAATCGTGGTGTAATTTGTAAACTCCCCCCTCTTTTTTTTTTTTTTTTTTAATCAAAGTTAGCTGATGCATACCATGTGTCAAACTTGTGAGATTCAAGTGCCTAAGAGACCTGCCATTTTGTGCTCTAATCGACCTCTTATGAATAGGAGCCGTGCATAATGCTGCGAGGAGCGTTGTGACATTCAAGTAGGCACTAAATGTCAGGCCAGGTCTCAGCCCTTTCGGGGGGAGCGGAGCGCGCCCGGCGGCGCCGCGGGGAGCGGGGAGGCACCTGCCAGCCGCCGCCGGGGCTTTTGTCAGCGCCCGGAGAAAGTAACAGGTTAAGGAGGAAACTTAAATGGCAATCCTCGGGGGAGTGGGGGGGGAGCATCCCCTTCCCCGGCGGCGCGCTGTGCGCGGGCGCGGAGGGCCGCGGGGGCGCCGCTGCTTGTCCGGGGCAGCGGCTCCGCTCTCCTGCGCGGGGGGCTGCGCGGAGCGCTGCGCGGGGCTGGGGTGCCTGGGAGGCGGGGGGGGGGGGAGGGCACCGGGCCGGCGGCGGGATTAAGGGGGGGTGTGTGGAAGGAGAGATTCTTTGATGCTGTGTAGGAAAGAGTCCAGATTTTAATGCCCCCATCTGTTGCAGTTTTGCAAATAATTAATGGGGGTGGGGGGGGGGTGGGCGCGGAGGGGAGCAGTGCCGCCTGTGAACTTTAACGCAAAATAAAAGGTCGCGAAGATTTATGCTTTTTTTTCGGAGGGTCCGCGGCTCCCTCGGGGCAGCTCGCACGGGCTCCATCCGAAAAGTTAGTTGCCGGCGTCACCCGCCGCGGCGGCGGGGCCGGGGGCGCCGTCCGCCTGCGCGGAGCCCGGCGCGGCCCGTGGGTGCCGGCGCCCGGGGCAGGCGCGGCGGGGAGCGCTCGGGCCGCCGCCTGCCTGCGCGGCGGGCATTGTTTGGGGGTGCGTGCGGCGGATATGGCCGTGTCTGATACAGTGTCGAGGCGGAGACGTGATTTGTCAGATCCCTTCGTTTTCACTTCAGCCGCCACCGGGCCGGGAAGCGGTGGGGCCCGGAGCGGTGCGGCGGCGCTCCGCGGGCGCGGGGCAGGGCCGGGCGCGGGGTGCGGGCCCGGCGGAGCGGGCGCGGCTGCCCGGCCGCCCGCGGCTGGAGCGCTCTGCGGGGCTGTGCATGCCCCCCCGTCGCCCCCCACTCGCCCCCCCCCGTGCAGTTTAAAATAAATCCAACAGGGGCCGTGTTTGCTGAGCTGATTTGGCCGGTTGATACAGATAGCAGCGGCAAGCCTCCCCTCTTGTGTGGAAAAAGACTATTTTAAGTGTCATAATTAAGTTTAGAAGCCTTGTTTGGGCTCATTCACCGCTCGAAATAAAAAGGACTGGCTGCTTTTAGACCCTTTCTGAAGGGGCTGGCTAAGCGCCTCTGCACGTTCACTTGGAGAAGAATGTTTTCTTTTCTAGTTTAATATTAGAAACTACATTTTTACTTGCTTAAACCGGATTTGATTATTCCTGTGGAGATTTTTTTCTCTTCCCCCCCCTTCCTATCACTCAAATCTTTGTTCATTGTTCATTGACTGTGGAAGGCTGCTTAAATGTACGGAGAGAGGGGGAGGAGGCCCCCTTGCTGGTTTGATGTTGAAATAGTAAACCTGAATGAGGAGGGTGGCTGGAAAAGTGGACATTGCAGCTTTAATTAACTTCAAGATGCTTCAGCGAGGACCAGAGCGTAGTAGTGACGTTACCTCATAAATCTGTCCAGTACAGTGCGTTGCATTGAACTATTACAGTATCACCGTCATATTGAATATTCTCTACCTATCCGGGAGCAGATTTGCATAATTGGATCTTTTTTTAAATGAAACTTGTTTGCAAAAAAACCAAACAAAACCAAAAAAAACAAAAGCCCAAGTGAAAACCTCGGCGATCTGCATGATTATAAAGGGTTCAAACATATCCGAAAAGTAAGTGACCTGCATAAGTACATCAATAGGTTAAGTGCAAATAAGATGAGAAGTGCTTCTGAAAGCTGTACATTCCCTATGTGGTCTCTTGGGTTATTTCTCAATAGCGGGATTTTTTTGTAGCCTCAGGGATTTTAGGTTTTCTGTCTGCTTTCATAACTTTTCCCCTCACAGTTCTTATACAAGGTGAGGCTTCTGTACCGTGCCTGTGTACCTGTAGTGATATTTATAAAGAAAATAAGATTACCAGTTTGTAATTCGTGCTGTTTGAGTTGTATAATTGCAGCTGCTGGAAGGAAAGTGTGTATTGCTGTTATGTTTCTGATCATCGAACAGATAGATCATCACTAAATACTTCAGAATATTCAGATTGTGTATGTATGTGTTTGTGTACGCTTAAAAAGCAACTTAGTTAACTAAGCTGTTACTTCTTAAATCATAGAGGCAACTAGTTTTTTTAATGCGTGTGTCCCCCCCATTTGAAGGAGGGTAAAGATGCCAGAAGTAACTAAAAATGCTAGAAATTTTTAGAGTGAATTTGTAGATCATATGTAAATCCCATCCATTCCTAACCGGGTGGCTGGCTTACAATATTGGTTTTGGATGGGGCAGGTTTGCAAGTATTTTGTAAAATCAGATGCTGGTGTTTCAGATGCTGTGAGGACAAAGTTGTGGTGCGAAGGCAGCTGAAAGCGTCGCCTCCTGGGGAAGGGGCGCAGCGATCGGTGGGGCGAGCCGAGCAGAAGTGCAAAGTCTGCGTGCAGCCCAAGCCTTGCCCCAGCTCTCCCCCCTCGCCGAAGGCTGCTTTAGTTATGATGTCATTCTGATAGCGGAGAGCAAATGTCTCCTGATTCTACCATTAAACGCCTGGCTGATTTGCCTGATAATGATAGCATTGACATCCTGCTCCTTGACAAATGCAAGCCCTATGAGCCCTATGAATTAACTTTTTTCCCATACATGAGATCGAACTAGCTTTACGACTCGTGAATGTAGCAGCACTTCTTTAACAGATCACTTTAAACCTCGTCATTTCTGCAACAAAAAACCTTTCCTAAATACCACTTCTGCTAGGCTGCTAGTAGACCCCTGTGCAGTTTGGGCCTGATCTGCAGAGCTGCTGAGCACTCAATCACTTCCACTGACTTCAGATGGAGTTGTGGGTGCTCAGCAGCTTTGAAAATCAGGCCCTGTGTGCAGTCAACAGTTGATGGTTGGTTTTCTTTGGCTTGTTTGGGCTTGGTTTTTTTTTGTTATTATTTTTTTTTTTTATGCTGGAGAGCTACAGAGGGCTCTATGATTTCTAGTCATTATAAAAATATTTGTAAATAGCTTGAGATGTTTGTCCTAGTCTGTTTTGGTTTTCCCTTTCTGCTATTTAAAAAAAAAAAAAAATATCTTTAATTCATCTTCTAGTGGATGTACTGTTAATATTTTGAAGAAGGGAATAATAAATCAGTTGTTTAAAGTTTTCAGAATGTAGAAATAAAATGTCTCCAGTTTGGTAACAAGTGCTTAGAGAATCGATTGCTGTTTCAGAACGTACACTAGAAGAGAGTCTTGGTACAGTTGCTAGACCCTGCAACTGGGTGCACTTTCTCTTATCTGCTCTGTCTTCAGATTTTACTTGTGACTTTGAATTTCTGTCACTGCAGGTAAATGAGATTTAATTTATTTTTTTTTAAGTGCCAGCGGCTTAAACTTTGTTTTCATTTGCTGTTCAAATAATGACAATTAACAACTGCAAATGTAGGAAAGGTTAGTCTCTCTATTACATTTGCAGGGAATGTAGCTGAAATATTTGCATGCTAAAGCTGTGTTTTGTAAATGAGTTCCTGAAGATACAAGTTGCTATGATGGAAATACTGTATTAAAACACTTTTAATAAATTGACTATGATTTATCAATTGTAAAGAAGAAAAAGGAATTGTTTTATGAGCTTCTCGACTTCTGAACATATTTGAGCTCTAATACTCAGCAAGTTGTCTGGCACTGTCTTCACTATAGACTTTTATATAATTAAGAGGCTGATTGTCATATTTTTGTCCATGCTAGCGGCCAATAACCCAACCCATTCATTATCAGAAGAGAGTAGCCTGGAAGTTGCAACATCAGTACCACTGTTTTGCTTGCAGCAGTGAAAAGAGGGCTGAGATCAGAAATTGTGATCTTCATTACAGAAAGCTGACACATCAGGTTGTTTGCCCACCATGGGAGCCTTAGGTGACCACAGAAATTTGCATTAGAACAGATGTAGAAAATCCACCAGTCCATTAAAATGGGCTGTGCTTATTCGCTAGGAAGCACAAGTTTCATCTAGTGTAGGAAAATCAGTACAAGTCATTTTTCCGTATGTTGATTTTTGCTTAAAGTTGACTTTGAATGGCACAGGTGTTTCTGGAGTGCCTTGACTGAAAAAAAAAAAAAAGGTATAAAAACTACATGGATTTATATGAACTTTATAAAAAATGGAAAAGAAAACCATAAATAGATTTATTTTTCTGGTTTGAATGAAGACAATTAAAGCTTTTCAGTATCTTTCGATTTAGTGTGCTTTAATACGGTTTGTAGGTAAATTTAAATTTAAATCTCTGAATTTCCCTCAGATACCTGAATAGATGGATATCGGCTCTTCAAAATGCTAAAAGCAGGACAATCTTGAAAAGCCATTTTTCTTTCCGCTCATTCACACTTTGAGCTTTTTACCTTATTTTTACCCCATTTTTTTTTTTGAGGCATTTTCTGTGTCTGTTTCAGAGGTGGAAGCAGTTTGGGTGCAGGGAAAGAGAACATAGATGAAAAATAGAATGTGTATTCTTTCTTTTATAGAAACATGAATAAACTTATTTCTGGCAACTGTAGATGGAAATCCAAATTTCTGTAGGGAAGACACTCCGGGCACAGATGTTCACAGAAGAAGAAAAAAGGATGAGCTACTGAAAGAAAACATGTAAAAGTAAAATAATTCTGAGATGCCGAATTGGATAATCTTAGGGTTATTGTACAGACGTGCAGTTCTAGCTTCCAGTTGTCTTCCAGTATGAGCTTTTCATGGCCAAGTCACTGATCAGAATCTGACCTTGGACAGAAACAAGAAAAAATGGTCATGATCTGATGGATGTTTGTTGCTTAATGCGAAATATCTGAGCAATGTCTGTCTAAATCTGAGGGGATCACAATAACTGCTGTGGCATTTTCACTCCTATTGGCAGGTTAAGCAGTGAAGCCAAGCACTGGGTGAGAGATCTGAAGCATCTTTTCAGAGATGAAGCAGAGATCAACAGATCAGGAAAGAGTCGCGAGAATAGGGTAGGAAGGGGGAATTTGGGTTGCCTCTGCCCAACTGCACCAACGCTGTGACTAAACACGCTCCCAGAGACAAGATTCTTCTAGTATTCTGAATTTGGCACCTTTCCCTTATATTTAAATTTGCTCTCATTTTCAGGTGGATCTCACTAGAAAACCAAATGCATAAATACCCGAAGATTTATAGAGGAGGAATTATAATTAGCCTAGTTGTCTGTGTTTTTAAAAAATTGTAAGACGGGGCCTTGAAATCATTTTGAAGTTGCTGTTTTTTAGAGGTCTTAATCTAAATACTTCATGTGAGATTGTTTTCTAAAGAGATAGGTTCATCAGGTCAAGTTGAACTATATTAAAGACAAACAATTTTGTTATAATCTGACTGGCTTTTAAACACAGAAACCAGAACTAAAATAGCCACATCAGCCTCAGTATCTGATCTTTTCTCTCTTGTACATTGCAGTATTTGAGACTTGTATATCCAAAAGCAAAATCAGGTAAATCCTTACAAGTATTTGTCATGTTATGAAAAAAGCAGCACTGCCTGTTGTGGTAGGACATTAACAGAGAGTTCTGCAGGTAGCAGTGCCTGAAAATAATGATGGTGGTTTCGATAGCACTCCTATAGCGTGAGGCAAGCAACCAGCTCCTTGCTTTTGATGCATTAGTGTTAAACTATCCAGCTGTGGGCATCTCAGACTTCCAGAGGGAGTGAACGCTTGCCAGGAGGGTGGAAGTTGATGAAGATAAGGCAGGGGTGATCCCAAGTGGGCTACCCACAGTGCCAGGGAAAGGCTACTTGTGAAAGTTTGGCCCTGCCTGTTTTGTGAACAGGAGAAGCAAGAGAGCTAGAGAAAAAGGAGAGTATGAGCTGGTTGTCACCGTCCTGGCCTGAGTAGGAGTGCAGGGCAGGTTGGCTGCTGGGGGGCTCTCCATGGCCCCTGCTCTGCCTTGGGGCAGCTAGGAATGTCCCAGGAAGTGTTTCTTGCCATCAGAGTACCATGGTGCAAAGGGATAAATGGCAATCCTGATTATTCCTTTTCTAAAAACTTGTTTCAGCCTTAATGTGAATTTCATTATAGTTTCTTTTATGTTGTGGGTTTGGGTTTTTTTAACTATGATAAGCCCTGTTACAAACTTTTCCTCCTTTTTTATGCCTTCAGGGTATTCTGCTGCAGTCACTGTGGTTCTTTGTGAGGAGAATGGGAGCCCTGTTGAGCTCGTTGATGCTACAAAGGGGTTGCTATCAAGTACCATAGTCTACTCGGTCACAACAGGGTTATGTGTATTGCTCCCTCCATAGTCCTGGCCCCTGCTGATCTGGGAATTAGCCCTGGTAATCCACGCAATAGCACTGTGCTAAGTTGCCAGGGTGGTCTTACATTTATTTTTCTAAATGATAGCATATTCTATTAACATTGTTGTATTTCACTCTCTTAAGTTGGTCTCTGTAGATTTGTGCAGACATTGTTGCCATCAATCTTGTCACTGGAATATCAGTGGTATATATATAGATAGATATATATGTAGGTCCCTTTAATCTAAAATTTAGAAAATCATGGGTAAATAGGAAACTCGGGCAGAATTACTTCATGCAAAGGATAATAAACATATGGAATAAGTTACCAGCAAGGAAAGGATGAATGAGCTCAAGGGAAGCCTAGGCTTGTTTCTTGAGAAAGAGCATGTGAGAGCTAGGGTGAAGAAAGCAAGGAGGTGTAAAGTCAGGTTTCTATTAACAAAGGCTAACCTGGTGGGCTGGATGTTAATTTCCCAACATTTCTTTTGATAGCTCTGCATGGATGGTTATGTTTTATTTTCATGTGTATTGGTTAATATTGGCTCTGTAGATCTACATGAGGTTTTTTTTTTTTTCTTTGGGGGTCAATAGAAATATTAAAGCATCGGGCAGTGCAAAATCCCGGTTTTGATATCAGTTTATTTGAGGGAGTGATATGACAGTGGAATGTCGGTCAAGTGAATTAGGGAAAAATCTTACCTTCTCTGGTGTTTATAATTGACAGGAGAAGCAGAAACTGCCTTCACTCTGGTGGCTGGGGATTTTTGATGGGCGTTTGCCTTGGTTCAGCCATATATATCAGTGCTGGAATAGTTCAGAAAAACCCCCGCATGTAGATAAGCTCTCTTTGGGTTTGGGGTGGTTTTTTTTATTTCTCAAGGGTTCGTTGAACTTTCTTAGGGGTTTCAGTCTGTGTGATGACTTACAAGTTTTTTAATGTCAAGGGCTGACTTGATGTTGGAAAGCAACACTAGTTTTGAAACTGCTGCTACAAGTAGCTTTTCATTGAATCTTTGCTTTATTGGAATATATCCTGCATTTTTGAGGAAAATGGTGGGTCTCTCTTCTCAGAGAAAAGTGCATAAAGGTTAGCAAAATTTTGGTTGATTTTGATGTGACTTCTAGGTTGCAATTATCTTTCTCTTATTTCAGTTGGGGTAGGACTCAGTCAGTAGGTAAAACTTCCCTTCTGCACCAAGTGAGTCTCATGATTCCTAGTTTCACGATAAATACATCGTGTAACTCCACTGTTTGTAAACTCAGTGCAAAGCCTCATGGTCTCAAAAAGAGATCCTGATTAAACTTTTTCTTGTTTCATTAATTCAAGTACAAAAATAAATCCAACCTTTTGAGTTTAAAAAATGAAAAGGTTATAGGCTACCCAAAATTGAAATGTATAATAAAATGACTATTTATTATGTTTTTAAGGGAGCTCTTCATTGAGATTTTGCCACATGAGTTCAATTCCTCTTAGGGCTAATAAAACAAATAGTAGAAGATAACCCAGCATCTTTATTAGTACTGTAATACCTGCTAACAAAACTCTCCTTCTGTAATTACTCTATTATTTGGATTTTCCCAGAAAATTTCTTCTAAAGTAGCTCAGATATTTTGAAATACTCTTGCTTGCTTTAAAGAACAAATGTTTGGGCATCTTTCTTGAGTACATATGCATATGTATGTGATAAATTAACATGCTATTAGGTAAATGAGCAGTAGGAAATCCACAACCACTTCTGGATTAAAATTTCAATCTATTGCTTGTTTTGGTAGTGTCTTTGGCATACTAGGTGCTTTCCAAATACAGAATTATAGTTTTTGGCCAGAATTAGCTGGAATTTTCTTACTGCAGTTGAAAAATGCCAGTTTATTAGTTTGCATCAACATGCTGCATCTTCAAAGGATTTCTCAGGTCCACAATTGAATTTCTGCTCAAAATGAAAGAGTTGCATCTCTGCACCTCATTATGGACTGGTGATTATGAAATGCACCTAGGTCACTGGAGAGCTGGATTCAGATGGTTCCTCTCATACCTGATTTGAATCAGCTTCTTCAAGTTTCTCACATCCCAGGTGAGTGCTTTAATAACCATACTTTGGCTCTTCTAGGGTGGGTCTTTTTAAGTTCCTGCTTCAGGTTATTCTAATTTAAATAATTATTCAGTGGGTCAGAAGAGGACTGACTCTTGGCTTGAGTACTTGGATGTAATGTGGGAGGCTGGATCTTGCTTGATTCTTTTGCCTAGTCCTGTACCTTGTGCTGCTGACTATGATGTGGTGAGACCATTAGTGTTCTGAATCTTGCCTTGGTGGCTCTTGCTTTTGGAAAGCTGGAAAAGGTATCAGGTTAGTCCTAGTGTATTTGTGATATGGGAAAAATGTCCCTTACTCAGCTTTGTACCTTTCTCATAAAGTTCATAATCCAAGGATTGTAAAAGTCAGTTGCTGATGGGGCATATCTTGACAATCCAAAGAATTTTAATCTCAAAATGGAGTTTTCTTCCTGTTGTTTTGTTCAGTGGTTTATGTGTTTGAACAGAAATTATTAACTGATTCCTGTGTACCCCTGAGCACCAAGTATTTAGCTGTAGGACGTGTAGTGGGTCCAAGGTTAGACTCTTCCATGCCAGCACTTTGGACCTGTGTAAAGTGCAGAGCTCGAGGATGGCACTCTGTCTAGTAGTACCATGAGACAGAGGAAAATACTATGTCAATGCCAACAAATGCCTTGGAGATGCAAGGGATACTCTGTGTTTAGTGCTCCTTCCCTCATGAAGAATGTAAGATGAAAAATACCTGTGGAACTGGCAGGTTTCTCTGTCAGGTTTTCTGAAAAAGGAGAGGGGGAAAAAAAAGTCTTGATTTGTAGAAGGGGATCCACAGAGGGAGGAAACCCTTCTTCCTTAGAGACAGAAATACTCACTTTGGTAGCTTCTGTGTCCTCTGTCTTTCATTCTTAACTTCCCTGGCAGCACAACTCTGGCAGATCCTATGCTGTATTGGTTGGTTCCCCTTCTGGCTGCTCTGCAACAGTGATGGATAGGAGCCAAGGGAATAAATATAGCTCCGAGTTCCAGTAGTAACCCCCTGCCAGACTTCTACACAGAAACCTGGGAGGTCACAGAGGGGAGCAGGAATGGGTGATGCAGAGTTCGAGCAGACTCAGATCTGACTCCTCCAGCAGAGAGCGTTTCTGTCATCCTGGAGGAGAGAGAAAGGTGCTGCTGGAACCCACTGTTGCCTTTGTTTCCATGCAGAACTTAAGGGATCTGTAGATATATTTCAAAAGTGATTACTATTGGCTGTGCAGTTTCCATGTGAGTTTATTAAATGTGAACATTTTTTATATGTAAAAATAACTTCACCATTTTGTTATTTCCTTTTACGTATTTCACTCTGGTTGGAAAAATGAAATCAATCTAGTCAGCTTTTCATCAGTTTCTCTTTGGCTGTCATGCAGTTGCACAATGCTGCAGTGCTTGGCTAGCAAAAATGTTTACAACAAAAAATTGTTTTCAATGGGATTAAAAAAAATCATGGAAACATTTTTATTGGTCTTCAGTTTTCATGCAACTTTGATTTTTTTTTTTACAAGACTTAAACTACATCGTTGGTGTTTCTCTAACTTGATCTTAAAAATCATAGTGGTTTTTTATGTACCTGTAAGATATAGACAGTGTACTACCCTCTGTCGTAACAGTACAAAAAAAAATGCTAGCCAGCATGTTTCTTAGGAGCTGGTTCAAAGTCCATGGAAAGCCAGGAGCACCTTGTAGTTGATTTGCAAAGGTTTGAGGTCAGACCCTTAACTTGTGTCTAAATACCCGTTGTAGTTGGGTTAAACCATCTTAATAATTTAGAACTGGTCTGAGTTGATCTCTGATCTAGCAATGCTGTGAGATTTCTTCCTACAGCTGAAGTGGATTTGGGGATATATCTGCCACCTTTATATACCTTTACTGCTGCTGGCACCTGTGGAAATTTTACGCATGAAGAATGTAAAAAATCAGAGCCTCGGTAGGTTAACCATAGCAAATCCCAGGAGTAAAGTACTGTCTGATGGTTACCCTTTGCATGAAAACTCTTATTTTTAAAAAGGTGTTTGTGATGACTGTTGAGTTAGTTTGGATTTAAATTTATTTTGCTTTACAGTATAAGTGGCAAAGAGCTACTCTGGGGACAGCTCAAATTTGGGGCCATTGGTGGCTGCTTTACAAATAAATATACAGACTCAAGCAGTCTGAGGAGTCATTGCACCTCTCCAGGGGGCTTCTGCCACTAATAACAGAGGGGTCTTAGACAAGCATCTAGAGCTTCCTCCTTCTCTTGCTTCCCACACTGCTTGACTTCCTATATTCGGTGTCACTCAGTTGCCATCGTGAGCCCATCATGTAGATGAGAAAGGGGACCCTTTGAAAAGTGAAAGCCTTTCTTGTAGAGAATAATTGATTTTACAGGGTCTAAGCTTGCACATGCTTTTCCAGTGCTTTCATAATCAACATTAACCACTGAGTTCACTAACTGAAGACCTTAATGAATGTGGTAATGACCAGGTCCATAGTTGTCAATGATTCAGTATCTCATTTTCAGGTGTGAGCTGGATGAGTTGTATTTGGCTTGTTTCTAGTGGAAGTCACTATCACACAAGCAAAAAACAATAAATACTGCTTTATAAATATTATCTTTCAAACACCAGCTGTTGATGAGCATTGACTTTACAGTATTAACCTTTTACTTACCAAATACAACTTTTGCAGTGAATTCACATCCACCGTTTAGTTGGACATAATTTGCATTTGATGAGCTTACTTCCGTTGTGGAAAAATTTTGTTGTTGGAAACAAATTATTATACAGACTTCTGTGACATTGGGAAAGGTACTGCAATTTATTATTCAAATTTTTAACAGAAACATCTGGATTTGAAAACTGCTTACATATGTATAGTCTGTAATGTAACAGTTCATTGCTCTGTAGCTGGTATGAACATCTAAAGTAGGTTTGATGCCTCTATAAAAAGAGTCTGGCTAGTCCATATTCTTCAACTGCATGATGTTTGTTCATTTACCTTTTTCAGAAGATATCGATGTTTTTAATCAGACAGGGACTATTTTTTTGGGTATGCTTTGTTTTGACGAGATTTTCTGTTGGGAGATTGGGTTTTTGAAGACGTGTTTCATATATTTGAGTCAAAGTATTACCTATCAGAGTGAAAGACCCTGTTTTTTATGTTGTTCCTTTACAAATACAGATTTACAAATAACTCCTTAGTTTTTATTGTTTCTTGTTATGACACGTCATATATCTTTTAGAAATTGTCTTGGTTTAATTATATTTATTCTGGAGCAAATGTTTTATTTTTTTAAATCATGGTACAGTTTTATAGTTCCTGATTTGTTAATGAAAATACCCTTGAATTTGTTTTTAATGTGACAATTATCTGTCCACCTTTCTCTCTGATGCTGATGGTGAAGCTGAACAAAATACAACAAACCAAGGATAACTTAAGGGGGAAGCACTGGTTTTCAGCATGCTTCCAGCTCGCTCCATGTATATGCTTCCAGCTCCATGTATATGCTTCCAGCTCCATGTATATGCTTCCAGCTCCATGTATATGCTTCCAGCTCCATGTATATGCTTCCAGCTCCATGTATATGCTTCCAGCTCCATGTATATGCTTCCAGCTCCATGTATATGCAGCAGAGCGGGAGTCTGACTACAAAAATTTTTCTCAGGGTCTCTCTGTGGGTTGCCACAGTGCCAGGGAAACATGTTGTCAGGAGAAACAGGGCTGGCAGATAAAGTGAGGGGGAGTATTGCACATGCCTTTTCAAGCTGGATTTGAAGACAACTTTTCCTCCTTTCATAGAATCACAGAATGGTTAGAGTTGAAAGGGACCTTAAAGATCATTGAGTTCCAACTCCCCTGCATGAGCAGGGACATACATAATCTCTTCTTAATTGAATTGGGAAATTGCTTAAAAAATAAAGGAAGGGAAGCCTCTTGAACTCTTTCCGTCCTCTGTTGGATGCGTGTGTGTGTGTTTTGCACAGATCTGTTCATAAAGCATCATCTGTGTGGAATGGAAGTTAGCCTCTGTAAATGAATGTTCTGCTAGGCTTGGAAGCCATTTGTACCTTATTCTGGGTCCTAGGTGTTTCTCAGCCGCCTACTTTCGGAGTGTAGAATTTAGTTCCCTCCAGTTACTTCCATTTAGGATTTGCCCCCTGTTGAGATCATTATTTAGTACTAGGATAGCTTTTATATGTTGAGTAGGGATCATTTATTTCTATAGAAATGAGAGGACTTAACAGCAGTGCACAATCAATATGCAAAACCCTACTAAGATAATTTGTATTTAAATGTGAAAAGCATTAATTCTAAACAATCTTCAGCCCTTATTTAGTCCAATCGTTGCTGGACATCTAGGTGAAGAAGGCTCTTCTAACTTATTAGTTTATTATCAACAATATTGCCAACACTTAAACCCTTCGATTAGGTAGCCCAAATACCTGTTATTCTATTAGGGCTTGCTGCTCTCTGGTTGAAGTCAATACTGAATGGTCCATATTGCCTGGGCAGAGGTGTCCCATCCTTCTGTAAGCAGGTGTAAGCAAAGTTTGGCTAGGGCACAAGGAGAATGTAAATAATAATTGCTGAATAATACTTTAGTATTTTATAGGATGCTTGCATGTCTGTCTTATAACTACATGATATGAAGGTACCTACGGAATGAATAAATATGCTTATCTTTGAGAAGTTGGTATGACAAGAATAAGAAGACTTTAAAATGGTCTCATCTTTTTATTATGTTCAGTACTTCAGTTTCTGTTTTACATGTTTAACTTTTCTAAGGAAGGCTGTAGGTTAACAATAGCTTCTGTAGCTTTTAGAAATTCTTTAGTCTGGGGGCAGGATCCTATGTTCCTTCAGCTGTGGATGGTTTGTGGTTCTTTATCATTTGTTTCATGAGCCCTCTTTCAGATTTTGTAAACCCAACATTCACACACATAATGAATGTCAATGCAAGCTGTTCAGTGCAAAGGTTTACTGGGACAGTGCTGCAACTCTACCTATACTACTTCACTTGGTCTTGTACTGAGCATTTTTGCAGTAGTGTTTGATCCTGAATTAGTGTGGAATCAGTGGTATTGAAATGTCCTTAGTTGTTTTGCTAAAACTGGATGTCAAGAGCTAAAGCATGTGCTTAAGTCTGTGCTGAATCGGGTCCTCTGAAGTTAAGAAAAGCCAAAGCAGTGAAAAATTCTGGTCACAATTCTGTTAGTTTAGGAGTTAGATGTTACAGTGTTTTGAAAACCTGAAGTCAGCCATATTATGTTTTTTTTTTAAAAAAAATAACATCTATTTCTCCCATCAATAATCCATATGATTTCAAAAGTCATGTGTGGTCTTGTAATTGTTTTTTAATTGGCTGGCATTTTAAAAAATGTGGTTCAAAGGAAGACTTGCTTTCCATACTGTAGAATAGCTGTGGTCTTGAGTTACGTTTAGAAAAAGAGGTATTAAATATAAACAAATACAACATTCATGTAAATGTCAGTTAAGTTCACATTGCAGAGCCTTGCTTCTTTGTGAAGAGCAGGAAAGCTTTTCTCATTTTCATGTTCTTTCCACCAAGGCTTGTCTGACGCCGTTCCACCATCTCCTATAGCAAAACTTCAGATGCCCAAAGTGACAGGGCCATTCCCATCACCCGTGACCACGCTTGGCTCAAGCTAACAAAGCTTGGTCTCTGAAGCAGGTCCTGTGAAGGTAGCCTGACTGGGCCCTTAGAGGCTACAGTAGAAGTGTGGAAAGCAGAGGACTTACTTATAAGGAGTTTTATAACACCACACAGATGAGACAATGACAGCAAATGTGAGTAGTGAGTGGCCAGGACTTAGACAGGAGCTAGAGTACCAGTGCTTGCTCCCATGTTGCTGAGCTACAACAATCAGGGATGTAGGGGCTGCAGACCATGGAAGGTCCAACTTAGAGGCCCAAATGAGGAACGGGAAGGTGGAGAAAGGATGGGAGAAAAGTCTTTTATTGTATCACAGGGGAAAGCAATCGTCTGTGCTTTCAGATTAGAGCAGTCCACAGCTATATAAAATACCTCTTACAGTCTCACAGGTTATTCTGAACTAAACTAATATTTGCCATTTTAATTTTCTTTGCAGACTTTGATATCAAAGTCACTGCACTTTTCGTTCTCGTTGGAGCTCCTGGTAAAATAAGAGATCTATACCAAATAATGAAGAATTAAGCATAACAGAATGAAAAATTAGCATGCCAAATATCTTAAGTCATGATATAAACAAGGTGCCATGTCGTTCTGCTCACCAAAGGCTAAAAGCCCTCTTTTGTCCAAAACCAGATTGTTCTTCATCTCTCTAATGGCACTATTAGCAAATTTATATTGGAAGCTGGGGCCTTATTTGTGATGCTGCTTCTCCTTTGGGGCTGATACTGAAGCAGGGGCACAGTATAAAACTTCAGAAAGAAGGTGAAGATCAGATAGTTTTAGCCCAGGATTAGCAGTTAGGACTCTTGAGTGTCATCTGAACATTGATTACTTGTCAGATAATGCAATTACATTTAATGGAGGGCACTGCTCAGGCATTGCATGGTTTAACCAGCACGTTTGGTTTTTATGCGCTATGCCATGTTCACAGTCACAGTGGAAATGTGAGTGATGTTTGACACTTGGTTGCAGTAGTACTTTTCCAAAGCAGCTGCATATCACAACCTGACAAAACCCATAAAATGCCTGTTCTGCACTCCTTGCTACCAAGTCTTGTTTACACTCTCCCTGAGAGGTGGAGGCTGCAGCATAGTGGCGTTGGAGGATGGTGTCACACGTTATGTGCCTGTCAGTGAGCTGACACACTTGCTATTGACTGTGACATGTCACTTACATGAAACCATGCAGTGCTGCTGCAGCTTGGGGCACAGAATAGGTTATGCTGCAAATTGCAGTCCGTTTTCATCTGTGTGACAGACCCACCAAGAGAAGCTAGGATCTGAATGAGGCCCCAGATTTCAGGGTTTCCGCTCTCGCTTTGAAGAAAGGAAGAAAATTAAGATGTGCCTAAGAGGGTTTGAAATAAAAAACCAGAAGAATCCTGTCCTGTCCTTAGGTGAACCCAAATAAAATGGGGAGGACTAGACAGACTCCTTATCGAAGTGCATAAGGAGTAATTAAGTAAAATCCTTGCCTCTGTTTTCCCTGTTGGCTGTATAGTCTAATAAGAAATCTTGGCTCCATTTGGTCATCTGGATTTTTACCACTGACTTAACTGGAATCAAGATTTCATCTTCAGAAAGGAGCTGAAGAATTGTAAGCTTTGCTCCCCCTCCATGGACCATGGGCTGATTCATGCTACTTGTGGATATAGCATCAGTCATTCCTGTGATATCACAAAAAAACTTTCCCTACTCAAAAAGCCTAAGGCCAGTAGACTGACATACTTTTTTTCTTGAGTGGCACAACCTGGCACCTTCTTTGTACCAGAAAAATGCTTCTGAATTTCAGGTGATCAGGCAAGCTCTAGACACACCCTCCAACACTCTTCTAGTCAGCCCTGCTGTCAGCTCTGGCTTGGTCATACATGGGTTTGTGTAGAGTCCCTCAGGTTGTCACCTTCAGACAGAACAGTTCCTGACCCTTCACGGTAGCAATCAGAGATGCCATATTGACAAAATGTTCTGCTATCACAGTGACAGCCATAGTGTAAATGGTCCATCACACAGAAATGCAAATTAAATTAAGAGTCTGAGCTTGGTTTATTAATGACCAGGCAGTGTTTGGCTAGGGCTTATTTTATACTTTGAGTATCAAAGTGATAGCCTTGACTTAGATGATACTGAAATCTTCCAGACTGCACTTTCATGTTCCGCTCTGTAAGGGGCTTCTGAGAATTGTGACTTGATATCCACTACCAAGAGCAAGTTCTTCCAAGAATGGCTGCTTTATATAGAGAATTTAAACCCTTTCTCTCAGCTTTTCCTTTCATTTTCCTTTTTTCAAACAAACCCAAACCCTGACAGGTGCATTTAAGGCTGAGCTTCCAAAACTGTGCAAGAGCTTCAGTAGTTTCAGTTGGTAACTGTGTTTTGAATCTGAGCAATGGATACTAGTTTGCTTTACTGATTCTACAAATGGAAGTGACAGATTTTAGTAGAACCAAAAGGAAGAGGTGAAAGTCCTAACACAGCTCCTCTCCAGCATGCCTCAAATCCCAGGCTTCTGCCTTCTTCCATCTGGAAGACTGAAATAAATGTTTCCCTTTTAACAGGAAATACAGCACAGTCAAGTTAAAAAAAAAAAAATAAAATCTACAAAATAAATTTGGGTGTTTATGTGTGTAATTTCTCAGAGAATTTTGGTAATTACATGCACAGTTTTGAAACCCTGAGAAGGATGTCCAGCAGTAGCAAAGTGTATTGATGAACACTGCTGTGGTGCATGCAGATAATTCATATTTTCATAGGACTTAATAGTCAGCACGGGAGTAATCTCAGACTTGGCTAATGAAAGTGGCTGCACCTGGTTGAGATTCTGCTGGAAGCTTTACTCTGTCAAAGATACTTATGTCTGGGTGCTTTCTACTTTACAAACCTCGCCCTTTTCTTGTGCCATTAGCTTAGTTGTGGAGAAGAGCTGAAAAACTTGAGATCATGACTGTTTTGGCAAAAGCTGGCTGTGCATAAATACGAATCTCATTGAAGGCTGCTCCTGCATGCAAGCATATGCAGTTACTTGAAAATGTTTTTGAATCTGATAGCTGAATCTTTGCCTCATACTTCATAAACTGTAGCTTAAATTTTGTATATGTTTTATTGATAACAGTATGGCTTTACATTTTTATTTTTAACCTCTGCCTGCATTAATCTCGGAGGTATCATAATGAGAGATAAATTGAATGTTGATTCCATAAAAGAAAGTTTTTTCTTTTGTGAAAAGATTCTAAAATCATGTATTTCATCAGTTTAACCTGGTGGAGCACCACACTGTACAAATAAATGTGTTCTTCTCAGCTGTCAGTGCAGAATGCTGAAAAATGAGCATATGAACTCAATTTGAGTGTTGAACCTTCTTTAATTCAACACATCATTTGGTTTCAAAATAGTTTAAATTATATTAAATAATTGTAAACATTCCATATGGTAATCAAAAACAATTTGTATTTTGCATAATTGTAACTTAGGGACAAAATATTAAAATATAAATCAAGGAAGAGTTAAAAACTAAAAAACTGCTGAACAAGGACAGTACACTTAAAGTTGCTCACATAGGTATCCTTAGTAGATATTTGACAAAATTATTTGAGATACTATGTCAAATTTCAGAACAGTGTAGGTTAAAAATACTTAGTATTTTTTTATTGCTGCATCCCCTTGAATTTTTATTTTCTGAAACCTGAAAACTGTGTGCAGTATGACTTTGCAGTGCAAAAGGCTTTTCATTCCATAAAGTGCCTAGAAATTTGTTGTGATCAGTTATATAAATAGACTTATTGTTTAGAAAGTGTTTAAAATGAAGTCTGTCCTTTAGTTGTTTGTTTCTCTTATTAAATTTTTAAAGACGCATATTTCAAAACCAACCAAACTAATTCCAAAGGGGTCTAATTTTCTTTTGTTTCTCCCCAAATGTACAGTATGTTCTAATAATTTAGACTCTGGTTGGGCTTGTGGGGAGTCGTTCATTAGAAAGCATGTTGTAGCAAAGCATGCATTTTTTGTGAAGAAACAGTGAATGATATAATAATTGTAGAGGACATCTACAGCCTAACGACAGTTACGTGTTTTTTCAAAGGAAAATGCAAACAATAGGTAGAAGAAAGTAAAATCAATAAAAGGACATTGTATGAATATATCTGGTCCATTAGTTACAGGGAAATCTATTCTGTTCAATCTGAAATCACATTCAGCTTATGAGGTGGATAAATAAAAATGTTAGGTCCCAGTTATGTAGTCCTTTCTTCTTCTGAGCTTAATGGCAACTTTGGATGAATTGGGACATCAGGATTAAAACCCAAATTAATCATGGTGCAGCACGATTTCCATCACTCTCACTTTCCAGATAGGTTATTTCCACAGAGCAAAATCATTGAAGACTTTTAATTTTATGCTTAGCTACAGTTTATGTTACAGGGAAAAAAACCCCGAAAATAAAAAAACCCGTGAGTATTCTTTAGTTCTGAAATGGGAGTGCACCTGTTAAGTTTTGAATCTGAAAAACTGTGCTGGAAGTTTGCTTATTTAACTTCAGTTTTTCCTCCCTTCCTCTTGTTCAAAATGGTGTGTGGTTTGGAAAGAAAGGTATTGTGAGAAATTGCACATCTGTGGTTCCCCCAAACCCTAAACTTTACAAGGAACAACTGTTTTCCTCTCTGGAATTTCTGATCCATGTGCCAACTGTTGGCTGATTAAGGTCAACGATAGCACTTATTCAGTACTTTTATTGACTTGGATCATGTGATAGAAGTGATTGATTTAAGCACAGGATTGCTAATTTTCTATTGTAGCTGTTTCTTCTATGGAGCCAGGTTTTCCATTACCAGAAGTTATTTATACTGTATTTAAAAGCAATTCATTTTTTCCTGTACAGGTAGTGGTGCCATTGCATACATTCAGAATTGCATATTTCACTTGCAGGAGGGTGTTTTTGCCAATGTCAGATGTATTCTTTGTTTCCAGAGATCTTTGGATAGGCTGAGATTTCGAATAGCAGATAATAACATGCAGTGTGTATTATTGATGTTGTCTTAATTGTCTTATTGACAACTCACTTGCACTTGAAGAGGCATGCTAATATCAGACGTTTTATGAGATTGCATATATTTTCATGACTGGAAGCCATAGCTACAAAATGATTTAAAAAGCACACAACTATTACTCGTTAAAACATGTAGAATCTTTTAAATGCATTTTTAGGTTGCTATGCTGCATCATCACTGTTTGGTTTTTTAATCCAGTCTCCCCACACTTAATTTTCCTTCACTAGTCCCTAATTAAGCTACACATCAATATTTAGTGTGGAATTGGCTCCAAAGCATAGCACCATGCACCATCACCATTACCTGAAAAAAAAAACCAGCTTATAAGAACAGAAAATTACAAGCCTGAAAGATATACAAAGATGCTCATATAAAGGGAAGATGCAAGCTATTTGCCTCTCCAGTGGAAGGGGGGGGGTGGGGGTATAGAAGGGAGCACACATTACCTGCAGCTTAAAATGATAAAAAACTAGTTATGATGTGCTAATTGTGATATTAGTTTCTGGTGAAGTAGGTTCAATGAGATCTTGGAATAGTTTAGTTACTGTTAGTATCTTCTAAAGACCTGTGAATTAACTTGTGATATTCTTAAATTTTAAAATCAATAAAAATAAAACTACAGTATGTATCAGCATAAGCTGACAAGTATTAAGGAAAATCTCTTGCTGAGAGTGATTGTAGCCTGAAGTATTCTATATATGAATGATCCACACATATTTTAGGTTTCTTCTTTAGAAAGCCTTCAGTTTGGAAGTATGGGCCTCTTCATGTGTCTGTCAGGCTGAAAGTACCAGTAGCTGTCATTACTTCTGTTAATGGTGTCTTCTGCGTGCTGTTTTCCTGTTCATGAGGATTCCATAGTGGACTGTTTGTTTCCAGTCATGTTTGAAACATGAACCCCCATGTTCCTGTATAGTTGTGAAACATGTAAAGACAGAATTTAATGTAAACTCTGCACGTTTTTTCCACACCTTCTTTTTCTGCCAACGTTGCTATGGTGGATTTGCTTGTGGATATTCAAAGGAAGGAGATGTTTTTCAGGTTGACTTTCTATTACTCCTACTGTAATAAACTGTTATTTCTGACAAACTTGGATTTCTACCCAGGAGATGAATAATCTAGTTCTGTTCATTGATACCTTACCATTTTCCTTCAGGTTCTTTATACACTGAAGTGATTGTGAAGCACCATAAATGCATTCTGCAAAATACTTTTTGTAGTTATTTGTACCTGTCTTCCACCTCCCTTCAGCCCGTTTTGCATTACTTTTGCAATTAAGCAGAAGTCATGTCATGCATCTTGTGGCCATAGAGCTTGTAATTCTTTTTGCTAAATGAGCCTCTGTGATCAGGTGTTTTGTTAAAGATCTTAGCGACCTTCTAAATTTTGCCACACTTATACCACTTGAATTTCACCTTAATATATCAAGATGAGAGCTGACTCCTGGTACTTCTGCAAAGGGGCAAATGAGGAAGTTTATATCATATGTAAAAATACAGTGTTGCGTTGTTTCTATACACCAGAGTGCCCTTTTATATAATCTGGATTTGGGGGCAAATTCAGTCTGATAGAATGTCCTACTGTTGCCAAAACACACGTACCATTTAGCTCTAAAGTATCTGAATCCAAATATTTCAGCATTCATCTCTAGGTTCTTGTGCCAGTTTTTCTTCCCTGTTTTTTTACTTAGGAGGAAAAAGCTGTTGCTGGGGGAAAGAGGGAACGGCAAAGCAGTCCTATAAACCCTATTTGCAGTCCTGGGTGCCTAGCACCCCGGGAGTAGTTTCTGGTAGGCTGGTGTTGAATAGTTCAGAAGTGACCTCTGCGTACTGCTATCCTGCATTGTGAGTGTGTGGGTTGGCCATATCTGAAGATCTTGTGCTGGATTTCTAAAATAGATCAAGTAGTGTATGCCTGGAGCAAAAGGTGTCCATCTGTGAAATATGAGCTTGAATGACCATAATATCAGGAAAAAAAAGATGACACCTGAAAATTAGATTTGTTGATAAAGCACTGGACAGAGCTTTATTCCTGATTCTTCTCCTGACCTTCACTGGGACCTTGGGAAATTCATTAGAAGATGATTTTTACAGGTGCTGAACACCTCTTGCTGTTAATGAGTCTTATGGGTGCAATGGGGGTACTTAACACCTCTGAAGACAGGCAGGGCTTGCATCTGTCTTCCAAGTGGGTAAAGGATTTTACAACCTTTAAGAATCATCATTTTATTTATTGATGAAAAGTATATAAATAAACCTTTGTTTTAATAATTTGCTTAGAAAAAATGAAGAGGACCTGGTCTGGTTGAATGGGTGTAGGTGGAGGAGTTTCTTTCCTTATGCCTACAGGGAGCTAACTTTGGCTGACATGGAATAAATGCTCTTGCACCAGGCTAGTGGCCTATCTCACTCTTCTGCCTCACGCTGGCAGCTGGTTAGGGAGGCCAAGTGAAGCCAGATTATTTTGGTGGTCCATTTGCTTCTAATATCCTTGTACCCACACTCATAGTAGGAATGTTGGAAGGTACGTCCTAATCCTTGTAGTATACATTTATGGATCTTCTGGCTACAAATTTTTCCAGTCTGCAGTTTGATTCCCCAATCTTCTGTGATATCATGGACCCAAGCTTACTAATGTTTCTGAAAAGAAGTATTTTCCTTTTTCCTGTGGAGTGGCCACTCTACCTTCTTTGTAACTTTATCTGACCTTTTCAGTACCTCTAACTCTGCTACATTCTTTTGAAAAGATGAGGCCAGAATGGCACACAATAATGTAGATATGGGTGCATCAAGGCTTTCTGTTGCAGCAAAAGGATGCTATCCATCTTGTTCTCAGTACCCTTCCAAATAATGACTAAGGCTGTGTTTACTTTTTTCTATGTTACTGAACTGATGATTGCAGAAGACTGTCAATTCCAAGATCTCTTTTCTGTGCTTACAGGCCATTTCCAAATTCAGTGTTGTTATATGTAGCTGTTTACATTGCTTTCCCCAGATGTTAAACCTTAACATTTTTCTGTGTTGACACTTATCTGCCACATGTTTGCTCACACACCCTGACTGGGCTGAAGCACAGATTCGTCACCCGGAGATTACCCTCCAGCCATAGTCTTGTCTTTGAACAGGATAGCTCAGCCAATGCTTGCTCCCTAACCAAAGCAGTGTTTCTTGGTCATTCAGGAGTTTTTTCAGTTTCAACCACATAGCTCACAAAAGACATGCAGCAGTCTCTTCTTTGATACTATCCCCCAGAGATTTGCAAATAGATTCTGCACTTAACGGTTTTGCTCTTGAAAAATACTCCTGGTCTCTGGTTAAATATCGTGATTGCGGAAGAGCTGGCAGCAAGTGGGCACAGGCCTTTAGAGCAAGCTTTACTCCTTAGATGTACAGATTAGCTGTGGAAAACAACTTTCCATTTGGTTGTATTTCTAGAGAGATATACTTGAGGTTTCCCACATGGATGGTTTGGTGCAGCACTCCCCTGGTGAAATGCTTCTGCTGTTAGGCAACAGGTCAGCTTTGAATTGCTGTAATAATTTTTTCTTACCTAGTCTTAGAAAAATATGCATTCAAACAGGAGTGAAACTTCATGGTACCTCCAAATGCCATAATCAGGCTGAGTGGTGTTTGCCTGTTTCTTTGTCTTTTAGGAGAACTCTTGTTCCTCATTGGCAACTTTGATTTATAAGCAGTTGTACATGGAAGCATTTGCTTCAGGTATAGAGAGAGTTGCACTGTTGTCTGCCTGGGACTGAAAAATCTCAGATAGAGGCAGCTGCTGGGAAAATGAAGTCTTGTGGGAAAGAATATTAGGCAGTCAGGAACTGTTAAGTGTGATTCTCCCCGGCCCCCCCCCCCCCCCCCCAGTGAATTTCAATAGTTCTCTATTTGAGCTGCTGTGTGGTTAATGCTGTTCTTGAAAGTCTCTGGCATATTGGCAAAAAAAGCTCACTTGTAATATTCTCCATGCTAGGAGATGGTGAGAGGGTAGAGTCAATACTACCTGCCAGGACCAGTGGAGCGCAACATGGTCTAGTTACATCACCTTCTATTTGTGAAGTTACCTTGGTTGACATGGGTGAGAGAACTAGCACTCTCCAGCACTGAAACCCTCAGTGTCTACAGCATGAGTAAAAAAGACTAGTTATAGCTCTAGTTACAGCTATTATGGTTGTATCCTGGGAGCCAGTGAACAGTGGGTTAAGCTTGTGTACATCTAGGAGATCTTAAGGTCAGACCTTGTTTGTCCCTTTAAAACTATTTTCTGGTTTATTTTTGATACAGAAGTAGCTCAAAGAAATAATAGTATAGGTCTGTTGTTTAAGGTAAACCAGAATTAAATAGTTAGATGTTTTGGGTGAAACTTCTGTTATTTGTAATGCGAGTCCACAGGAATCATTCACATTCTACCCCAAAAAGTGGATCACTTTGTCCATTTCCTTTCACCACATTTCCTATAATGTGTCTTTTTGCTCTGGTTATTGTTTGTTGAAATTTCAGGTATTAAAAAATATTTTAAAAACTGGTAAAAAGAATAAGTGAGATTTTCAAAATTGCTGTAGAATCAAGAGGTGTTTTAAGTACTCCTTTTTTATATTGTTTATCTACACATCCTCTTTCAAGATATCCTTCTCTTCTCCAAACTAGGACATCTAGGCTTGTAGTTTCTTAAGAGTAAGACACTATTGGTGGAGGAATCTCTGCTTACCTAAATTGAATTGAAGTTGTGAGGTTTGTGTGTCATCCACAAAATCATTAGCAGTCCTCTGACTCTTGCCAGTAGGGCCAGACCACTAAGTGATAGGTGGTTTAAAGTATATTTAGAAGAGTGCTGATATTTAATTTTTCTGGTTGTATCTTTATTGTTATCTAAAGGAAAAGTCTAGCAACCAAACTCTTAAATCAGTGTGTCTGACACAGTGGGAACCAAGGATTTTGGTCCAAGGACTGCACTAGTATCACTTGATGGTTGAGAGCCGATTGACTGGCTGATTAAAAGATAGCTTATCTTTGCAGCTCCTGCTGCCTTCTGGGTCTTTGGTAGCACTCCAGAGAGCTGACTTCACCCTCACGTGGGGATCAAGGTTGAAAGCTAGAGAAAGTGGGAAATTTTAGAGTTTGTATATGGGGGAGGAGCAGTGGCAAAGGATGAGGAGATGGCAAAAGTTTCTCTGGAGGGTTAGGGAAGTAGAGTGCATGATATTTAGGGGTAGCAGTATTTGGCTGGCACTGAGGTTGTTAGGTTCAGTCTCAGTTTGAGAAATCAAAGTTACCCACTCTGAACGTTCCTGCCGTAATTAAAAGTGTCAGACTGTGACCTTTAGTATTCTGAAAAAAGGCGAAATTGTTACCTTAAGGAATTTCCCATACCTTGAACCAGAACAGAATTCACAGCTATGTTCTGGAATTGTCTTGGTCCTTGGAGACAGAAAACCGCCTCAAAATTTACTGCTCTGGGAAGCTGCTTCTTTAGCAGCTTTAGTGGTTGTTTCTACGGTTAGACAAATTGGTGACCTTTTGGAGAGCATCGTGTTATCAAACAGACCAATCAACTCTTTAGCAAATGTGTAAGATTCATCTTCATTTAAGTATCTATGTGGAGAATGAAATTGAATGCGTGTCTAATACATAGATTTCGCATTGCATTTGCCAAAGTCGACATTTATTTGGTGAGTCTGAATCTTGGAATAATAATCCTCAGAGACATAGGACTTGATTTCCTGAGCACAGCTATTGTTGCATTTTATAATGAAAAGTAAGTGCTTGGCCCTTCTGGGAATCAAAATGTGGATAATTCAAAATTAGCCTCCAAAATTTTGAACATCCTGATGCAAATGGTTAAAGTATTAAAATTGAGACTATCCAGAGTGAAAAGCAAAGGGTCCCCAATGTTAAAATGCACACATACGTGCACACATGCAATTAATATAATGGATTAAAATTCAGCTCTGATAAAACTGGAAAAGACATGCTGTAGAAGGTAGGGTAGCATGTCTTCGAAGTCTGGTTAGTGCTTAAGGTGACCGTGAAAATTAATGCACGTGAATAACAGTTGTCCCTGAGAGGTATCAGATGCAACTGCGAGAAGTCTCCTTTTCTTGAAGCCCACTTAAAAAAGTTGTTAAAAAATTTCAATAGAACAAGACAGACAATTGCCCCAGGTAGGTCTGAGGTTTGACCTCTGCCACAAACAGTTGCAATAAGCTGTTTTCCACAGTGCCTGTTTGATGTAATTTCTTTGCAGGGTGACACTGGAGCAGCTAAATCTCCGATTCCTTTGTCTTGCAGCCCTTTTGCTCTGTTGGTAGATATAGGGAGATTAGGAATGCAGGACACAACATCACTATGTACAAAATTTGTATCAAATAAAAGGATTCAGTTTGCTGCCAAGTTGGGGTTTAACCTCTCCTAGATCCTGAGTTGTGCATAATTAACGTATTTTCAATATCTTTCAGCATTTGACTTTCGGAATTCTCTCCCAGAATGAATCTTAAAGATGTTTCAGTATTCTGCCTTCAGGAAGACAACTTGCTTTTAGCTCATGCCATAATTTTTGGTTTCAGTTTTTGGATGTCATGTATCACTCTGATTAAATGTCTCTTTCTTGCAGAAGGCTATTCTCGTAGGAAAAAAATCAAGCTATTATCTAACAAATGTGTGGCAGTTAGTGCTAGCATGGGCTAGTATATTTTTAATGGCAGCAATCTCTCCCATTTTGTTGCGTGTGAACAAAACCTCTTGTCTGCTTTATATCATCAAAGAGCTTGTCCAGATTTGGTGGTTTTAGGTTGGGTAACATTGATGGACGAGTTGACAGTTCATTAAACCAAAGATTTTTTTCCATACACAATAGTCTGTCTTCTGTGTATTTACTATTATTAAAGTCTGCACAATAGCATCTGTAAATAAGAGATGCCTTTGCTCTCCGCTAGCATCGACGACTGATGGTGGATGCCTACTAACAGAAATAAAGCTAGGGTCCTGCTGAGCTAACTTTTAATTCAACAACACAGTGTGTATAAGTACACTAGTGCCATTGTGAAAGAATGGCTTTCTTCCATTAAAGCAATATTACTGTCCCTGATACTCTTGCCTGTCAAATAGAATAAGATACAAAACATTTTTTTAATCTTTGTAGCAATTCAGGAACCAACTGGTAGTAAGTGCTAGGTATGACCTGTGCAATTTACATGCAGTAGCTGGCTTCCTAACTTGTTGAGCCACTGTGATGTTTGGGATGTACATTCTTTGAAGATTACTTCTAAAGAAAGGCATCCAAATCCTTAATTCGAGATTCTGTCTATTCCTGTGGTGTTTACATTCCAGTATGGCAGAAGATCACTGAAAAAAGAAAAGATGAAAATGCATTTAAAAAAGGGTTTCTCAAAACAGGTCTCCTTCAAAGCATCAGAGTCCTCCACCTCCTCCCCTTGTGTAAAAGACTGGGATTAATGTTTTGTGCAGGAAAGAATATACATTTGTAGGCAACTTAGCAGTTTGCCACAGTGCTGTTAGTTAGAGAGCCATCCATGATGAGCTTCGGGGCAGCACGTTAGAGAGAGCCTCTTCCTCTGCGAAGCCATGTAATTTTATACTAACACAGCTGCAAAGTTACTTGCTTCTGTTTTTCTGTGTGTTATCTTGGTGCTATTGTTTTTACATGCTACTTAAAAACTACAGCCTCATCATCTTCCAGAGTGCTTGCTTGCTTTTTTCTTTTTTCTTTTTTTTTTTTTTGTTTCAACTGTGTAATAAATGGATCAAATATTTAAAATTGCTTGCATGTTACTTTATTAAATGCATTTGTAGAAGAGTGGGAATAGTTACTGTGTGGCTTTCTTGTAGCATTGAATCTTCCAATTGTTTAGTTTTGAATTCACTCTACTTAAAATATGCAGCTTTTTTTTTTTTAATTTTCTGTGAATATGGCGTTCATTAAAGGGACTAATAACAAAGGCTAAAGCTTGGCACAGTGTGGCTGTTATGCAAGCTTTCCCACACGCAGTTCTGCCAGTACCCCTCAATTCTGACCTGCAATAATACCCTTGCTATTCTAGTCCCAGGCCTTGCCTGAGCAGAGGCTGCAAACTGTATCAAATCATGTCTGATTTTTGTGATATGGACAAATGAGATATTTAAACTTGTTTTTACTTCTGACTTTACAGTAAGTCATAGGTATTTTTATAAACAATTTGATCAAGTAATTTCGTAGTAAACCAGGGGCAATGGCTGTAATGGTAGCAGTAAAAAGAAACTGATGAACAATTCCAAGGTATACCAAAACCCTATGTTTGTATGGCAAGGTAATGATTTAGAAAATCTTTATGCAGATTCAGTTGTTAACTTTAAGAAATTTTGAACACACCTCTGAAGTGAATAGGATTCTCTTTCTTTATATGTTTCTAGCAAATATTCCAGGGATGTAGAAGGATAAGTATTATTTTTTATTATAATTTATCTTAGTAAAGATGGCATCAGACGCTCAGCCATCATTGTGGTATAGCAGCAGAAGTGAAAGGATCAATTCATTGATGGGATTTGTGCCCCTAGAATTGTAAGGGTTTTTTTCTAAGCGACATTAATAATTTAAGGTAACTTTGATAACTATTTAGTGAATGATCAGCAACATGTGGTATGTAAACTGTGGCGGAGAGTGGTGCTTTAAATGTAGACACTGCAAATAAGCATTCCAGGGAGCACAACAGATTCACCTACACATATGCAAATACTAAATCCCAGTAAAACATTAGTTTTAAGATTAAAAATAGCCTTTGTGCTACCCAAGAACCTATATAACGCTGCTTCTGTCCTTTAAAAAACTGTTTTGTAATGGAACAGTTGAACCAAAATTTTAAAAAGGGGGCATGTAGCCTTTCAGGCTACGATGATTAGTATTAAGATGAGTTGCACTTTAGCTAGGCTGAAACTTGTTCGTAACAGAATGTTAAATACTTACTGAAAAGAAAGATTATGTCTATCTAGTTACACCATTCCTTGATATATGCACCATGTCAGAGTGCCATTGTCTCCTGGGTAAAGACTGAGAGTTCAAATACCCACTATCTCTCCCCTGGTGCTCCAAATGCTCTGCTTTGAAGTTTTTATAATCCATCTGTCATCTTCTAGCAGGGAGGGCACATGTTCTGTACCACTCAATTATAGAATTCTCTTTTGCCAGCTACAATGAGACAGGAAAGAATGTTATGGGTGGTTGAGAGAAACTGTCAGATATACTAAATTCCTGGGATTCATATGGATGATGTTATTCCAGTGTAGGAACACAGCATGTGTTATTGTTAAAATGTATTAAGGATACATCTTGTATTGTACCATTTAAGCATTTTGATATTTGCATAGTTTTACTAATATTTTATTTTTTTGTAAAAAACTGAACCAGCCGAACAGTCTGAGGTTTGATAATTATATTTGTTTCAGGAAGCAAAAAGTGACCAAATATGTGTGTATTTTGAAATATCCTAAATTATCATGGTTTCTGTTACAAGAGTGAAATGGAAAAATGGTATTGTTTTTGTGTCAGAGCCGTGGAACAGTGGAAGTGTTTATAGATCTGTAATATTTGCCATACCAATTGTTTGTATTATGATATGAACTGAAGGCCTGAAAATTATATGTGCTACCATCTGGTGAAAACAGAAGTAGCATTTTATTATGTGGTGCCTATAAACAATAGATGCAGTGTATTCTGAAAGTATACTTAATATTTTGCTTAAAGACATCTACCTTGTAGGGACCTAGCTTGTCTGATAGCATGCTGGCTTTTCATGTGCTTAGTCCCTGGGGTGATTGAATTTGTTGTCCTATGTGAAATGAGTTTGATGATCTCAGCTAAGTCTCCAATAGATATTAATTCATGGTGTAAGACATCACACATAGTTTTGCAGTGGCTGGCATAATTTTAAAATTGTATGTTTTGCTCAGAATAGGGTCAGTGTATGTTGTGACTGAATTTATTGGAATACATTGTTTTTTAGGGCAGTTTTATGGTACCGATACCTGCAAATGTTTTGTGGTTTGTTTTTTTTTACATAAATGCAGAGTTGTATGTGAGTCAACCAGCCACCCTCAAATTCAGTTTTACATATGCACCTTTATTGGGATCCCTTTAAAGCTCCTGAAATGGACAAGAGACTGGAGGAGTATCCAGATGGTACAGACCCCTTCGTAAGCTGAAATGAAACTCCCACAAACAAAACTGCTGTTCTGAGCAGTCGGCAAGACAACCTCTTGCTCAGACCGTATCTGCAGTATAAATACATCCTCCTCTTCCAAACAAACAGGAATTCTGCCATTTCTGAAACCTGGCAACTGCTTTCAAATAAAACTATTGTGACTTGCTATTTTGCAGCCTGTTGCCTATCTGTTGGGTCCTCTGTGTTGAAGCATGGTTGGGGGCTGTGGAAGGGACATGTCCCTTTCAGGATAAGGAGGTAAAGGGATTGTCCTGTGCCCAAATTCTAGTAATTTGATCCCCAGATGTATTCAGGCAAGGACCAGAAGGCAATATCTGTGTTTATCTGACCTGGATTGATTATCGTAAAAATGGAAATAACTCTTAAAAAAGCTTCAATGCAAAATTGAATAAATGGGAGAAAATATGATTGAAGATAAAATGGTCCTTCCCCTTCACTGCATGTGGCACTTAGTGCCATGGTCTAGATGGTGTGGTGGTGTTGGTCATAGGCTGGACTTGATGATCTTAAAGGTCTTTTCCAGCCTTGGTGATTCTGTGATTCTGTGATTCCAGTCAGAAGCAGTTTTGAAGGCATTGACCTGATTGCTGCACCTCATTTGCCTTATTGTGTATCCACTTGCAGCTGGCTAGTGTTAGGGTCTTACTCTTTTCCACCAGCTGTTATCACCAGCTTTCTGATGCTATAGGCAAATGGGACATTTTTGGAATTAGATTCTCCTTTGCCACTGTTCTCTTCAGTAGATCTGCCCACAAGTGTCCCAAGGGGAGGTGGTCATGAAGCACCTCTGAAAATGGGGCTGCAAAGTGCAGTACTTGGTAACAGAGCTATACTTTTAAAGGTGAAAATGTTCCATGATGGGTTTTTGTACAAAGATGGCCCTCGTTGCATTACCCGCTGCATCAGCTGCTGTGTCTACTATGCTCTCTTGACCGGTGCTCATGTGGTTTGCTCTGACCTTGTGTGGGAACTACCTACATGCACTAAATGACCTGCAGTTTTGAAAGCCTTTTAGCTCTAAAATTGCCAGACTATTATTAATTTTTGTGTTGGATCTTTCAGTCTTTACTCAACTATTACTCCCATTAGCCTTGAGTTAGCTGAAACATAACTCTGATTTGGTTTGTAATGCTGAGACTGGACATCCTGAGCTAGGAGATAGAAGCTCACTTGTGTTTTTAATCGTATCTCCTTGAAGGCACCATATATTTTCTCACTGTATTTATATAGCAACCAATGCAAGTTTTGAAAAACACTTCCATTAGCTACAGATTTTTTTTTTATATATACTTTACTTTTAGTATGTTTATCTCACCTCTATGTTGACAAGGAAATATTCCACTAATCCCATGCTGTGATGTTTTATTCACACATAGAAGCTTTTTTTTTATTCCAAGTATAGCTTTTAACGTTTTGCTTGCTCTGTTCTTCCCTTTGCCTAGCTCTTCTTGCTGATCTTTCATTATTTCTCTTAAGCAGCTTTTTAAATTTCTTTCTTTCTTCTTACGTTCTCCTTCTCTCTATCTTACAGGTATACACTAACAGTAGAAGCCCCTGTTGGAAGATTATCAGTGAAGAACAGAGTTTTTAGGTCCTAGCAGAAACTTCATCACACTGAAAAAAAAGTGAAGATTGCAGTTGGCAGGACCTAGTGAAACCTTGAGAGTGTGAAAAATATTTGCATTTACTCTCAGACTTTCACTGGGTCTCCTAACCTGCACTCTCAGGGCTTCCACTATGTTTTAAGTGTGCTGTATCACAATTTTGTGTAAATGGCAATAAATGAAAGTAGCCACCCAGTCACTGATAGTTGATATTTTAAAATGTCAGCAAATCTTGAATTGCTACTTTGACATAAACATTTCATGTGAATTTGTATTTACTTAAGCCTAGTGTAAAAAACCCAAAACAACAAACAAAAAATCCCAAACAGAAAAAACCCCAAACAAGCAAACCCAACCAAAAAACCCACAACAAGAAGCAAAACTCCCCCTCAGCATTTTTTAGATGCATATATTAAACTCAGATATTGTTTACCCATACTCAGGCAAATGTAAAAACATTTATTCACTGGAATTTTCTGGTTATAGCTATCTTAATCAACAGTGCAATTAATTGCCCAAGCAATTAATATTTTTGATGGGCAAGTAAAATATGTGGTTTCCTTGCAGTTTGTGCATCGTCCTCATGGTAAATAATGCCAAATAGATTTAGTATCTGGACAGATAAATTTTTCATTATCATTTGGAAGCCCAATATAAAATATATTACTTTGAGAAATTCAACACTGAGATTTTAACCAGTTGTATTGTGCTACAGCTTATTGTTCTGTTGCAGGGATGGTGCATTAATGCTTATTGAGTCCTTTATGAATTTGTGTGTTATATATATAGGCATGGTTTCCTTTGTGATCTTCTGTTTTATTAAGTTGGAAATTTATAAAGATGTGAAATGTGGTCATTAGGTAGTTTGTTGCAGGTTGGGAAATACATACTTTTTGGTTTTAAGCTTAATGTTTTTTGCTGTCCTTTCTGTATTTTCCCATGAGATTAAGGTCGTATTCCTTACACATGTTGAAAAATATTCACTTATCAGTATGGGTGCAACTGTAAACAAGTGATAAAGTGACAACATTTACAACAGCAAAACTGACAGCATTTGCTTTAATTTTCTACCATTTTTGTAATTATATCAATCAAGACCAAAACTAAAATGATATTTTAGCATGCTGTAAGAAATGAGGAATTCAGATCTTAAAAGACCATTACAATTAGCTTTGAAACATTCACCATTTTAACATAATTGTTTCATATAGCTTATACGTCTTCATTTACAGGCAAATATTCTGTTGATCTTTTATAAACAAAGTAGCACCCATCTGCTTCTTGAGACACTCCTGGCGCCTATTCATTGCAAAAATAATACATGTCCTAATGACTTCCACATATTTTGAAATCTCCCTTTTGAAATTGGTCTTGGCAGATTATTTGCAGGTACTTGAGTTGCATCTGTTTGCAATTTTGCAAATGCGGAAGACTTTAATGTTGAGCACTGCAAGAGGGCTATTTTAATCCTCAGATAACATAGGCTGTCATCAAAAGCCACATTTATCTTTTCGAAGGTGGGGCAAATGTTTAATGTTAAAAGACAGTAAAAGGTCAAGGTCAAGGCTGAGGTCTGAATATTTTCCTTTCATAAAATTGTGTCTTTTGTCATTTACTTCTTGCATTTCTTTCATTTAAGTTTCGGTTTAGCTTCCCACTGCCAAGAGGATGTTTTGCTGATAAAAACTAAAGATCAGGAAGAGGGTAAATCTGAAATAATTGTGAACTTCGGTCTGTTGTACTTATTATTACCATGTGGTTAGCAGCTGACCAACTTAAGCCGTTTTTATTTACACTACAAAACTGAGCAGCATTGTCCTAGAAAGTACAACTTTTAGTCATTCACTAGACTATGTTAAAATGGAGTTAAGGGTCTCCCTTCATCTCACAGAAGCAAGGAGGTAAGGTTGAAATGACATCCTTAATGTACCTCGTTGGGCCTTGTTATTGCAGCACATATGGTACACTATGAAGGATTACCAATTGTTAGAGGACCCCTGCAAGAGTTGGGCACGGTGGGGGTGAGTTAAGGATGACGTTTCAGCTTTAATTCCTCTCTTGTTTTCCCTATTACCATTTGAATGTTAACCTTTTTTTGAGACTAAATTTTATCTCTTGAACATTAGAATGTCCCTCTTCCTGCATGAAAAGGATCAGTGTTTTAATACAGGGGGAATCAGAGACCAAAAGCTTTTAGAAATTGTTATTTCTAGGCAGCTACTTTCTGTTCACATTGTTGTGCAGTGAGAATAGCTGGAAATCCGAAAATGTGCCAAGGTTTTAAACACCATGAGGTTTAGTATGTAAGAAGACTGAATGAATATTTTGTGCAATATGCTTTTTTTTTCATGTTTCTTGGTTAGCTCTGTAGTTATACGAGGAGCTTTTGCTTACCTGCAAACTTTCACTCAAGTATCTTAAAGTTTGCTGCACTTAGAAAGTTTAACAGAATGGCTGCGAGATAGTTATTTCAGAAGGTTTCCTACTGAGCAGCAGCCACCTCTAAGGTAGAACAATAAAGCTATTTTTACAGCTTGTAGTAGTACAGGACAGGAATAAATACATCAACCAGATAAAATTGCTGTGAGAACTGAGGTGGTGGGATGGTAGTATTTAAGATAGCATTTGACCAGGGGTTACAACTTCAAAAGTGTCACAGGGAGCTACATGCCTGTGGCTTAGATCTTCTAAAGTGTGTGGCCTTTTGGTTTTTTAGGTGCTTGATCTCTATTTTAGTGGGATTTAGGTGCCTGAATATAAGGGTCAAGGGCGTACATGCCTTTGGGCTTCTGGCCCTGTGTTCGGTTTTCAAAAGAACATTATGCATGTATCTAAAAATATTTCCCAGGGTGGTAAGTTTAATGTAATCAGATGGTTGCTAAACCAGAGTTTTGCTTTTCACTCTAAAATGAAAATTCAGCTTATAGATCACCCTGGTTTCTCTCTGTTATCTTGGCACACTGGTTTGGTACTGTCTTATAGGATGTAGTGCCACCTCCTCTATCAGCATGCTGCCTCCTCATTATCATTTAATTATTTATTGTTTCTATTGCAGAACACTTGGGCCTACTCAGTGAACAGCTGTCTATGCTGGGGTGGAGCTGATTATTTGGGGAATGAGTAAGTAGAAGTAGTTGCAGTAGCAGTCAAGATGGAGAAGGTGAGGAACCTTCACTGCTTAGAAAGAAGAGATTGTTTCTTAAACTATGGTACAGGAAAAAGCAGCAGGTTTGGGAGTTATTTGTAATTTTGAGGCAGAGAATACAGAGCCACGCTGGAGGTGGCAAGGAAATGGCAAAGAATGGAATGGCAGGGGATTGAAGGGAAAGATACATAGTTCATTTTTATCCATTCAAGTTTAAACCAGCAGCAATATGATTAGAAAAGTTGGTCTCAGATGCAGGCAGATGTGCAAGGCTTGGGTAGGAGGTAGGTGGGAGTGTTTATCAACATACACTTGGAAGAAAACACATGAGCAAAAAAACAGATCACCTAGACAGAGAGGACTGAAGGAGAGAAGGGTGAAATGTCAGTGTGTGAGGCTCCACAGAAAAGCAGAAATATAGTAGATGGTGTGATCTGGTGGGACAGCAGCACAAAGTGATTATCTAGTTGGGAGCAATTGTCATGTTGTTCGTATGCTTTGAAAAATGTGTTGTGCAGTTACAGAAGCCATTTAAAAAATTAAAACTTAGCCATTTTCCTTACTTTTTATGGCTCAAAATATGAGTCCATGTTACGGATTTGTAGCTTGCAAAACCAGCAACCTATCACTATATGTTTATGGATTTCTACAGTCTGATGTGTGCTGAGAGCCATATTAGGTGATGTTTTTACATCATCTTGCTTATAATCTTCTTTCTAATCAATTCCCTCTTGTTTTCTCAGCTAAAAAATTATCTGTAATCCTTTTTTTGGGATTCACAAGGGAGGTTAATGAATGGTCCACATGATCCTCATGCATTGGCTGTGGGATGACAAAGAAACCACTGGTCCTTATTCAGTGCTCTTTAAACAGGTTTGTGCTGCCTGTTCTCTGATCAGCCATTCCTGCAAGCAGGGAGGTGCTGCCTGTCTTTGCAGTCTCCAAGGCATGCTTTTTTTGTTGAAAGTCAAAATAGGGTGATGCTGTCCTGTGAATTTTTGAGGCCGTGTGAAAGCATAGGAGAGCTAGGGTCACTGAAATGATCTTCACTGCCTTTTGCTGTTGCTCGAGCTGGCTATCTATACCTTGCCATTCTGCTTAAGAAGCAAGTCCTGCCCTCTTGTTGCTTCCTCCTTTTTGTTTTGTTTAGAGGCAAATTGATGTTCACCTGCCCAGATGTCTTTACAGCTACTAATGAAAAAATACCTACATTAACAACATAGACACAAGTGCACCTTGGGATGAATGTATTATTTATAAAGACTTACCATCACACCCCTCACAGTTACATTTTATGCTGCTTGTGGGTGTACTCCTGTGTCTTGTTGGCAATGCAATTAGTTGCACTGTGGGAGATTCCCAGGTTCAAAGCCAGGCATGTAAAATCTATTTCACCCCTTTTTAATATGTGGGTCTTTTTGTAAACTAAAAGAAAAAACCCCAAATCATGTCACCTCTTCACAAACAAAGCAGAATAACACTATTTTTGAAAATCTTGCAAAGTCTGATCCAGCCTCTACTGCTGCATTTTACACATTACAGCTCAACGTAGTTGTACTAGACCAATACTGCTCTGCAGGTGGAAGTGTGAGGGCCATTGAACACTTTGAGTTTTTCCAGTGGATCACAATTACAGAAACATCTGTGCTAAATAACTTTGTGCAGATGCACTGTGAAAATTCAGTGTTCAATAGTCCTCAACATGTCTAATTTCTTACTTGTGGTGGTGTAGTTTAGAAGTTGCACATTGGGTTGCAGTATAAAGCATATTGGAAACATTTGTGAAGGGCCTTTTTAGAATGCTTATGCTGCAGTGAAAGTGCTCCCAAGCGCTTTTGTTTCTGTATTTAGACTTATTCAATTTAAAAATGGACAAAATGCATACTAAAGATGCCGTTGATGTAATGCTGCATGGGAGTGCAGGGGTCTGGTATATTGGCTTGAAAAACCCCCAAAATAATAATTATTTTTTTTAAATCAGTATATTAGGGACAGGAGGGAAACTTGGAAAAGCTGAGTTTTAGAACTATTGAATACTACAGTGAGATCATACAATTTGAAAAAGTTGAATGTATATGTTTCCTCAGGGAATATACTCCCTGCCTTCCATTCTCTTTCATCTAAGTGCTCTTTGTATTACAGCAGCAGGAATGAACTAAAATCTTGAGGAATACAGGAGTAATTCTATCAATACTTTAGATAGTTCCAGGCTTAACTTCCATAAAACAACTAAAAGGTGTAAATGCAGGTAGTGTTTTGCTGCTTCTTTTTACGGGGCTGATTTAGTCTTTAACATGATCCATGAAAATGCTTTAAACCGATCTTGATTTCAGTTTCAATAGTGTCTGCAATGCAGGAATGATTTGCTGGAATCTTTCTCTACTAGACACCCTCTGAGGGACTTCTAATACTTTTCTCATTCATCAGGATATCTATAAAATTGTCTGGATTGGAGTTAACTATATATTTCAAATTTAAGCCTAGTCTTTTGGGATAGGTAGCAAAGGGACAAGTCTTGTGCTAGAAGTAGTATGATATTTATCCTGTGTTCCTCATAGGCTGAGCTTATCCTCTATCATGGCAGTCAGCCCAGCTCAGCAAAAGCCATTTCCACTTCATTTCTCAATGTCTGATTTTGCTTCCATTGAAGTTAATGGCAAAACTCCCACTGTCTTCAAGTGCAGAGGGATCAGATATTCAGAGAGGTTGGCTACACTTTCAGTGCTTTCATCTACTGGGAAGTCAAATTTTGCACTTCTTTTAATCTCTTGGAAAACTTAAGCTTTACTTATTTTCTCCCAACTGCTTCTGTAACCTGATGCTATACATTTCTGTGACTTTACTAGTTAGTGAGAGCTCGTCATTACTATTTTATTTTGGTTCCTATAATAATTTTACTTAATTGGGAGAATAGAAATTTGTTTCCCTATGATCAGATTTTGTTGCTGTACTTTAAATCATTGCAATCTTTCTACCAGCATAGACTCTTGTTAACAAAGGTTATAATATGACTAGACATACATAATTATTTGTGTTAATGAAATACTTGGCTGCATTTATGGTCCATTCGGAAACAAGTTGTATGGGTCTGATAGAGACAAATATGTTTTTCAGTGTGGATTTACATACATTTATGGATTAGAATCAGGCATTCCTCCTTTTATAGTCAGTGTATGTTTAACTAGGTTAAAAGGTTTTCCTGAATATTCATCCAGACATTTCTTTTGAAATAAGCTTATGGTTTAAATTTTGCACAAATTAAAAAGTACATAAAAACTGGAGGAGGGGAAGAGAAGCAAGTTGAAAAGAAATTAAAAACTAAGTATGTTTAAGTTTTATGGCTTACAAAACGCCAAGTTTCAGAGCTTTGCAAAATTAAAAGGTTAGCTATGAATAACCACAATCAAATCTTTTCTTTTGTCCATATTTAATTCAAATGAGGTTGCTCCATATTGACTTCTAATGCTAAAAGGCCACCCATCATGGAATCCCTGCAGCCAATGAAGCAAGCAAGTGAATGCTTTCTTAAATGATGCTAATCAGTCCAGAGAGGCCTGCCCTCTATCCCCATCAGTATTCTGTAATTCAGATGTGCTGATAACCTGAAATTGAATGTGTCAGTATGCAGACATGTGAAGAAAAAAGGAAACTAAAAGGCAAAAGAGGCAGCTATAGAGACAATGCCCATTTGATTTTTTTCTTCCAAGTGAAGAATAAAAAGAATAGTTTGTAGTTGTTCTCAAATGCTTACCCAGAGCTACACAAGAACATACAGAAAATTCATAAATAAGCTAGACAGTCAATTTCCAGACTGACAAATAGAAAATGAAGAAAAAAAAAAAAGAAGAAAACGGAAAGAAACCAACAAGCTATAGATCCCTAAATAAAATACATATAAAAAAAATAAAATCAGCAGGTTAAAACATGTACCTAGAAAGGTTCCAGTCTGAATGCTTTAAAAAGAGGACTCTCTTACCTTTGTGGTATCTAACAGAAAAGTCAGTTCTTACATCTCTTCTACATCTAATTTTTTTCCAAACTTTAGATTTCAGCTGTTCCATATCACATCTGGTTTAAATTCTAAACAGACACTTTCATGTCAGATGCAGATTTTCTTCCAAAGAGTGACATATGTTTGCTGTATTTTGTTGTTTGTTATATTACAGTGTTGTATCAAAAATAGATTAATTTAATTTTTCTTTAACTTCTTTCAATATATAAAAAAAATCTTATTAAAAAATAATTCTTGCAGAAATGTGGGGTCTTATTCCGGCCTATTGTGCATGCCAAAGTGGCAGGTGTGCACCTGAAGGCAGAATTCAGTCCTCTCTTCTTAAAATGTTCTGCTGCTTCTCATGACGTACGTTGGAGATGTTGCTTGAATTTGGATTTGGCCTGCTGGGCTTTTACTCAAGTTCCCTCTCATATTTTATCTATTCAAAAAGAAGCATTGTAATATATATTCTGTATTCATAATGTCTATGCTAGATAAGCTTTTTAAGATGTTAGCAATGGAAGATCTTTTCTCCACTGACAGCTTCTGTCACAAATTTATCAGAGAGAGGAATGATGCTAGTGGTAGTACTCAGATGGAAATCAGGACACTGAGACACAATGTGTTTATTAACCAAATTGTACCAATAGAGTTTCCTTATATGCTATGGAAAGCCATTTAGCTTTTTTCATGAGTGGGTCGCAAAGGAGGCAAGTGTCAGCATCTCTGTTAATAATGGGAAAATGGGGACATTTGGAATTGGGACAGCTTGTCCAAGTTTAGTGAGTAGGTCAGCTGGCAGAGCTGTGAAGTGAGCATGGTCTCTTGACTGCAGCCCTGTCTACCAGTTTATGCTGTCAGCCTTTGGTGCTCTTCCCAAGAGCTCATCTGTCCTTGGAGGTGGCAGCTATCAAATGTGTGTGCAGCAGCTGGTGGAGCAGCTGTATCCTATCTGTGCCTGGAGGGCTACTCGGTGGCCATGGGCTCACCTGGCTTGGAGGTAAACAAGTATGTATGTGGGTATGGGTTATTGTGGTGGCCATGTCTCAAAACTGAAAATTCAGGTAACTGACTGAAAAAGTAACAGTTCCTGTCTTGCACACTGTTTTGTCATTCTGCCTGCTGTTACAGGGCACCTGCAGAATTTGCTGTAGGCACAGTTATTTGAGGTTACTATGCAACAATAATCTCTATTGGAAAAGATTGCACTTCTCCAATGCCAAGTAAGGGTTAGTATACTTTTCAGGCCTGACTGAAAGTATTTTGAAAGATTTGGTAACTAGTTCTAGCCTCCAGAAGACTTTGGTGTGCACTTTCATGTTCCTTAGTGCCCCATCCCCACTGTCTTACTGCCTACCACTTTTTGAGCAAAAGTGGGCAGAGGCTTTCATGGCTGACCAGCTCAGCTCACCAGTTGGCTGGGTAGTTCCTGTCTAACAGAGAGCTGTGAACAGGGCACTAGATCCCTCATGGTTGGTGAACAGGTTCCTGGTGACTTGCATGTGAATGGTCTAATGCTCCCACCATTAGCCTGATTTTTCAGTGTGCTGAGAACTACAACGTCTGTTAATCAGTGAGATCTAAGTGTAATTAGCATTTATGAAGGGACCACTCAGATGCCCTGCTGCCATGGCTTTCCAAGTCTGTTGATGGAATGGAAAGAGACCAAAAACCAAACCCTGTCCTCTGGTCCCCTGTCTGCCACCAAGAGATTAGAGGATAACCTGAACAGGATGGAAATGACATCCTGAATTTTAATTATTTATCTGTGCACTTTTATATGTGTTATCATTGCTTGGATATTTCATCTTATCTTAAAAATATTTATTTGAAATTGTCAATGATCAAAGGCTAAGAAACAAAACCGAGCTGGATGTGATTATTTTTTTCTTTTCTTTTGGAGGAAATTGGAGTGTCAGGATAATTCTTGTGTATGCAAACTTTACATGATGAAGCCAATCCAAACGTTACAACCATAAGCTTAGCATAGAAGATAAAAACTAGCATACATATGATCAATTTTACCTTCAGTGAGAATTCAAAGATAACTGGTATATCTTGTTTTTAATTCAAATTAAGTGATTTTTACTTGATCATTTTACACACACGCACACGCATGCACTCCCTCACAAGCACAAGTCCGTCTACTGAATTGATAAAGAAAGAACTCTGGTTAAATAATCCACTTTTGTCTGACAACGGAATCAGTTATAGAGGTGCAAATATGCAGAAAGCTATTTGGAAATGCATCCTCGTAGTTGTCAGGTTTTATTATGCAGGAAGGTGTCATGTTTGTTACGAAGCTGAGTGCAGATGGCAGAGTGGAAGAAATGGATCACTAATTTTAACAATGATTAATGAACAGAGATAGAAAATGAATTACATTGGACTATCGGAGACAAGAAATATTTTTGAGAAAATTTTGACTCATCTGCTGTGCTGTTCTCTGTAAATTATTTTCTGAAATTCTATATGTTGTCAACAGTTGACTGCATTTTCCATTACTGTCTATTTCTGTTCTTAAGTACTTTTTTGTTATTAGAGATACATAATTTCAAAATACCAATACATTCCTGATTACTCGGAGAAAATATATGTAACAGTATGAATGTTCCAGAGGCTCTGGCCACAAATGTCCTATTTTATAATACTTTCTCAGTCTTCACCATTTAATCACTGCATTAGAAATATTCAGTGTAATTTTATCCTTTTATTAATAAAAGGTGGTAGTTGGGGCAGAGGAGTCATTCTGTGTTTTTTATGAGAAAGAAAAATGTAGACACAAAGTTAACAATAAAATGCAGCCAAGTGGGTTAGTGTGGTTTTAAGCTTTCAGTGCTTTCCCACCATTTCTGATTTCGCAGTCTAGCCAGGAAAAGTGTGCACACACACACAGAGCTGCTTTTGAACTGCTGCCACCCACGTGTGCCTCTCCTTCACTGGAAGCTCCGCTGGCGCAGACGCACTCCCTGCTCTTGCCCACGTGCTCAGGGGCCAGCCTGGCACATCCCAGGCTGCAGGGAAAACAGAAGTCGCCACTAGGTTGTAACTTGTTGTTTATCCGTGGTTTACAACCTCCTGAGATGGGCAGGCTCTCCAGATAGCCAGAGCTTCTTGCCGTGCAGATTTGAGAGCTGTGTGGGGCTCGCCTGTCCTCAAAGGATGTTTAGTTTTGCTTGGAAAGACCTGTGCCCTCACCCTCCTTGCCCTTTAATATTAAAATATGTTTTAAAATAGAAGAGAAATGCAGTGAATGAAGGAGTGTTAAGTGTTTCCATTGTCAATTGTATAGAGGTCCAGAAGTTGAAGTAAAATAGGGTCAAATGCTGACTAGCTCTTCAGTGGTGTGAGATGTTTGGAGGGGGGAAGAAGGGTTCTGATGAGTGAGATGCAGTGCTTGGTGCCTGTGTTGGAATGACTGCTGTTCAGACTTCCTGGAAGACATGCAGGTGGACCATGTTAGAAGCAAGGGGAACTCAGGTTATTCAGGAAAACAGTGCCTTGGTGTTTTTGAAAAGCTCTATGGCATGCTTATGTCCTGGATCCCTTTTGATGGCGTCATGCTGAATTTCTCCTCTGGTCTCTAGGGGCTTTGCAAAATCCAGGGTTGGACAGTCACTTATGGTCCAGCTGTGGGTGTTGGAAGGTAGATGTTCGTGTTTTTCCTGTGTCTCTATAGTGTGTTTGTGTTGTTATTTTGGTGATAGTCCTGCTGGTAATTCATTGGATGATGGTTAATTTCATTGCCGCTACCTGATACTACACATAAAGCAAAGTCTAGACCTCTTTTACAGGTCTTGTTCCAGGCAGGAAAGTGGTCTTGTTTATATTTGATGTGAATTTAGCCCTTCACATCTTGTTAACAATATGTGGTGGGTGACTATTGCTCACTCCATTGCCGAGACCTCCTCCTGTTTGATGCTTTATGTTAATGTGGTCGTCTGTACTTTGTGCTGTTTAAGGACCTGATCCTTTTACTTGTGTGAAGAGCTCATTCAAGAAATCTCATTGATTTTGAGGAGACTGTTTGTGTGCAAAAGGAGTGCTTGGCGGGATTTAGTCTTAGGCAAGCAGCTTTATTGCTAGAGTATCCACTTTTCTGTATGCACAGTAATATTCTAGAGATTGCTTGCTATTGTGTAGAAAACAGTAATTCCTGGAGTAGGTGTAAAATTACTAAGTAACTTTGTACATTTTCCACACAGATATCTTTCCTGCAACATCAGGCTATGGTCAGAGACATACCTTCCCAAAGAAATGTTGTTGGGCTTTTAAGCCATGTCCATTACTTCTTTTGCAAGCATCAGGCTCAGTCCTACTGCTGCTAAGATTATGGCAGTCGTGATTTTTAATTTTAGAAGATGCAGGGGAAACATGCTTTGAGAACTTCAGACTTAAGTTTTCAGGAGCTTTAGTCACAAATATAGGTATATAAGATATCCATGAATGATTAACTGTATCTAAATTGTACTTACGTTTACAGAAATACTTGAAAAAAAATCACTGCTCTTCAAAATACATCAGGGAATGTTCTCCTGTGGCATTTTGAGTCTTGGAATACATAAGCTAACCTGGAGTAATTTGAACTTTTATCATCAGTTTGCATCTGTGGCAGAAATTGTGATTTCTTCCATATTCTGCTTGACGATGTGTCCTAATCTTCCTAGAAAGTGTTACAGAAAATTTTAAATTACTTTATGAATGACTCCAACTCTAGTATCTTGCATGTAATTATGGTCCTGATGGGAACATACTTTAGAGAAACAACTACTGGAACAATGCAAGTCCTGTTCAGGTTACATATCATATGCTAAACACCTAGAAAACATACACCATGCTTTAGTGAACAAGTTAGGGGAATGCTCCTGGGAGCCAATTTAGAATGTGACTTAAGGCAAGTATGGCTTTTTGTCTCTGTCTCTTTTGGCAAACTGGTAAAATAGCAGTGGTGGCTGGAAATCCCTGGTAAGCCCCCAAGGTTGCTGTGTGTATACAGAGACCAGTCTGTACATCCAGGTACCAGGTAACACTTACCACGAGGATGGGTAGGTGTTAACTTTGCACCTTGCCTTTGTTTTGGGAAATTAGTATTGTGCTCATTTGCTTCTTTTCTACCTTGTCCTTGCACAACAGAGCTGAGCATGGGATGTGGAACGTGGACAGAGGTACACAAGAAAAACTGAGGCTTCAGCAAACCACTGCTGCCATTACAGTAGTACTATTTTCCACCTCAGTATTAAACAGTTAAAATGGCCTTTATAATTATTTTTTTTAATAGGATCAATATATATGCAGTGAAGTGGCTGTGTGATCAATTTGCAGATTTAGGTTTTCAAAATTTCCTGTGTGATACTATAGTTCTACTTGAATGTGTTACTATATCTATAAAGGCATGTTTTTGTACCTATTTAGACATATTATTTAATTGAATGTTGGTAACATTGCAGACATGAGGGTATGGGTGTGAATAAAAATCCCCTGTGGTCCTTCTTAGACCTCAAGTGGCTCATCTTAATTTCTTCTGGCATCTTATTAGTTGAAGCTAATGCAAGTAACCTTAACTAAATTTTGCTTTACTATTCTATAAAAAGCAGGAAGCACAGTGAAAAAAAGCATGTTTTTAAAACGTTAGTTTTGTTAGGGTGATAGCTTATGCACATAGGCTATTGCAGAATGTTTGTGGGACTGACCCCTTATCTTGGCTTAACATAAAATACTGGGGTAGAAGAGTTGGGTCTTCATTGACATTGACATTTCCCCCTTGAGTGCTTTTTCCCTTACATTCTCCTATATATGTACAGTACTGTATGTTTAAGATTTAATGCATTTATGGAGTATATACATGCAAACAAAGGTTTATATGTTTATATTTAAAATATAAAGGATTAATACTAATATGAGCTATACCATGATCTAGAGGATATCCAGGAGGCCTGTCATACTTCTGTTACTTCAGGTAAATAACTGATTGACCTTTGTGGTGTGCTGATACTTCACTAATCAGAACCTGAAATCTGTATAACAACACTTCATTTACTTGATAGACAAAAGAACAATTGCACTTGAAGTAATGTGATTTCTAAATAGACACTGCCTGTCAAAAATAAATGCATTAGAAGTAAAATGTAGCTCAAGGAGACAATTAGCAAACAGAGGTGACACTGTAAACAGGTGCACCCATTATTCCCAAAGCTTGTGGCAATATATTCACATCTTTTAGACTGATGGAAGATCATGTGACAGTTTGGTGAATTATCTATCTGTATCATCTGACTGATGAAGCCTGCTGCAGTTGCAGATCATTTAAAAATGCATCTCACAAATTACATGGTAGCTGGGAAAAAAATGCAGGTTTTTCTGAACAATGCTTTTCTAAAGCTACGTGCTGGAATACCTAATTTTTCTTTGAAAGGATGTAGACCATTTCATTATGCTATGTATACAGTCAGTTAAGGTTGTGCAAATTCATTACAATGTTTGTTAATCTATAAAACATTTTCTATTCTAGTTTTAGTGACATTGAATATTTTTTTATGTGCTATTTCTGAAACATTTTTCCTATGAGCTGAAAGGGAATAACACATTTTTTTATATAGACTTCTTAAATCGCTACTTATCAAGGAAGATTTGAGATGAGAACATTTGACCTACATCTTTTTGTGGGTTATTGGATTTTTTTCCTACACAGAAAATGTAAAACAAACAAGAAAGAATCTATAAACAAACTCCTTCTTTCTTTCTCTACTAGACTGTGATGAGAGCAGTATCACTTATGAAATGTCCCCTTATGTGATGTGGTGAAAACTGCCTCAGATGGTGTTTTGTAATTTGATGCTCTAACAAGATAGTTAGGAATGAAAAATGCATTTTCCCAAGCTTTCATTTCATAAGTATTTTATATTTTCTTCTCTTTAAAAGTGTGAATTGATGACTGTTTCGGTAGAAGTAACGTTGAGTTTTGTATCAGTGGATCGTTGTTCCTGATGACAATTAAGCTCCAACAGGACACCCTTAACACCTGACCATATTATTGTATCCTGGTTTTGTTTTTGTTTTGTGTTTTTTGTTGGTTGGTTGTGTTTTTATCTTTTTGCTGCCAACTTCAGTTATAGTTAGAATTTGAGGCACGTCTATGGAACTAGATACACCATAAAACTGCATTTTGTCAGCTGGCACGTGTCTATTGCCAACAGAGGTATTTCTGAGGTGTCCCAGGATCAGAATTTGAGATCTTGATTTTCCCCTTACTGTTCAATACCAAAATCCTGCAGGTAATGCCCATCTCTAAATGAGCACAAGAATACTTAAAAATTTTTCAGTGATAAGTAGACAGTGGGCTTGGTCCTCCGGACCCTCTAACTTTTGCTATTAATCGCACATACAAGCCATAAAAGCCCAGAGGCATACCAAATGGAAATAGTCTTGTGGATCTTAGGAAGGCTGTGGAAGGGTCTAGGGTTGTTTATTTTAGTGGTTTTTGCATAACTGTTCTCTGTTAAGTGTCTGTAGAGCTGGCTTAGTGAATACTTGGTGTCAAGGCTGGGTTGTTCTTCCATGCTTGCCCTACCCTAAGTCTTTATGTAGGTTAGCAGAAAGGTTTCATTTCACCTGTTTCACTGTTCACATGAGTGTCAGATGCCAGTCCTCCTGAAGTACTACTTTTATCAGGAATGGCATAACATTGTCCTGGGGAGCTGATTTTGGGAGGGGGCTGCTCTCAATAGCCTCTCTGACTTGACTGAAGGGGCCTGTCCTGCATGTTGGGGCAGGATTAAGGGAAGGGATGAAGGACAGGTGAGACAGGCCTTCTGCACTGCCCTTCTGCTGGCACTGCTGCCCAAGCACAGCAGTCGTATTCCTTTGTCACTTCTGGACAGTGGAAGAAATGAATCATGGCCTTTGTCAGTGTTGGTATGCCAATGTTTATTGGGTATCTGTGATGGGCATCCTTTTGCTTCTTGTGGTTTTGTTTATTTTGTAGCTTTTTACTGGTTGCTCCTGTGTTATTTTTGGTCTGCATTTACAACCTGTACACGTACAGGTAGATCACTTCAGAGGAGTTTTCTCTGCTTAAACCAGAGTAAATGTGGATTATGGTGGTTTCTGACTGGCAGCTCTCTGACAAAATGCTTTGAATTGCAACGTGTCAATTTTGACTACTTACATTCAGGAATGGATGGATTTGGATTGAATTTATCATCAAATGGGTAAAGGGGGAAGGAGTAGATGACCTTTAAAGGTCCCATTCAACCTAAACCATTTTGCGATTCTATGACGTACAGGGCCGTTGTTCAGGCTAAGTGAATCCCTGATCTGCCTTTTAGGCATGGCTTTGCATAAAGCCACTTTTTTCTGCGGAGTAAATGCTGAATTCTGTTACGCAAGTGGAGTAGCTCCAGATTGAGGGACAGTGCCTGATGTTGAGTGCTGTGGGTGGGCACACTCGGGTGAGATGTGAGACCTGCCAGTCCAGGGACCTTGGCGTTGCTGCGCTCTTGGCTGCCCTGTGGCAGTGATGGGTGGGAGGAGAGGGAAAAGGACAATTACAGAGGGTATCCTGTTCATTTGTTTGCCTTTTATTTTCATGGCAAGACTTTTAAGTTTGATTTTTCTGAAATGCAGAGGGGGAAAAAATAAGGAATCTCAAAAACTTTTGCAGGACAGAAGAATGTTTCCTGACCAGCTCTCTTTCAGGCTTACCCACAGAATTGTTTTCTTTCGCTTGTGTTTTTCTTTAATGAGTCAAGCCCCTAAACTACTATTTCATAGTCAAAGTGACACTTTAACATATATTTGCCTGACAATATGACACACATAGTGGTTTTAATGAGGGCCTCATTATAAAAAAAAAAGCATCTACTGAATAAAATACAAAATATTTTCACCTAAATGTTGCGTAAATTATTCAGAAACAGGGTTCCTTTGACAGGGATGTGTGAGGAGCTAGGGCTGCCACTGTCTGTAGCGTGCCTGATCTCTGGGTAGCTGTAGGACTCCCACCTACCCCGTTTGCCGGCACGGCAGCTTCCCGCAGCCTCAGACCCCGGCCAGCAGAGGAGCCCGCGTCCCTGGGGGCCTCACCAGGTGTGGCCGGGGCTGAGCCCTCGGCGCTGGGCAGAGCAGAGTGCGGAGGCAGGGCAGTCACCAGAGAGCAGGATGGTTGGCGCGGGGGTAACTTTGCTTTGCTCCCAGCAGGCTGCCCTGCAGCGCTGCCCAGGCAGCATGGATCTGCCGTGTCTCCCTGTGCTGGGAAAGCTAGTGGGGAGGAAAGGTGGTGACAGTGTAGGTAATTTATAGGTAACTCTTCCTCTCTGAGGGGATCGTGATGGCTCCCCTCCAGGCAGCAGGATCTGGCTCTCCAAATGGCCAAATCTGAAGCACAGAACAAACCTGAGCACACACCTGATGCACGCTTGCTTCACATTCCAGGCAAAAGCAAATGTATTTTCTAGCAGTTACTAAATGTTCACCAGCTAGAAAATATTTCAGACCTCGATATCCTCACTTAACAAGTCTTGACATCCTATCCTGTTCACTCTGATACCAGCCATGCAGCAGCTGCTGACTTTGGTGGGTGCAGGTTGTGATCCTGCCTTAGTTCTAGCTAGTGCTCTTTTTCTTCCTCCCCACCCCCTCCTCCTCCTTACTTCGTGCTGTAGAACATTAGCACACATAATGTGGAGTTAAATTTGGGGGTTCTTGGCAAGGGTTAATAATCAATGTAGATCTTAACAAAGGAGATGCTGCCTTATTATACTGTGAAACTTTTTTCTTAACTGTCAGTGAAGCAGTACTAATTATTACTCCAGTGTAAATGAGGTCATTTCCTATTAAGAGAACAAAATGCTTAGCCTTGCCTTGCCAATTCAGACCATCTATTTTTCACACATACCCAGCTTCTTAGATTTTTTTTTTTCAAATTTTGATAAAATCCATTCATTTGTATTAGAAAAGTGTAAACCATTGCAATAATAGTTGCCCATTATTATCCAGATGAGCTTTTGTAATGTGTGGGTTGTTTGAATACCATGTGTTAGCTATGGAACAATTAGCCAGCTGAATGGTTCTTTAAAACAATCAGATACTTTTATCTCCCTGAAAAAATACATTCCTTGGAAGTGTACTGTTTAACTGTAAATTCTGAGGAACATTAAACTCTCATTGCAAGTAGTACTTTAGGATATATGTTGATCAAGGACAAAAAGACATCGAAATATCTTGTCTTCATGTTTTCATTTTTTTTGTGCAAGCAAAAAGATTTAAGGAATATTGTAGCAAACAAAGGGTAATTGTTTTAGCCCAGATGTTGCTTTTGCACAACAAGCAGGTTACAATGTTCCCACAGAGCTGATGAGCCCAATCAGTGAAATGATTAAAAATTGATTTTGTCCCTGTAATTACAGTATGTAAACTACTTAGCTTGGATTGCAAAGGAAGTGATTTTCTAATTACGTATATACTCTGGTGTCTAATGATTGGTTTTTTGAAGTAATGAAGAGAGAGCCCTAACGACTCCTTGGTGCTCTGTTGTTTAAGAAAGACCATCTTTAGAGTAAGCAGCAACAGACAAAGAGTTTAAATTGAATTTTCAACACTGTTAATGTGCACATGGATTTGTTTATTAAAGAGACAGTAGCGTAATTTGATTGGTTGAGAACATCATGGCTTTTTTATTATGTAATATATTAAGATGCATGTGTCATGGTATAGGCACAGAGGTGATGGAAACCTTTTTTTGTACTACTTTAAATTCATAATGTTTTCTTACAATTCACTCAATCAGATTGCCACAAATGTCTGTTCATCCCGTGCATCCACAACACCCGTAGGAGGAAAGTGCAGGTATCCAATTTCCCTTTCAGCAAAGTTATTTTCCATATAGGTGGCAAGTATGTTGGCCCTTTCTAAACACCTGCATTGGAACTCAGCGGGCAGCTGGCTGGCTTGACGTTTTACATTTTTAAACAAATCTTTCTCAGAGAAGAAACCCAGGTGGAGACACGCCAGCACTTGGGGTGTTGGTGGGCAGTACAGCCCCAGCACAGCTCCCCAGGGGAATGGGGCAGAGATGCAAGGTAGCATGTGGGTGTGAGCTGGTCTGGGGGGGGTGTCATCCAGGGGAGCTCTCTGCCAGATCCTAGGGCACCCCGGCCAGCAGAAGCTGTCCTTGGGGGTTGGAATGTGCAGCAGCTACTGGGGATACCCCTTACCCTGCAGTACTCAGGCAGGAGGGTGGCAGCTGCTGTCCCCTGAGGTTGACACTCTGGGACGCTCCTGCTCTCTCCTTTTCCTCTGCCCCTGGGGACCCCACTTTAGCAGTGGGAAAGGCTTTCCCGCAATGTGTGATTACCAGAGGATGCCACAACCCCAGCCATTTGGATCTCCTGCTGACACCAGGGGAAGTGTGCCTGCACAGTGGCCCCTGGGGCTGGATCCTACCCCTTTCCAAATCCATAGTGGCAAGTGCCAAGTCACAGTTAAACTGTGCTGGCCACCAGTGGTGCAGATGTCGTTAGCAGTCATGCTGAACTGCCAGTCTGCAGTAGGGCCTGATCCAACCACCACCAAGTCAAATTATGTCTCCCAACTTCTAGCGTTTTGGATCAGGCCTGAGCACAAAAAGCAGGAGCAGCACAATGCTGAAGTAAGTGATTGGTTTAGCAACTGATAGCCAGCCCTAAGAGGGGCAGGTAAATTATGGTGTTAGTGCCAAAGAACACAGCAAGGAAGAAGCTATGCAAAATAAATGCAAACTGGAATGTTTGAATCACAAATGTCTGTAGGAAAACCTAAGGATTTGAAGAGAGTTGTGCCTCTTTGATAAAATATTTTTGCAACCCCCTTGGCTCCCCAGAAGTTTCTGTTCTCTTTTCTGTGTTTTGCTTACCTATACCAGGAGGGAAAATGAGAGGTAGTTTGTCGCATGATCTCAGTGCTGTAAAGGAGCTTCCCTGAAAGGGTGTTAGATCAAACACTGCAGATTTGCCAGGAGACGTGGGCAAATCCTGTTGTGGTGAGATTTGAATTTTTAAATACCTTTCATTTGTAGGCAGACAGTTTTAAGTGTTGGAGAGCCCTGAGCTCCTGGGCAGGGTGCACAGGGAGGAAGGCCCAACTCTGGGGGTATGAGGGAGGACCAGTGCACAGCTGGGACTTGGCTGGGGAGGCTGCAGTGGCACGGGTGGAAGCCATGCCCTTGCTTGAGAAAAGTGGTGTCAGCTCTTACAGTTTTCAGGAACAGTGGAAAAATACTGAGATTTATTCCAACATCCTGCTTTAGGGACTGTTTATCTCTCTTCGTTTATGCATGTAACTCCCAGTGACACTAAATGGACCCTTAAGGCCCTATCCTGCATTTATGATGTATGCCCTGTTCACATGGAGGCCCGTGAAGGGTGTCCCGCACGGCTGCTGGGCTGGCTTCCTCCTGTCATTGAGCCTCCTTCCCTGCCCGCTGATCTCTCTGTCCCTGCATCTCTGTGCCCAGGGTGACAGCAGCTATGCCATAGCATTTCAAGAGGCCCTCAAAAAGCAGCTGATAGGGAATAATTATTTAAACATGACACCTCATTCCATCAGAAAGGGTATGCTGTTTACAGTGGGCCCAAGCCTTGTCCCCTTGAGATTAGCAGGGGCTTCATCACTGAGTTTAGCTGGAATGGGATGTGGTGCTAAGGGCCTCATGATGAAGCCTTTGCAGCCTCAGTATTTGGGGAAAAGTCCAGTGTTCAGAACAAGTCCATGCAGAAGCATCTGCTTTCCCTTGCCATGTATTACATTTCCATCCATAACCTGCAGAAATTCTCGTGGTTCCCACTCAATTGCTTTCTCCCTTTAAAGTCTGTAATTCATTTCAAGGAATAAGCTACATAAAATGTTTAAGAATGAACAAAAAGGTGCCCTTCCATCCCAGTTATGTCTTGATAGTACTTCTTTTTTAACATCGTCTTTCTGAAGGCCTTTGGAGTTTCTCCTTTGAGGGTAGTTGTATGCTGGGTCACTTGCTGAGCTGAGTGCAACTGCATGGAGTGTTAGTCTGGGAGACTTTACCATGATAAATTGGTCTGTAGGGGTTCATGGTGCAATTTTTTAATGCCAGTAAGTGTATTAGACAGTGGTAAACTGGCCTAATTTGACCTAAGTGAAAATATCTTAATTTGTTTCCATGCAGCTTGCTGCCTGTACCTTTAAACTATATGCTTTACTAGTATCAAATGTGTTAGAATAATATTAGCACAGGTAAGTAAAATATCTTTTTACAAGGCTTTAAATAATTTCTGCTACAGTTTAATGTGTAAAGCTACAGATTGTCCCAATTTGTTCGTAAGGTTATGTATCAGAGACCTTAAATCATTTAAGGTTTTAAACCTGAGGGGTTCACTCACAGTCATGAACTGGAAAGCAGATTGTGAGAGACATTGACATGCTGATCAATGACATGAAGCCTCCAAACAAATCAGTACAGGACTTTAAGAGATGAAGCCTTACTGTGTTCTGTCTGTCATCAGAATTTATAAAGCATCTTAGTGAAAGCCCCTTGAGAATCATTCCTAGAATTTTGCAAGTCATGAGCGTGTATGTAAAATCTGAAATTTTTTTTAAACACAAGTAGCCTTGTAATAGCATAGCAAAAATGTAGTCTGCAGTGTTGGCGTAGGAGTACTGAGAACCTGTTTGGTGAGATAACATCTTTTCAAAACCTAACAGCTTATTATCATCTTTGTTTCTGTTTCTTGGCTTTCTTGCATTGAATGAGCTGCAAGTAAACACTAAAAAGGTGTATCTTGAGGTTTTAAGACATCAACAACAGCAGAAATTCCAAACAAGTTGTCACTGTTTATAGACACCGTGCAACTGAAAACGTTGGATGAGATCTATGTTTATATGTAGCGGTCCAGGAATTTGCTTTTCTATATGTCCAAATATTGTAACTGAAATTCATTTACTTGAATTCTAAAGTAATATGGACCTCCATAAAGGGGACCTGAATCCTGTCTAGGTGCTATTTATATTTGGGAAGACCAAATCTGATGCAGAGTGTTTGGGGTTTTCTGTGGTTGTTTTTTTGTTTTTTTTCTAACCGTTTACAAAAGGTTTTCATCCTCTCCAGCCAACACAGTAGATGCTTTCCTTGACTGCCCGTTGGTTTGCTTCTATGTGTAACGGGGCATACCCATGGAAACGTGGTACCAGATTGGAGTAATGGCTTGTGCTTGCTCACCACCCATTAAGCTCAATACTGTAAAATACTTAATGAGAAGATAGGCTTTGCCTTTTGAGGTTTATAATTCAAGTATAAAACCAGAGACAATTGGCATGCAAAAGAAAACTAGGCATGAGGAGAGAGCAAAAAAGAAATGTGTTCCTACGCATGAGAAACAGTGGTGATGGTAAACCAGATGTCTACTGCTGAATTGTTGGCAGTTAACTGTGCAAATGTGAGTTAGAAAGGAGGGGTTTGAAGTTTTTTTTTTTTTACCAGGGTAATGCTCCTATGTCAAGAGAAGGTGTGTGACAGAATTACCACTTGGAAAATATTTCAAAGTGCATTGTAAAGACTGATTCAATCTGCAGGCAAGGGGAGGGGAAAGAGTGGGAATCAAGAAATGTTGTGATAGACCATCAAAATGAAAATAAGTAGACTACAATTGGTGTGGTGGAGAAATCAAAGGAGTGAAAAGAGGAGGTGGAATGGACAAAGTGGGATATTCTGCAGTAGCCTTTTGCATTGGATGTAACTGGGACAAGACAGTCTGGAGAGATCTTGGAGGATCTCTCCAGTGTTGTATCGATAATGCACTAGCGGAGGGCTGTTCTGCTTAGTAGTTAACTCCTAATTTGCAGAATTCTTTAATATTGCTTTAATCATCAATAGGACTCCCCAAAATTGTTGTTTTCCTTCAAGTCATCAAAAAGCATTGCCCAGCAGTGGGGTCCTGTTGGTGCTGATGGATTTAAACTAAGTGCAACAAAATGGGCAAGCTCTTAATTATTTCCCACTGAAATGGAGTATGCAGTTCTGTACACATTGACTACTGCAGCCCCCCACTGGGGCTCTGCAGGGAAGCTGGTGCTTCTTTGGGAAACCAGTGCTGGTAAGGTGAAGCCCTAAGGCTGTGGTGCTTGAACTGGGGTTTCAGAGCCAGAGCCTGTGTATGAAATAGTTTGGTTGATGTCGATGTACAAAGTGTATTATTTGGAAGTGACCTTTAATTTCATTTGTTAGACACGCATAGGAATAAACATAGAATTCTCAGTAATAAATTCTTCAGATTATAGCTTCAGTCAAGTGAACTTTATTTTGCTCTAAGAACGTCCTTTGTTTTTGTTCCTATTTTGCTTACTAATGTAATGGGTCCTAAATTCACTACTGACAAATATCTTGGAAGTATTCTGGCTTGGCTTTTACTGCTAGCTCTTATCTCTTTTAAGTAGAGTTTATTAGATGAGATCATCTACAAAGGACTTATTTCTGTTATAAAATGGAATTAAAAAAAGTAAAAATACAATTAGTAGCTGTTCTCTTTTTACTCAGTTTGAAAGATTAGAATATCAATGTCAAAGAGAATAACTGGGTTTCTGGAGTATGCTATGCAACTTTTGTTTTATCCTGTTTTGTCCTCTTTTGCTGCACTGTCTAGGGAAAGGATCAGACAAATTTCATTCTGTTCCTCAACATTATCTTGAGGAGAGGTTTTCCCTGTCAAAACAATCCAGAACTGAAATAACTTACCAGTTTCCAAAATGAAATGACCCCCAAACATGTACATTATGAAGACTTAAAAAATAAAAGGTGTTAATCCCATTAATATTCTAATTTTCAATACTCTCTGCTTCTCTTGCTTGAGGTGGCATTGTAATACTTTAGTGTAAGTGTCTGATTCAATCACTAAGTTTTGACATACTAAATTTCTCACAGGTTTTATTTTTACAGTTGTGATCTTCAGTACCTATCCTGTGTCTTTTAAGAATTTCCTCAGCCAGGGAACAGATTCGTTGGTTTAAGAGTAACTGGTAAGAATACTTATATTGTTCTTGTAACATTTTATTCTGTTTATGGATCTGAGTTTTTAGGTTTGTTTTTCCATGTTAAAAAAACACATACAAATGAGGTACCCAAATTAGATTTTAAAATCTGTTCTCACGTGGTATTTTGCATCTTCAAAAATAGTATATTTATGTTTTTAGCAAAAACACTTCATTGTAGTTCTTTCAGGATGTAGTGAGCTACAAATAGATTTTTCAAGAAAAAAAAATCTGCTCGGTAAAATCATGAGCATTCATCTTATGCAGTTGATATGTAATAATTGTGTTAGAGATGAATCATCATTTATTATTTTATCATCAGACTGCTGATTTAAAAAAAACAATCCATGACACTCATGATTAAACTCATTTTATCACTTTTGGTTGTTGTTTTTGCCCATAAGCTCAATAGAACATCTCATGCATACCATTAAGAATCACATTTTGTTGTAGATTAGCATGAGAAGAAAACCCAAGGAGATTGTGGGTGGAGGGGTATACTATATTATATGTGATTTTCTTTTTTTTTTTCCTCTGAGCTGTTTAGTGCAGTAAAAGAAAAACTCCTATAAAGTCTGAGAAATCAGATAGGTGTGGAAATTGGTGTGAAATCAGAATTGGGTTATTTGGCCTTCAGTTTGGAATAAAAGTCTAGCTTCCTAGGAAGTAACCAATGGTTATGTTTACTTTCTACATGCATTAATTGATCCTTAAATGAAAATTTCTGAGCGCTTCTGCTCCCAAATAAAATTCTTCTGTTATTTCATTATTATGACTATTATACTGGATTGTCCACTTGTTTTTATATCTTGTGAATCAGTAGAAATGGTGTGATTCAGAGGAATTGTGCTGATTTATAGCTATTGTAAGTGAGAGGACATTCAGGCATATTAAAGCCTCAGTATTGCAAATGTATAAGCAGGTAGTGAATTACTGATGCTAATGGAATTACTCACGTGAGTAAAGTTAAGCATAGATGTAAGTGTTTTCAGGATTGATGTCTATACTTACTAATTTATATAATTTAAGAATATGGCTCACAATTTTTAAAACTTACTAATTGAGCTACTGGATTTTATTCTAGACAATTGACTCAAAAAGAATTACAGTGACTTGATTCTAAAATAATTCCAAAACTTCATCATTCATAACTTCAGAGACGATATGTAGATTTTTAATGCTGTAAATAAGGATGTAGTCTGACCAATTCACTGATCCCTACTAATTTCTTGCCAGAGTAGAGGAGAACAGAACTGGACAATTAGTAACACAAATTGTTTCAATCAAATGGTTAAATAGCTCAGCAAAGACGTGGTTTGTTTTGTAATAGCATTTGGAATCCAAATAAAACCATCTGAGAGATGTGCTGTTTGTTGTAATGTTAATGCAGAAAACAGAAAACTCTCAACATGTCTTGAATTTCAGGGGGGTGTCATAAAGCCATTATGCTTAAAAAAAATACAAGGACAAAAATCCAAACCCACAAACTTAAAATAAAAATGCAGAAGCTCATACTTGGTTCCAATTAACAAAGCTTACCTTTCTCTTGACCATACCTCTTAGAGGTCATCATGTAAACTATTTAAATTGATAGCAATACTATGCACCATGAAATTAATTTTACATTGTATACAGTTTTTATTGTGACTTTATCTTGTTTCAAAAGTGCTTACTTTCTGATTTTGTGGATATTACTGACTGGATTACTTTTATTTTGGTTTTTACACAACAGTTATATTAGAAATTTGCTGGTTTATTCTTACCTTCTTAGTAAAAATCCTTTTATCACACAATGGGTAATTTATATCCATTACCAGCCCTTTCAATCCTTTTCAGTGGTGCTGTCAGTGCCTTTGGCACAGTAATGATTAATGTGATCTAATAATAGTGTGCCATTATATTACCTTAGTAAAACATGTACCAACATCCTATTCAGATCTACCAAATTCATAGCTTCCTATAATATTTTTGTTGAAAGACAGGATTACTATTTTTCAAAGCTGATTTTTTTTTTTTTTCTTTAACATATTTAATGAAATTCACAATTCTTTGCCATGGTAGTCTTTGTGCCTGCATTTGGGCTTGATGGGTGAATTTTCTATCCTTCTGCATTATTATGATTTGTTAGGCAAATTGTTTGACACGTGAAGAGAGATATGCATTACATTGTTTTGTTTAAGGGTGCATTTTAAGCATTCAGCACCTTCTGATTATTCTCAGTGCTTATCACAGGGGGTATATGTAGATTGTAGTATGCAGGAATAAGCATTTGGGTGAAAATGCATGTGTCTTTTTCTGCATTCTAGCCCAGATACTGCCACATACTACAGAGGCAAGCTCTATGCTCCTCTGCTCAGGAGTACCAGCTCTGTTTACAGTTCCTATGCTGTGGTGCTTTCATCTTTGGCTTTTCCTTGCTTCTTTGCCAGTAGAAACACGTAGAGTGGTGCCCAACCAGGAGCTGGAAACTGGGATTGTGCAGTGCTATGGCTGTGGTTTTCAATTTAAGGTACATACATTTGAGAACCAAATTCATATATATCTACCCGGTGTTTTAGGTTCAACCATTGTTTGACCCCAAACTCCAGTTGTCAGGTAGTACCGGTTCTCCCCAGAGGCAGAGAAACTATCCAGAGGACACATTTCTGGTAACAAAAATATTGGTGCTTGTAGAAGTGTTAGGGTTGTGTATGTATGACTGCCTTCCAGTTACCTACCTGATGCAGCACAGGAGTATGCAGCTGCTCTGGCACTGAGCACTGGTTCCCCCAGTCCTTTGCAACAGGAGGGACTTCAGTCACAACAGTCTTTCCAGTCTTGGGGTTATCTATATAAATAATCCTAAATGCTCCTAATCACCATAACTGAAGAGTTTGGATAACACTGCAACTTTGCAAAGCATCTTAAATCTTCATCACCCAGAGACGTCATTATTGCAGTCAGGGAGTCACATACTTCAACACTGTTGCAGTAAAATTGAAATGGAACAGCATGTCCGCATTTTAACTGTACTTTGTGATGTTCTGTTAAATACCTACTCTGTTCCATCATATCACAATAAATAATGAATGAGAAAAATATTTTAATCTTGTCAATACTGGCAATGTCTAAAAAAAGGCAAGTGTGTGTATGCATTTATGTGGATTTCTTATTTGATTTAGGCTAAGCGATACAGCTGTAACAGGATTTGAAATATGCAATCAATGTAAACGAAGAAAAATATTTTGAATGCAGTGTATAAACTGTGTGGTTCTTTAGACATATTTTTAGGAAAAGAAAAAAAGATTATGATTGTCATACCGTATAACAATAATGCTACTACTGGAAATATATGCATCAGCTTTATTTTCTGCCATGGTAAAGACAATCTTAAGCCCTGGTCATTTAAATCAAAAACATTCTCATCTTTTCCACATAGCTGATTGTTCATGACAGAACAAGAAATGAGGGGGGAATAAGGCCCGAAATGTTTTAACATTGTGTTCAAAAGGTTTAATGAAAGAACAAAAAGATGCTTCCCTGTTTTTTTAGTAATAAATAATTATTTACGAAACAGAAAAACCTTTTATAAAGAACTCTCTCAACTCAGTTTCCTAATGGAGATACGGTTTGTTAAAGCTCTAACAGAGCTGTACTGGTCTTGAATTAGAGATGCCTTAGGTTGCACTGCAAGTCACTGGGCTTTCTATTGTGCAGATTGCATTATATCTTACTGCTTTATTACTCATGGATCCTGTACTAGTCAGGACCAAGCTGGAATCAAAAATGGTGGCTGCTTTTTTTTTTTGGCTTAGAGTGGTCTTCTCTTTACATGCAACTCAAAATAGATGTAATAGATTGCAGACTAGACTTTTGCATGGTCTGAAGCATTTTCAGGGCCTCATTGGTTGTTCCTGATGATGCTCCTTTCAGTGGGAGATTATAGTACAAAGTGCACGAGGCACTGGGTTCCTGAGAGTAGTTCTATGTCTTGTTTCTTCGGTATAGTAGGACTGGAAGTCAGCACATTGGCCAGCAAAGGATAGTGAAGGATTATTTCATCTGCACATCTTTCTGTCTTCATTCTGGTGGAGTAGACACTCTTATGTGCCATTGCTGGGAGTGTGGCTGGTTAGAAGAGGGAAAGAGGATCCTGATGCAGCTGCATAAGCCATTAAACAGCACCATTACAGTTCACTGCCCTTGTTTAGGTTCCCATCCATATGGCTGTACTGTGGTCCATAACACACTTGGGTAGGTTAGGAAGTGGCTTCTTTTGTGTTACTCTAAAAGAAAGGCCTCCCAGTAAGGAAAGGAAGAAAAAGAAAAGAAAATCTTAAAATCTTGGCCTGATTTTGGGAAGATAGAAAAGTACAAGAGGAAAGTATTTTTGGCTTTTAAGGCTAATTTTGTCTCTTGTGAGGCCATCAGGTCAATGAGTAGAAGTGGTGACTGGTAATTCTTGGGTTATATTACTAGCCACTGAATTACTTTGTGACTTTAGTAATGAAACATAAATGTTCTCTCTGTTCCCCAGTGGGCATAATACCATTTACCTGTCTCAAAAATGCTTTGTAATTTAATTAACACTTAGAGTGCTCTTTGAGATCCTCAGATAAAAGCAGGCAAAATGAGTCAATTGTTACAGAAATCCCAATTTACCCCCATTTAAAAAAAAAAAAATTATGCTTTGTCTTGACTTTTTCAAACCTCAAATAGTGTTTGATAGGAGTTTTGGGCTTTGTTATTACTGGTCCTTCGAGTCACTTATTCTTAGTAATTTGCATAGGCACAGTGTAGGTATTACTTTTTTGTTCAACAGAGTATTTTGGTGGATCATAAATTACCAGTCCCTGTGCTGGGGATCTGTTTCTGAGAAAAGCATACAGTATCAGAGGAGAATTTGAGTTGTGATAGAAAGGTTCTGTGTTATTCTTCAACATATACTTTCTATTGTTTTAGGGGAAAGATTCCTTATTTTTTTTGTTGTGCAATGGATGTAATGGTTTGGTCTTTGTTTCATCAAGTATACCAGTATCTTGTTGATAAATTACACATGACTGTACTATTGTAACTACAGCTATTCAACAGTCATGTGTAATTATCACATCTTGGCATGGCCCAGTCGCTGACCAATGACCAAACCAAGTATTTCCTTTGTGTAGACAATTCCTGTTTAGAAGTATGCACTGATCTACCTCTGGACTGATTAAAATATTCAATTTTAAGTTATTATTATAATTTAATGTATTTAATGTAATTAAATTCAAACTTCTGTTTGAATATATACTTTGTAAGCCAACTGAGATGTGCAGTTAAAAGCTGATATTTTGCATTTCCTTCTGACCTCCAATAAAGAACTTCCACCAAGACAAAAAGAAGCACTTGCAGCAAGCAAGCTGCAACTTCAGCTCATCCATGTTTTCCATCTTGTTTTGGAAACAGCCAGGTATCTCTCTCTGAGATAATAAAATCTACCTCTTTGCTTCTGAGTACCTAATGCATTCTCATTTTTTTTTCCTTAGTAGCTCCATGCATTCATGTGGACTTTGCTGCCCATCACTCAACTTTCTTTTCAGAGACTATGGAAACAGCTCACACATATACCCAGGTACAGCTGGGCTCAAAGTAAGGTTCTTGGCAACAACTGTGTTCACGCATTTTCACCCCTTTTAATCTCCTTTCTGCCACTATCCTATTTTAACTACTCAGAAGGAGTTTAAACAGTTTTCTAGAAAAGCAGATGATCTCAACAAGCATCTCACAGCTAGCAAAAATGTTGCACACCTGTTTGTACACAGCCTTGATGAACTATCTCAAAGTTATGCTAAGTAAGTCTGCCATTGTCTTCTGATATTAAAAAATGCTATTATCTTGAAGTTTTAAATTGTATTATTTCTATAATACATAATAGCACCCACAAGGGAGTTTGTATTTCCTATTCTTTCCCTTCACCTCTTCCAGCAGTTGTTTCAGAAGAACCCTTTTGGTCTTGCTTTGATAATTTAAATAGACAGTCTGCTGCAGTAGTGGCTGAAACTGAGGGCTTTCAGCTTTCATGGAAATCTGGGAAGGCCAGAATAGATCAAGTGAGCAGCCACTGCTTTTCAAATACTTTAAAGTAACACATGCTTTGTTTAACAGAAATAGTTTGTTTGTTTGTTTGTTTTTTTTTTTTTTTTGTTTTGTTTTTTTTTTTTCTGATTCTGCAGCTGGCTTTCTTTCCTCCTCTATACATTTTAGTTTTATTAAAATAAGTTTCATTTTTTCCATATCTTGTCACAGAAGATTTGGGGGGGGAGGTGGAGTTGGAGATGCCAGTGTATTTCATACTTCTGCACAGCTGCAAGAACAGGTAATGGTGCTGGGAAGAAGTACAGATGTGCAGTAGGGATGTGGACATCTAGAGATGTGTAAAGGACTTTCTGAGAGCAGTTTGCTTTGAGAACAGGTGGAAGTATGAAACCGTAATGCTCAGGCAAGAAGTGGTAAGCTTCTCTTCCCTTTCTCCTTCACACTCTTCCTCTGGAATATTACATTTTTACTGAAAATGTAGCTGCATAAAAATAGAGCACATCTTAGCAACACTTGAGGTCACTGTTAAGAGAGTTTTGAATTGACATTGTCCTGTGAGCAAAACACTGGAGGAAAATTCTTGTGTTCCTTTTCTTTCCTGTGGGTAACTGCACATTGTGTAGCTGACCAAGTATGCCAAGACTATGGAAAAAGAGAAAATGGCAAGATGACTATATCCCAAAAACAGTAAACACACATTGCAGCCTGGCTTCTTTTTTGAGAATGCAAGATTTTACTTTTAAATAACTACTGTATTTTAACAATAAGCATCAAGTGGTTGCTATGTGATACACAACAGTGTTTTTCATGAACTTTTGGCTGCTGAATAAGCCAGCAAATATGGGTTCTTACCCTTTTAGTTTTCTGGGTCAATTCATTTTGCACAAAGGAGAGAATGATAATTTGAGTTGTAGGCAGAGAATGTTTTCTTCACATGGTAGGAAAGATGAAAGCTGTTTTTATTTGATTTATTTTTAAATGAAAAATTATAATTCTTTATAGAGTTACAAAGAATTATCTTATTACTAAAGGCATCCTGTAAGCTTGTTACAGAGTATTTCTCTATAAAATAATTACTGATTGTCACTGCAAACTCAAAGTGGGGGAGGGAAGGAGGGGAGACATCTACATATACATTACGTATATATTTATATTGATAAGTTTTTTTTAATGCAGTTTGATTACCCCAAAAGACCTAGGTGAATGCTTTTTGTTAAGTGATGTTGGCCAGTTACAGATGTTGGCCTATTTAAAGGTGTTTTCTGAACTGCTGTTCCCTCTAAATGCTCAGCCCTTTCCAGCTTATGGGTCAGAAAGGACAGTGTCTATCAGATTTAGTTGGCTTCCCGATGGGACACCATGTTGAGGATGCTTTTATGTTCTTATCTCTTGTTCTCCTGTTGTCAGAATCCCATGGAGCAGGATTTTGGAGAACTGTAGCCTGGATCTATGGATTTAAAATCTGTTTGAGAGCAGGGGCTGGCACCCTGTGATGGAGGGAGGGACAGGTGTGGTGGCAGAAGAGCAGGCAGATGTCAACAGCTGGTGGGAGCACAGCTCTGCTGTGTAGAGTTAATGGAGGAGGGTTTCAGAAGCAGAGGTGAAGGAGGGGTTTCGGTATGGGGGAAGAATGGCATTTGAGTTATGCAAGTGAAGGGAGAGAATTCATCTCTGACTGTACAAACATATACAAGATGTGTAACTCTTGTGTCCTATCCTGTATCAGATAGGTAGGAGCCCTTGTTCAGTCTTGCCCAAATTCATGCAGAGCATCATCTATGTGTCAAATTCAACAAGGCTCTGGAGGGTCAGCAGATGAACCACTGATGCACTGTTTACCAGTCTTGGTGTTATACTGGCTTTGGTTACTTCAAGGAAAGTACAATCGTAATTTAATCTTCCTTTTGCTGGCTGTGTATGACAGCAGCCACCACTGATCACCCATGCATTCAAGTGCCACAATCAGATATGGTTTAAATGAAAAAGGTGTGCAAATTTCACCTGAGTATTCTGGCTCTTCATTCTCTAAGGTTCTTTTCTTAACCCCTCGTGTGCTGCCAAAACAGCACTAGAGCAAACTCCAGAAAGGCTCAGTTTCATGCTGTCTTTCCTCTTATCTGGATGTAACTCCACTCAATTATCACAGTGGCTGTATTCCAACATTTGTACAAATTACATAATTCCATTAGATTGAATACATTTACACTAATTTGTACTAAGTACTTCTGCTGGGAAGGTTTCCATTGGTTGTTACTGCTTTGTTTTTTTCTTGGGCATAGTTAAACTATTTTGCATATAGTTATAGTGGCAAAGATTGTGTTTCTTTATCAGCCAGCAAAGTGTGTGCTTTCACCTTTCTTAAAGAATTTCCTTACCAAGAAGAATTAAGGAAGTAACAATATATCCCAGGTCACCATATCCTGACAATCTTCAGAAAATTCTGTGCTTCTCTGCCCATCTCCCTGCCTACTTGCTGTTCTCTCAAAAATACCTACTGCCTCTTTTTTCTTAGGTTCATTCCAAATCCAGTTTTGAGGGACATACCTTTTCTCTTTGGTGTCATGCACTGCAACACCTCCCACCCCAGTGATGATAATGACGACTGCATGTTCAGAGACAAAAAAAAATTCTTTAATGGATTACATTTTTCTTTTTTTTTCCTTCCATGTAAAGCATTTATCATTGGGATAATTTTCCCTTCTCAAAGTCAGACCAGACACAAAGCTGTCTTCAGGGCTATTTCTTCTAGTTCACTGGACAGCTCTTCTGCCTGAAAAGAAAGAAAAGATTATGTATCAATCAAAAACTTCAGGAGAATCCTCCTATTCTTTAACTAGTAGGAAAATCCTAACTGCGAGTTCTTGATCTTCTGACTTCTGCTTTTTCAGTTTGGAGATCTGCGTTGATATATTTCGCAAGAGTACCTGTTTGGTTTACTTTTTTAATGTTTCTTTTGTGTGTCGTCTTGATGCTTGGAGGGTGTTACAAACTCATCTTCATTGGTGACAGCCACGTCATAAGCAAACATTTCTCTTACCCCTATGACTTGATTGATCCTCTTCTGAATGTCACTTTGGGCAGAAGAAGCAAGGTTCTCATCTGTGCTCTGCTGGTACTGAACTAGTGATTTGCAGTGGAAAAAGACCAAAGGGCTGAAGGATGTACTCAAGCTGCAGCCTTCTTAACTGCTACAGATGTCTGTATTTACTCATTGTTCTGCATTTCTGTAATTCCTTTACATGGAAATAACTAACAGGTCATAAATTCTTTTTTTGTTAATTAATTTATTAGTAATTATGCATTTACCCTAGTCTGGGATGCTAATTTAAAGAAGATTCAAAGCACATTAAAAATTCCTTGCCCTTATAAAAACCCCGTATTCAGAACAGTTTATTAAATTTACTAAATTATGTGTATAGACAGTAAAAGGATTGAGTGCAGTGTGTGTCCTTTCATTTGTCAGTGTGAGGTGAAACACGTAAGTGAGCTTGGATGCTGCCATTTTAGCCTAGCAGTGATTACCCTCCAGAACAGAAACCACGTCCCTGACCCAGGGTTTTCTGGCCTCGTTAGGGTTTTGTTGATTGTTTGCACAGTGCAGAGCAGCGCTGTGCAGGTAGACTGGAACCAAGCTGAATGCTGGCTTGGAGACACAGTAGCCTAGGGGAGCTATTAAGCTAACACTTTTCTTTTTGCACAAGGGAAAAAAAGGCACAACCTAACTCCAGGAGGATTTTTGTATCCACCTGTTGGTGCTCTTCAAAGACATCGTTAGCAGTCTGTTATATGTTCATGCTAGGTTAGTACTTGATGGTATCTTCAGACCCAAGTCTATGCTATGCTCAGCAATATACAGATGCACAGTATTTTGAGGTGTTCTGCTGACACAGACCCTCTGTTCTCTAAGCTGTCAGGCCTTGACTTCGGTAAGGCTTTGCAAGGGCTGCCTAGCCTGGGTTACTTTATGTAGGATTACAAGCAAAATTAAGGTATGATGCACCTAATCATGCAGTGAAGAGGTATGAGAAAGGAAAGATGTGCCAACATATTCTATTTGCATGTACTTAAAGTTGTCCTGATGCAAAATTTTGTGAAGCAAATGGATTTATTGGTTTTTAGCAGATCTTGGATCGTATCACTTGCCACATTGGATCAGAATATTGGGCCACCAAGTGCCATTGATCATGAGCAGGAGCAGAAGATTTAGAGTAAGAGGCAAGAAACCTGTGGTCAGTTGTAGAATAAGCTCTCTTTAAGGATGTTATAAGCAGAACACATGGCCACTGTGTACTATGTGAGAGTTCCAAACAAAGGGAAAACAATGGGGATGATTTCATTCTCTTTTGCTATGACATAAAAAATGATCAGTTTTATGTAATCAATAGACTCTAGGGTTTGATGTATGGATGAAAACTTAGAAACAGTGAAATAATTTTTCTGGTTAAGCACTTCTCATCAGAAACTTGTTTGACCTGTGAGCTGCTTCATTTTTTAAACTTAGCTGTCTCCATTATATAACTTCTAAAGATTGTTGCAGTGCCAGCATGGGGAATATGTGTGTGTGTTTTAATATGGATGCATCTTGTAGAAGAGGAGATAAACCTTTTTCTTTGTACACAGACACATGCATGATTTATCAAACATATTGTATTACTCTCTGTCTTTACAGTAAAATATACCGTGGATGTGAATTACTCTATCTGTGTAGGATTAGAAACTCTGATGTTCTGTCTTGTATTCAAGAAGAGGATTACTCTGCAGATAACATGCAGATAATTTACTTTTAGTGAGGCATTGCAGCTTAAGGACAGCAGAATCAACTTTCTTGAAGTAAAAAGAATAGGAACCTAGTATAGTGTAGTTGACCACTCATAGGAATTTCAAGATGACATCAGAAATGCATAATTGTATATTTATTGAACAGTAATTTTTTCAGTCATCCTAAAATGATCTTTTGATTCAAAATAAAAAAAAAAATCTGTTGTAAATGATGACTACCTTGAAATCCACTAATTTTATTGCGTTTATGATTGGCAGCATTAAATGCCAACAGCTCATTTAAATATGAAATATCTGTACATTATTATTTAGAGATTTTTCATCTGTTTATTTTAGAAATGAGGATTTTATGAGTCCTTGCATGCATAGTTGTGTGTAACTTATAAACAAAAGCAGCCAGTAATGAAAGAATAGTTCTAAAGTATACTGTATATGGTCTTGTGATTAACAAGACCATAGGTAGGAAGTGCACAGCATATGAAGAAGTACAATATGCATTTCATTTGATTTTAGGTGTGGCAGCAGCAATTATGATTTCATAGTACTGGGACTAACATGACAGTTCAAAAGCACAGTGAGAAGATTATGATTTTTTATACACAGCAATGTAAATTCTTAAAATAACAATGTAACTTTTACATTTCTCACTGGATATCAGGATAATCCAATTTAGAACAATTTATTCTCAACAGGTATGGTAAAAATAGATATATCATTCTGGAGCGTGGTATAATACATTAATTTTTATGAGTGAATTATGAAGATGTACAACTCAGGACCTAGGATAAACATCATATTCCTTAATTAATCCATTATGCTGTGGCACATACGTGCCACTTTTATTACCTTAAAATGAAAAATGTAAAAAAGCCCCAAACACCAGCTTTTTTTTTCCCTTCTATATTAGAGAACCTTTCTTCTAAAATCATAAAAAAATAAAATCCAATGCACCAAACACTATTAATGAGTTAGACATCTAAATTCCTTGAAGACTGGTAAGATAAAGAGCCATCATCTTCTGGTAATCACATTCAAATACATTCTTTAGCTCAAATGTTTTAAAGCTTATGGATGCAGTTCCTACGTGTGTAAATGAATCCAGGCCACTTAATTCCAGCTAGAAAATGCAGGTGAATCTGAGTGAGCAACAATGTAGGAACAGTAGGGGAAAATGGGTGAAGAAAAAATATGTCCCTTTAATACCTCAAGATGCAGTATTGTAGATGCATATAGTTTCTGAAGCCCCCCATGCAGATCTACAATGAACCTTTTCTCTTATGGGTCTTACAGCTTTCAGCCAGGAATCTCCCATCTGCCACATCACAGATCCCAGCAAATGTGGTGTATTTGTTTAAAGGATAAGAAGGTTGTTATTTTGTAGGGGAAGGATGGAAAAATGTCCACTTCTGTTTGATTCCACTAGAATCAGCTTAGGAAGTTGTTTCCTTTGGCTCTGAGCGTGGGTGGGTGTCATGTTGTAACCACTGAGTTTTATATACAGATGGGGATGAATATTAGTCTTTTAATTATAAATATTTTGCGTTTACAGTAAAGGATCTACAAGAGCTTTCGTCATCCATTGATTAAAGAATTAAACCTTGCCACACTCCAGCTGGTTAGGTAAGTTGTATTAGCCCTATGGATCAGAGTAACTGCAGTTTGGGAAGGTGGGGTCATTTTCTTAACATTTGTCACTGGCAGAGCTTTCCATAGCATGTCTTAGAACACGCTCCAGATCTCACTCACTTACCAGTCTGTGACTTCTCCTCAACACCATGTATCTAATAGGGGAACTATTTTTCCAAAATGTGATATTTCATCTCTTATTTGGGTACTACAGCTGGGTGCTGAAAAAATTACTTGCAGCTTGCCTACTAAACTGTATCAGAATTTCCTAATATCAAACCTGTAAGTTTATGAATGTGTGTGTTGTGTAACCAAGAGCAAATGATCTGTAAGATATCTATGTGAAAACACTTTAATGTCATTTTACAGTGTTCATAGAATCACAGAATGGTTTGGGTTGGAAGGGACCTTAAAAATAATCTAGATCCAAGCCCTTGCATTGGCAGGGGCACCTCCCACTGGACCAGGTTACTCAGAGCCCCATCCAGCTTGTCCTTGAATATTTCCAGGGATGGGGCTATCTGTCATTTCTAAAATCTGATAGTAATAGAATTTAGTAGTTGCCATTTTACATTGAAATAAGAATAGACATAAGACAACATAAACCAAAATACTATTAATGAAAAAAAAAATCAAATTAGAGATTATGGTGTACTGAAGACATAAATTTAATATAAATTACCAGAATACAAAGAAATGTTTTTTCTGCTATCTCAGCATTAGAACAATGGCCCTGCTTTTATCCATATGTCTGTGTCACCAGGTTGTTATTCTTTTGTTTAGTCATATAATAGAATGTGTTGAGACATATTATCCTCAACTTGTGTAACAGCCTACAAACACTGATTGCAGTTTGAGCTTGTTATGGAAAAGTATTGCCTTGTGGATTGAGAAAATGACCAACAGCGGACTATAATCTATGAAGCTGAGAGTAAAATTGCCAACTAGAGGTCATTTTTCAAACCAAGGGGCAATAGTTTTCTACTATAAACTGAATATTACAGTGAGTATATGTTTTATTAAACCATTTTAGAAACTTGGGAGCAGTTTCATTTAAACTTCTTGCTTGATGTGGCTCAGAGAACAGGCCCAGGGCAGCTCACAAAAGGCCTGGCATAGTCTCTATAATAAATATTCTGTATACTCAGTAATTATAAAGGCTTTAGGGCCTTAATGGTGAATGACCATATCCTGCCACCAGTCTGCATTCTTAGAAGCAACTGAAGTCATTAAGATTTGTGTATAAAAATCAGTACAGGCCACTGTTTCTCACTATACTACTATGACAAACTACGGCCAAACTATATAGAAAAGCAAATTGTGACTATTATAGTCTAAAGGATTATGAGGAAGACACTTTTCCCCTTCTCCACACTCTTTCATTGTTTTTCTTCCCTGCTAAAGTATGTAGAGAATGAATCTCTATTGCCACTGATAGGGGGGTGATTCCCTATTGCCTCAGTCAATAAGAGGATTTCCATTCTGGAATAGCAGAAATAACAATAACATGCACGTACAAGGTGAAGCCTTTATCCTTCCTCCTTTAACATACCTTGCATATCCATAAAATTCTTCCATCCTGTGTCTGGGGAACAGAGATGCTTTCTGCAGCCATTGCTCTGAATAACTTTTACTGTCAGTAGATTGTCAATACAAAATCCTTGCTAGACTTCAGGTTTTCAAAAGTCATATGGAGTTCTAGCCTCCTTGCAAAACAGGGGGACAAAGAAAAATGAGAGACCATGGTGGTTTGGGCAGGAGAGAGCTAAATAAAATCTTTTACCTTTTCCTTGAGATATCCCTGATGGAATTGTTTTGTTTAGAGCTCCTTATGGGGCTTCTTAACTTCTTCTGCAAGCTTTGATGTCAACTTGTTGTCTGCCTTGCAGGTTTTCTAATTTTCTGTTCTGGGGCAAAGCTCACAGACTAATCCTGGTGTCGTGGCATAAGCATATCACAGTCCAATGCTATTTGTTGTCAATAGTGGTATTTAAGGTACTGCACACCTAAGTTGCAATTTCACTTGTCACAATTGGGCATGTAAACGGTGCATTCACGTAACCAGGCTTAGAAATCTCTGTTTGCACTTGCCAGATTAATGCATAGTTACAACTATAGGATGGGCAAACTGGGTGCAAAATTAGTTTTTGCACTTTGAGTTTTAATAACCAGACCTTGTATCCATACGTGTCAATATATTACACAGACATACTTTTTTAATGGTCATAATTTTAAAGGTCTACATAAAACTTCACCACCTCGGTAAAGGTGATGGATTAGAATAATAAAAATTGGAGCAGTAAAAGACCAGTTATACATCTAGTCCATCTTCTTGACGTTACAGGATTGTTCCCTACAGGGTATTTGCTAACACTTGTCCAGAGCAGGTTTAAATGTCCCAAGCAGTGAAGTCCCCACTAAAGTTTCACAAATATAATTCAAGGGATATTTTTATGGCACTTTATCTTAAAGTGATCAGTTTACCCTGTTACATTGGTCACAGCTTCAGGAATCTGCTCTGTGTGCATCTCCTTGGTGCTTCCACTCTTCTGAATATTTGCAGAAAGTCATAAATATGGACCCTGCCCTTTTCTCTCATCTTCTACCTAACACTATGTCACTGGGCAGATTGTGGTTTTCCCCCAAAAACTCTCTTGCAGATCAAAAGACTGGGCCAAATGAAGATAATACTTTTAATTTAGTGTTGCATATATTACATAGTATATACGCTACATGATTATATATCTAGGCTGTGTTCATTTCTAGGAGGATTTTGTTTAGAGGTCTGCATTGGGCACTGTACAAACATATCATTAATCTTATTTTTAGCAATGCTTAGTTCCAAGCTAAGGGTCTAGAAATATAGGGTTATTAGCTTCTAGAACACTTTTATTATGCACTTTCTATTTTGATTGACAACCATTAGTATTTTAAGATGACAGAAGTAAAACTTACGCTGCCAGACAGCATCAAATATGACGTATGCTAAATAAACAGAAGTATGTGAGCAGGATAATGTTTATTGTATCGTTACACAGTGATGTGGTAAGAGACTAGAGTGTGAATTATTCTTCAAGAAGGATATTTGATATTTTACGCACTTCAGAAATACAACCATAGCACTGAACTTTGCATCCTAGTTCCTCAGGGTAGTGTGCAGGTTTATTGTCTATCCTGGCTGGGTTGTTCTCAAAAGCTTCCATTCTTTATCCTCTTCCTTCCTCTCAAATTGCCTGTGTAGGAGAGGTGTAGGAGAAGATTCCTGCCAGGATGAATTTTGTAACTCTTCTGCTTTACCATTTATTAGTTTGTCTTGCAGTTCCAACTGAAATTTGTATTGAAGTCTTCACATCTAGTCGTCTTCCTCGAGAGGGTGACTGTCCAAGTAGCTATAAGTCTGGAGGGGTGTGAGAGGCACAGTCAGGAGAAGTGTTGTGCAATAAGAGATTCATGAGGAGAAGGATGGAGCTGTTGGGACCAAGTCAGGTTGCAGTTTCTCATTTGGCAAAAAAATCAGTAATAATTTTAACTGAGTTAGTAATAATTTTGTCTCCGGAGCAAACATGGTAACTATGAAGTATGTGCAAATTTCCATGTATTTCCGCTGAATATTAAAATAATGCAATTAGAGGCAGGGCAAGAATTAAACAGCTTTTAAACACCAACAACTAAAGAGACTCTTGTTTTCATGACACAGTTCACCCATCTAAAATTACTTACGAAATTTAAATTAAAAGGAAAAAGTTGGAATATTCAGAACCTGGCTCAGAAGGTTGTGCTTAGATCTGTGTGCATCAACTACCATGCTGGAGCCAGGCCTGGCTTTAGAAAGGGACAGCAGAGATGTGCATCTTCTGAAAACACATATATAGAATACATACTAAGGTAAACCAGTACCTGGTTTAGCTTGTGTACTGAAAGGAAGAAGGCTGTGTTAGTCTGGTGTGCTTGGGCTATTTTTTCCTCGTTTAGACCTATCTTGACTATATCAATGAAGTACCATGCATACCTATCTTTAGTGGAAGAAATGCTAAGAAGTGACTCTTTAAATCATTCTCACTTCAGGGTTTTTTAAACACATGATGAAGAATAACTGCTTGTGTCCTTTGCACAACATCAACACAGGTAGATGTAAAATCACAAGGTAGTACCATTCGACAGTTGGTTTTGGCAAACTCAGATTAACTGGAGAAGGACAATCAGTGGGATGATTTATTTCACCATTATTTGCTTTCTCGGGTAAGTTAATTTTTCCAGTCATTGAGACAAAAAGTATCCCAAATGTGGAGTGTTTTTCCCTGAGCATGCCACACACACAGTGCCTGACTTGTAACGGGGCTGCGAGGCAGCACTCTTAAACTATTGCTGTTTCTAGCTGCAATTAGAATGTCTTTAAACACAAAAGGTATCTAAAAAAACCACCTGATCACACAGCATTTGTTATGACCTGTCTGTTCAAGTTCAGCATTCATTCCTTAAATGTAGTACCTCATACTTCATTGTTGGAAAATTCTCTTTTGGACTATAACCTCCTCTCAAGTGTAGTGGTTGACTGCTGCAGCATTTATCCAGTGCACCTTTTGTGTTTGCTTCAGCTTTTCATTCCTTGAAAGTGGTTTTCCTATTAACTTGTGCTTGGCATGAGGTTGATGCCATTAGAGAAAATACCAGTCTTAAAATGCTTATTATGAATCTTGATTGGTGAGAGCACTGAAGGTGCTTGTGGAAGTACAATTTGTGAATAGTAGTACTTGTCGATCACGACGATGTGCCATTGTATGTGACATACTTGTAAATGGTTACCAATCCTCTTACCAATATATGTCTAATCCCTTTTTGTCCATCTGTGATGCTCATGGTTCATCTCTTTTGGGCATTAATATTCGTGTTTCAGGATGATGCATCTAATGACTCGTTACTTTGAGGGAATAGTGCCACGTTATGATGGAATAAAGTGTCACGATGTCTTAGGTAAATAAGCCAATCGGCATGAGAAGAGAAAAAAAATCTTCATCTGGCAGGAAAGAAAATGGAGAGGAAAAGCTGTGGCATGATTGCTATTGAAAAAGAAGACACTACCCAGTAGAGTATAAATGAAGAAATATGCCATCTGCATCGCTTTCATAGTTGGAGTGAGAGTGGTTATATGACGGTTGGGATTATATCACCCTTCAGGTAACCCCTCTGGATTTTGCAGCCACAGTTCCAGTGAGCTCCTCTAGTTCAGTGCAGTAGACTTCCCATTGCAAATTGTAATGCTTTGTTCTGAGATTTAGGAAGAATTGTTTCCAAGATGTTACTCTAAAGGACCTCAACTACAATTTTAGCTCATTAGGGTCAGGATTGCAATGCCATTACTGTTGCCATTTGAGCATCTTCTTTGTCTCCTGTAACTTAAATCCTATTCTCAAATGCTTGCTTAGGGATGGCATTGAAATTTGATGGGAGCTGCAAATGCATCAGAGATCAGATGGAAAATATGTATATAATGTGTCTGTGTATTGTATGTGGCAGCTAGATACAGTAATGGTGTAATGCTTTAATATATACAGTGTCTTTATTATACAGTCAAGTGGAAAAAAGTGGATGTTTCTATTTATCAGTTGGGTTTTGTTTGGGTTTTTTTTTTGGTTTTGGGTGTTTCTGTCTTTGACTGATACAAATATTTTGGAATCTAAACATATCTCCACAATCCTGTTGTGTCTTTGTTCTGGATTTCTTTCATCTTAACTTATCAACACAGTATATGAGCCATTTTATCCTACAGTGATCATCATCCTAGTGTGTATTTGCTCATTAATGTCAGGTTAAGATCTAAAGAAATATGAAGTAAGAGTGAATATTTTTTTTCTTCTTTTCCTGGTGCTAATTTTTTTATACTAATAATGATGGAAATAGGAAGACTATAGTATTGTGGCTTTGGGGGGGGGGGGGGGGGGAAGTATACACATTTTCCCACAAGTGCTGTACTGCTTCCAGTCTTGGGTTGGCTTAAATTGTAGTACTCAAACATGAACTTTGAAAAAAAAAAAAAGCTTTGACCAAATCTCTCTTTATAGCGGGGAATAATTATTTTAGTATTTATTGAAATAATAGAAAAAAAAAGTATATGAATCGCACACACTAATCTTTGTATTTTTCACAAACAGATTTCTTTTTTTCACCCATGTCCATTGCCTAAACTCATGAACAGTTGATAAGGTCTGTTTTTTATGTACTTGATATTCATAGTGAAGAAACTTGAAAAAGAGAAGGTAACAATGGAAAAATTATGACCTAAATTTTTTTCAAACTGTTTTTGGTTGCTAACAGGACATGAATTTGTTAAACGAGCCATTCCCCCCCATAGATCTTTTATTTAAAAAAAACATAGAAAACTTAAAACAACTTCCACGTGGACATATGCAGCACAAAATGTCCAAGCAGCAGCACAGGTTGAGTGATTTGGGAAGCATGAGGACATGAGTGAGGCAAACCCACAGTAGGTTCCATGGGGAGTAACAGTGCATTGATCCTTGTGCTGGGAATGAGGGTCAGAGGATATTTCCCAGTCAAGCAAAATCCTGAAGCAAAAGAGGAACTTGATGCACACGAGTCATATACTGAAGGCATTATATGGACCAGTCTTGTTCAGAGCTTCTCTTTTTTGCTCTTTTTTTTTTCCTTCAGCTTAACTATCCAGCCATTTACACTGCTTATTTTTTTCCTTCTGTGGGGATACATCAGTGCCCACAAAGTCCTAAAAATGATAGTTAAGAATGTATTTTGTCTTTCAGATTTTTAATTTGATTGACACAATTTCAAGCATCTCTTCTGTTTTCTGAAGTTTTCAGGGGAAACTATGCAAATGTTTTGATGGAGTTGAAGTGCCTAGTTTGCATTTAATGTTTTTAGATCATTACGCTATATTGTAAAAGAGCGTATTAAAACATAAATGACAGACTGTAATGATAGTGTTTTGACTTCTCCAAGGTAAACATTTCCATTTTGCAATGTCAGTTTTGGCCTGTTCTGGGTCAGAACCAAATTTTCTGCTGAAAGTTTCTTTTCAAACATATCGACCTATGATAATGAGTTTAGCAGCTATGGCTCTCTCATTTCAGTCCTTCCTGAGAATCACTGTCTGTGCCTCTACTTGTTGCTTTATTATTTTTAGGAGCTGTCAGTTTTCAGTCCTCTTCAGACTCTCTGCAATAGCAAGAGGCACAGAGGTCTTGTTTCTTTTTTCCACATTCAGAATATGAGACACAAAGAAGCCCACAGTCTAGTTACTGAGCTAGGTTTATTGCAGTAAGTTGGCATTGTAGGGCACATTCTTCCCAACATCTTGAAGCTTTTAGCAAGTCTTTTCTCTTATTCAAAAACTGGCACAGTTCGGCTTCTGTTTACGAAGGAGTCACAGTCCTGCAAACACT